>CM062395.1:19596469-20196469 GCA_031304145.1 Cardiospermum halicacabum
ATTAGGTTAATTGGTCGTTTAAAATATATTATTTTATTTTTTTCTACTCTATGTTATATTTAAACTAATTGTTATCCCACATCGGAAACGTATTTCACTAATTATTTTCGCCACTACTATATAAATGAGATTTTTCTTTAATTAGTTTTCATATAGACTTTTAAGGCATTAGTGCATTTTGTATAATTAAAAGGTAGTTTTCGCTATAAATTTAAATGAAATTTAAAATATTTTAGATTTTGGATTAAATTTTAAGTTTTTGAAATTGATATAAACACAAAATCAATATGATAACATCTTTATCTCTATTACAATAAAATGAGAAACTTAGAAAAAGAAATTAACCACAGCGCGACGCGCTGTAATAATAGGACACGTTGTAGTTTTTAATTAAAATTACACATATATCCTTAAAATTTAATAATTGAATACACTTTTTCGTAATTTTAATTTTAATTACATATATATTTTTAATAAAATGACAATTTTGACAACTAAATTAATTAAATCAATTCTTACATATGAAGCTATTTTTTTCATTTAACACGATAATTAATAAACACGACGCTTTTTGCACATATGTCATCATTATTGATTTTTCAAAATGACAATTTTCACATCTTATTTAATTAGATCCATTCTTACATATTGAATTTTTTTTGTCATTTAACACTAATGACATGTCATAATTATTCATTTAAGACATATATTTTGATTTTGTAAGGGTAATAAATGTTGGTCAATAAATGTTACGGTAACCCTTAATGGATTAAAAATAAAATCCGAACCCGTGAACCCATGAACCCGTGAACCCAAACCCATGATGGATTTTGTGGATGGGCATCCACGGGTTCGTGGATTTTTTTGTCATCCCTACTCTCAAACTTAAAAATCATAGAAAACATACAATTACTCTTCACACTCACACCCTAAATTCGGTGATGCAAAGATTTTTTTTCTTACTCCACCTTAATTCATCTCCAAATTCGTGGTAGTCCGATTCTTCTATATTGATTCGTTCGACGGAATATTGTTTTGTAATAAGGTTCGTCTATATTTATTCATTTGATGGGGTAGTGTATTTTTATTAAGGTTCTTCTATATTGATTCATTCTATTGATACTGCGAATTACTTTGACGTCGTCGGATTCAAGATTACCATTCAAATTTAAGAGGAGACAATTCTCTATCTCGGTGTCATCGCAATGACTATAAATAAAAGCCATGGTCAGTCTTTAAATAATGTAGGTCCCTCTCTCAAGAGACCTATTTTCAGCCACGGTCAACTATATGTTGTTGTATCTAGGGAACGAACCATGAAGGTCTAAAAATATTGATTTTAGACGAGCACGAAGCGTTACAAAAAACAACAATCAATGTATTTAAAGAAGTCTTCCAAAACATTTCATAAAGGTACAAACGATATGCTATCCAAATTGACATTCTTGATAAGTTAAATAATCTGAATTTTATTTTGTTTAGATATGTTATTCGAATATTTTGTTGACTGTAAATATTTATTTTTTAAAAATAAAAATTAAGTGAATATTTTGATACCCGTGCGTCCCGCAGGGGTCCACAATTCTAGTTTTATTAAAATCTTGTTAATTAGTTTAATTTAATTAATTTTGATGCATATATTTATTCTGATTTCCATTAGATTTTCCTTATAATTTTATCATAATCCAAATAATTTCTAGATGATATGACCGGGATAGAGTCAACCTTAATTATTTATGGGACGAATACGGGATAGTGCCCCGTGATACGATAAATATATTTTCAATAAAAAATATAATATTAATTATATTATTAAATCAATTATAAATTTAAATATATTATAGATTTTATAAAGTATTTTTAAAATATAAATAAATTTTATAATTTTATTATATCATTACAATAAAATTAAATACTATATATAGTTACAAAGTATTATAAAAAAAATAGTTCATATTAGTTATTTTATATTAAAACTAGTTACAAAATTTATAATATAAATTTATAAATAATTTATTTATAAATAAGTGGAAGAAAATTGTGTATTTTATTATATAATTATATTACTTATAATATGTATATTGGTTATACATCATTTAAATCTTTTGTATTAATAAATGATTTAAATTTTTTTTTGTGAATATTCTCATTTTTAGACAAAAATAAAATAAAAATTTTGTTTTGAACCATCATTAAAATTCTCTCAAAACTAAACATTTTACAAAAAAAATTTACTTGAATTGAACCAAAATGACGATAACATCCTAACTAATAAAAATAAAAAAAAAATTTAAAATAAAAATTATAAAAATTAATGTAGTTAATTACCCAAAGTACCCTCAACCCTCCACCTTCCTCCATTCGACCGTTTGAACTACTGCTTACAATCCCATTGAACTCTCAAAATCAATTAAACCTCACCTCTATCGTTGAAACTTATTCATCTATCGAACCTCAATCTCAGGTGAACTCTCAAAATTACTAAACCCTCCCCTCTATTGTAAAACCTTCTTAAGTGATCAAACCTCAATCTATTCAAAATTGTTAATCGATTTTATGGGTAAGAGGACGAGTTCGAAGAAGTAGGCTCTCGCTAGTGGCTCTGCCAATAGGGTAAAGGTGGTCGAAAAGTCCAAGTCAATGGGAAACAAGACGAATGAAGCGGCAGCGGCAACAAAGAAGGCGACAACGACGAGGAAACTCAAGATTGAGGTTATTTTCTCTTTCTTTCAAGAAATTTGATGGTTAAGGTTTTAGGGTTATAATTTTGTGTAAATGTCTGCTGAACTTGCTGTAACCTGTTGAAGAACGTGGTCAATCAAATTGAATGTTGGTTTGCATGTTTTGTTTGGTTTGATCGGTTTGTTTTGTCTGCTTTGATTTTTTTTTTTGGTTTGATTGATTTTATTGGTGATTGGTTTGCTTGATTGGTAATTATGTTGTTTCTCTATTGTGTTAATTGTATTTGGATTGCTTTCCAATTTTTAGAACCGGAAAGCTGAGAAAATTGTATCAGGCTTCCAAGTGTAACATACCGGGAAACCAAGTTTATAGTCTGTTTTTCGATTTTGTGCACCGGAAAGCCACTATAAATCATTGATGCTTCCCGGTTTTTAGAACCTAGAAGCAGTTGAATTTGCATTCCGTTTCCAGGTGCTGGTGACCTGGAAGCATCTGTATGAATCAGGTGCTTCCAGGTCACCATAACCTAGAAACAGTTGTGATTACAAACTGCTTCCAGGTTATGGTGACTGGAAGCACCTGATTCATTAATGAATCAGATGCTTCTAGGTCACTAGCACCTGGAAACAGTTAAAATTTTTAACTGTTTCCAGGTTATGGTAACCCGGAAGCACCTGTATGAAATAAGTGCTTCCAGGTCACCATAACCTGGAAACAGTTGAAATTTTAAACTGTTTCCAGGTGTAGTGACCTGGAAGCACCTGATTCATATTAGGAGCTTCTAGGTCACCAACACCTGAAAATGGATTAACATTTCAACTGCTTCCAGGTCACCATAACCTAGAAACAGTTGAGATTTTAATCTCTTTCCATATTATAATGACCAGGAAGCACCAGATGATTGTGCAATAGCTTATTGGTTTTGTAGACATCTAAGGATATCTAATGTGGTGTAATTTTTAATTAATACTAATGTGCTAATTTTGTTTTAGGAGAGAAATGTTACCTAAAGGGGGATTCGTTTGACTCGACATGCTTATAAGGATCGTGGATCCGGATAAATGATTTAGTACTCTAAATATCAATCAATGGATCAATTACATGTATCAACATATATATTCCAGAAAAGGGATGATATCATAGTAATGAGCTCCAATTTATTAGTAAGTCCTATTTTTTTGTCATCTTCTTATAATTAATGCATTATTTTAGTGTTTACAATAATTAATGTGATATGTTATTAACTTCAGACGTATACAATGGGTGAGCAAAACAACAATGACGAAGAGGACATAAGACTAGTTTTCATGGATATTGCGAGAGGGGTAGATAAGAGTGAGATGAATGCCGCATGAAGTGAGGTTGATCATGTAAGTTCATGTTACAAATTTTTAGCACATTTTTCTAAAGTTTGATTTATTATTACTAAATGACCATTTTGATTTCATATGCAGTTACTGTTCCGTAGTCATGTTAATGGAAACCATTAGATTCTGTTCTTAGTATCAATAAAACATAAAGAAATCTTGGTTTTTGACTCTCTCACTCCTAAGGCCAATACTATTATGCGATACTTGAGGTCTTTTGTTACTTTTTTGGACAGAATGCTGAAAAAAGTAAGCTCTGAAAGTATTAGTTCCTGGAGAATCTGTAGTTGTACCGGTTCAGCATGACGGGTAAGATTATACAGTTATAAGTACCATGTACGAAAAAAATAATGTGAAAAACGTGTAATTCACAAAGTTGCATTACTTATTGTGCAGGAGTTCCTGTGGTGCATATGTGTGTATGCACCTTCGAGATATTTCGATAAGGCAAACCGCATAGACATTTGAGAAAACATGTGATGATGTAATAAGCATGAGGAAAGAAATCACATATTGTATTTACAAGAACTAAGTGTAGGTTGATGGAGGTTTAGACAAGAAACCAATTTATGTTTAACCAATATGTAAATTAGAGTAATCACAGTTTATTTAAGATATTAAACTAGTGTTTGCATTGAAGTTAGTTTTCATTTATTTGAAAATGTGTTTTGTTTATAAACGAAGCAAGTACTACAGGCCATTGGAAGCTTTTTTTTTTTTTACTTTATGTTATGTTTAAAAAAAAAGACTTCCTAGTCACTAACACTTAAAAACAGGCAAGAAATGCTACCGCTTCCCAGTCTTGTTGGCCTGAAAGTAGGCAAGCGTGTTAAATATTCTTCCAGGTAATGAAGACCTGGAAGCAAAAGGCAATTTTGTTGATTGGTCGTTTCTACATAATTGTTTGTAATATGGTCCGTTTTCGTCTCTGTGTCCAAAGCATGAACTGCCCAATGCTCTAGAGGTATGTTCATCAAGTAGTTGTAAGCACCCTCACTGAGTCGTTTGATAACTTCCATTTTCTCCTGAAACAATACCTTATCTGGCTGCTTTGCTGCTCTCCAGAAATGTTCTTTTAAACAATCAAATTTGTAGTAGTGCATGTCATTGTCCAAAATATGCTTTGCACAGTTCCTAACCTTATGCATTGGCCAACAGTTTTCCAAGGCAGTGTCTAAACCCTTACATCTATGTGACATGAACGTCACCGTTCTCTTCTCATCCACACCAACATGTTCCCACAGCAATTCCAAAAACCAAGACCAATTGTCAAAATTTTCTTTGTCCACAATCCCAATTACAAGAGGATAAATACCATTGTTAGCATCTATGATAACTGCTAACAAAAGCGTACCTTCAAATGGTGCCTTCATATGAGTGCCATCGATGCAGATGAAGGGTCTACAACCAGCCAGGTATCCTAGTTTTTGTGCCTGAAAACTAAGGAAAAATCTGTAGAAGTGAGCAGGACTATTAATATCTGGGTTGAACCGTATGGTACTCACATATACTGAAGATCCAGGATCCCTAGAACAAATGGCATATCGATACCGATGAAGTTTGTTGAAGCTATTTGTGAACTCTTCCTTCCCCTAGTTCAACGCAAACTGTTTTGCCCTATATAGAGTATAGTTTGGAACTTCCAAACCATACCTCTGGACTATCATCTCCTTGAGGTTATCCACAGAAATATTCTTATTCGCCCTGATGACATCCCCAAATTCTTTCCCAATAAAGCTTGATGTTACATATCTGTTGCTGTTCACTTGTATACAGTAATGTTCATCATTAAGTGTTTTTATTCGAAAGCAAACTCTACTTTCTGTCTTGCTAGCATGGACCCTCCATTTGCATCCTTCTGCCTTGCATCCCAGTGTTACCCTTGTACTTTCATTTTTTAACCTTTCCAATTTGAAACCTTCTTGAATTGAATATTGTAAGAGAACCTCCCTGAACTGATCCGCATCAACAAAAACTTGGTCTACCATAAGCTTGATTTTTCCACCATCAGTTCTGCTAAAAGGGATCCCAAAATTAGTCCCACTCCCAATCTCATCGCTATCAGTATCGCTATCTTTGTCAGATTAGTACCTACTCTCCCCATTCATAAACCTAAGCTCATCTGCATTTGACATGCCATCTTCTAAAATCTCATTCGCGTCGGGTTGAGGAGGGACTTCCAGGTCTAGATCTGAGATATAATCTTCAGCTTCAAAACTTCCATCCAACAAACTTTCAGAGGTAGCATTATCTTCTTCCACATAGGTCGGATCTGAGTAATAGTCTCCTCTAACTGCTGCCTGTTGATGATGACCATCTGTAGAAACATGGACTCTGTCAGATTCACTATCTGTAGAGTCGATCCCCAAATCATCAGGATAACCAGAAGGGGAGAGCAAGTTATCGTGAGAAGAACTTTCATCCACCACTTGGTTCTCTTCTATATTAAGGGACAAATTACCACCGCCAGATCTATCTTCTTGTGTTGACCCGCTCCAACCAATTCCTCCCATATTATTGTTGGGCCTATTGAATGAGCTTCTCAAGCACTTCTTTGGACAAGAGTCTACATGGACAAGCCCATTTCCAGGCCTGTTAACTTGGCCTTGTTCATCATCAGTGATTATGACTGGTCCACCGAGTTGACATGTGCCTGGAAAGGAAAGAGTACATGGGCATCTACTAGAGCAATATTCTGGAATTGGCGTGTCTTCTGGGATGTTGTAACCTTCAGCACCTGGTCGCAAGGTTTGCAGGGGCAACAAATCAACATAGAAATGAATGGTCGACATTTCTCTAGCTATAAATTGATCCAGTACTTCTAATAGTGCAACATCATCAGGTATTGGTTTCTTCTCATTTGTCCATGAAATGTGAACCTTGGTCACAAATTCATCGTCTGGATTTGGAGCTTGACCATATCGACAGATGAAAACACTAACATGAATCTGTCTGAGGAAGACACTGTCACGCTCAAAGGTTCCGAGTGTTTCTTTTCTATCGACCCCGTTGATGAATGCCAAAGCAAGGAAAGAGATGCCTACAATTTTGCAAGTGCTAGATTAGCATCCATCAAAGTAAAATGTATGTAGATACATGTGAAATCATAGTATGAAAAACTAGCAAAATAAACTAGGACGAAAACTGTTGACCACCACCACCACACAGTCAACAAAAACAACAACAACAACAACTGTCTTGCACCCTAAAAGAACAAGAATAACGCCTTCAAATGTTAAAACCAATCATCTATGAAATAGTCTATTACATATCCTAAACTCTAAACTAAAAACACAAAACAATCGAATTTTGAGGTATTTATAACCAGCCATGAAAGCAACAAAAGACATTGTCAATCTTAACTTTACAACACTCATTCATTAATCACACAAACTAACACACAAAAACACACTGTCGTGGCTTGTAAACATCATATTAGTTTACAGTACAAAATCCTTATAGGTAAAGCCAAAACAAAATACTAAACGCATCAATATTATATCAAACACATAATTCCTCGTAAAACCCTAAATAGTTACCTCAAAATAAATCTTGACACTGCTATGTCTTCGTTGTCCACGCCTCAGTTAGCACAAATAAAAGCACCAATGAACAAAACTACACAGAATAGAGCAATATCAGTTCTCAAACAATTTCTGAAAAATGCGTAACTAAGTATCAACGGGGAGCCTCTCAACACAACGACCTTTCAACCTTCAGAGAACAGCAACAATAACACTAACACAAGCTTGAAGAAACAACAAGACAATATCACTTCACATACAACCATCTGACATCCCCACAAACAAAAACCATATCAAACCCTAACCACGATGAAGATAAATTAAAAAACTTGAAAGAAAATTAATATTTGCATGAACTACACAATGATACTCACTCACCTTCAATTTGTCTTCTAGTTGATTAACAAACCATAAATCACTTTTAGTTGTTCATTTCGTCTTCTCCGGATAACTTTTTAACTTTTTAGATTTTTTCCTCTGGTTGAATTAAGAACATAAAGATTCAAACATCTCTAGGTCTGGGATACAACTGAATGGGTTTTTGATTGCTTGTTATTCCCTTATATTTTTTTCCCGCTCATGTGTCGATGTTGTTCACCTTTACCCATGCTCATTAAATGTGATTGCAACTGATATGATTGTCCGGTGGCGTAAAAGTGGATTTCCAATTTTGCCCCTCATCCACGTCACAAGTACAGTATTTAAACGGAACAGAAACTGTCAACGTCTGGTCAAGGGGGCTATTTGTAGATTTCCGTTAACTTTTTATCTGACTGTAGTTTGCAATGGTTCAGGGGGTGTCAGTGTAATTTACTCAATAAAAAATTATAAAAATCAATATAGTTAATAACTAAAAATACCCTTTACCCTCCACCTTCCTCCATTTGACCGTTTGAACTACTACTTATAATCCCATTGAACTCTCAAAATCAATTAAACCTAGCTTCAAGAACCTCTCTCAGGTGAACTCTTAAAATCACCAAACTCCCCCCTCTATAGTAAAAGCTTCTTCAGTGATCAAACCTCCATCTATTCAAAACTTTTCATCGATTTTATGAGTAAGAAGACGAGCTCGAAGAAGCAGCCAGCCGCTAGTGGCTCCGCCGATAGGACAAATGTGATCAGAAGTCCAAATCAATGGGGAAGAAGATGAATGAGGCGACGACAACAAAAAAAGGCAACTGTGATGAGGACTGTCAAAATTGAGGTTATTTTCTCTTTTTTTTCAAGATTGGAATTTGGTGGTTAAGGCTTTAGGGTTATAATTTTGTGTAAGTTTTGCTGAACTTGCTGTAACCTATTTTCTATTTTTGTTCAATCAAATTTAATGTTGGTTTTCATGTTTTGATTGGTTCGATTGGTTTGTTTTGTTTGGTTCGATTGGTTCGACTGGTTTGTTTGGTTTGATTGATTATATTGGTGATTGGTTTGTTTGATTGGTAATTATGTTGTTTCTCTGTTCTCTTAATGGTATTTGGATTGCGTCCCTGTGTTTAGGACCGGGAAGCTGAGGAAATTATATCAGGCTTCCTGGTTTAACACAACGGGAAGCCAAGTTTATAGTCTGCTTCCTAGTAATTGGCTGCCTTCTCCTTGATTTAGTTAACTGATTTGGATTAATTTTACAATTAATTTTAATTTGTTCAATCTATAAATTTATTCATGATTATGTAACATATGCTTCCAGGTCACTAGAACCTGGAAGTAGTTTAATTTTTATTATGCTTCTAGGTGCTGGTGATCTGGAAGCATCTGTATGAATCGGGTGCTTCCAAGTCAACATAACCTGGAAATAGTTGTAATTTTAAATTTCTTCCAGGTTATGGTGACCTGGAAGCACCGGATTCATATCAGGTGCTTCCAGGTCACCAGCACCTTAAAACAGATTAAAATTTCAACTGCTTCTAGGTTATTATAATCGGGAAATAGTTGAAATTTTAAACTGTTTTCAGGTCATGGTGACCTGATGCACCTGATATTTTACAATAGCTTCCTGTTTAATGTAATGTAATTTTTAATTGATATTAATGTGCTGATTTTGTTTCAGGAGAGAAATGTTACCTGAAGGGGGACTCATTTGGCTTGATATGCTTGCAAGGATGGTAGATCCAGATAAATGGTTTAGTACTTTGGATATCAATTAATGGATCAATTACATGTATAAACATGTATCTGAGAAAAGGGATGATGTCATAGTAATGAGCTCTAATTTATTCGTAAGTCCTATGCTTTTGTTATCTTCTTATAATTAATGCATCATTTTAGTGTTTAAAATAATTAATGTGATATGTTGTTAACTTCAGACGTATATGATGGGTGAGCAAAATAACAACGACGAAGAGGACATAAGACTATTTTTCATGGATATCGCCACAGGGGTATTTAAGAGCGAGATGAATGCTGCATGGAGTGAGGTTGATCATGTAAGTTCATCTTACAAAATTTTACAACATGTTTAAAGTTTGATTTTTTATTATTAAATGACTTTTGATTTCATATGCAGTTAATGTTCCCTAGTCATGTTAATGGAAACCCTTTGATTTTGCTCTTAGTATCAATCAAGCATAAAAGAAATCCTGATTTTTGGCTCTTTTGCTCGTAAGGCCAATACCATTATGCAACACTTGAGGTATTTTCTAACTTTTCTAGACAGAATGCTGAAAAACTAAGCTTTGAAGTAACAATTGGTACGTTTGAAGGTGAATGGAAGGTATTGGTTCCTAGAGAATCTATAGGTGTACCGGTTCAACCTGACTAGTAAATTTATTCAGTTATAGAATACCATGTATGAAACAAATAATGTGAAAAATTTGGAATTCACAAATTTGCATTACTTATTGTGCAGGACATCCTGTGGTGCTTATGTGTGCATGTACCTCAAAGGTATTTGGACAAGGTAAACCGTATGGACATTTGGGAAAACATGTGATGATGCAATAAGCATGAGGAAGGAAATCACATATTGTATTTACGAGAAATCAGTGTAGGTTAATGGAGGTTCGGACATGCAATCAATTGAAGTTTAACCAATATGTACATTATAGTAATGACAGTTTGTTTAAGACATTAAATTAGTGTTTGTGTTGAAGTTATTTTTTCTTTCTCTAGAAAAGTATTTATATCTGTAGTAAGTAAAAGATATTTTACTTAATATTATGCTTAAAACATAGGCTTCCTGGTCACCAACACCTGAAAGTAGAAGCTTTTTTTGCCTGCTTCCAGGTATTTGTAGCCGGGAAGCTAGCGAATATGGACTTTCCGGTCAAGACACTTAGAAATAGGTAAGAAAATATATTGTTTCTTGGTCTTGTTGACCTACAAGTAAATACATACTTCCAGGTCTTCATGACCTGGAAGCTATGTAACTAAGCTTCCAGGTCATGAAGACCTTGAAATAGGCAAAAATCCCTCCTGCTTCCAGGTGCACAAGACCTGGAAGCATGTTTTGGTCCATTTAAAACTTGGAAATTCAATTTCAAAAATCATAAAATATATACTTAGTGTCATTGCAATCAATTAGTTTCCATAAGTAAGTTCTGTGAGACTTTTGGGAATGTGTGTAGCTATTTATGCTAGTAAGTTTAATCGTACATAGAATTTGGAAACATCATGTTATTCGATTTTCAATATGCGATGAAAATATTATCTAATATTGTACATGATGTTGTAATAATGATAAATGGATGGTTTTAACAAGTTCGAATCGACCCCCCGTCCCTCGATCAGTGCACATTTTTAATACAAACACATAGTGTAGGTAGTTCAATCATTCAAACGGTGATGAAAATGAGCCCCATAATAATTATAAGATCCCACTACATACTCCCTAGCTGATGCAATATTAGAAGTTGTAAAAAGATAGCTAAAGACATGCTTCCAGGTCTTGTACACCTAGAAGCATGAGACATTTTTGCTTGTTTCCAGGTCTCCATGACTTGGAAGCTACGTAGTTAAGCTTCCAGGTCATGGAAACCTGGAAATAGGAAAAAATGCCTCATTCTTCCAGGTGTACAAGCCCTGGAAGCATGTATTGGTCCACTTAAAAATGGCAATTTCGTTTTCAAAAGTCATAAAATAAAAACTTAGTGACATTGCAATTATTTAAGTCCCATAAAAATTCATTTATGACTTCTAAGAAGATCTCTACCGTTTCCCGGTTTTGTCGTCGGAAAGCAGACTGTTTTTTGCCTGCTTTCTGGTGTAACCAGGAAGCAATGCGGTCTCCTTCCTGGTCCTTTGCACCGGGAAGTAGGCAAAAAAGCAGTCTGCTTCCCGGTGTACAAAACTGGGAAGCTATACCGATCTTCTTTTATTTTAGCAAACCCATATCCCGTAAAAAAATACCCATTTTTAGCATAATTACAACACTATGTTGTTTTTCCAAAATACAATACTCCTTTTAATTCTAGCATAAATGAGATTCATCAAACAAAATAAACCAAGTAAATCGGACTTCACAGGATGATAGTATGAAGTGTGTGTATTTAATACGCATGAATGTTTCGAGTCAAACTCTATAACGTGCCAAATTGAAGAACCTGACCCTCGCATTACACGGAATGCAAAAGAGTATGTTTCTTCTGAGCATGCCACTTCAAAGCGAATTTTGTAAGACCAAATAATTTTGGTCGTGAACTTATTCTCCAGAGAATACTTCCCAACTGCTATATTCATTTCCTTCTTCTTTTTAAATCTCTCACATTTTTCAAGTGGATTTCTTCGAACTGGAGCAGCAAGAGCATATATAACATCTTATGTGAATGAATAACAACTAGCATCGGGCAATACCCAAGTTAGATCGTTTGGTATAGCGGCTCTATCTAGTTCTTCTCCATCACTTTGCGAGCTAACATCTTGACACTCTTCAAAATTTTCAAATCATCAACTTACAATGGTTCGTTCCGCCCTCCATTTGCACCACCCCCAATATTTTTCAACTCTTCAAACACATCATTTGTAGTGAGTTCATTAAGATAAAAAAAAGGACGATGATTTTCCGTTGTAGTAATGACAATATTCCTATTATGTGTCATCATCAATGTGATCAGTGCTTCCATTGTCTTGTACATTATGTTCTTACCTTTCAGGATAGTATCAAAAAATAAATACATATGACCTCCATGATCCTCCTTCACAAAATTAAAATCTTCATCGTCTATAACTTAATACCGTTGTCTCGTAGAATATATTGACATCGCATGTATGATCAAATCCAAAGTAGATAGAATCTAAAGTTTTGCATATAGTTTCTGTACTAATTGGGAATAAGAAATATTCGTATCAAGCAGCAAAACGAACAGTTCACCACCCTTATATTGACCATTAACCCATTCTGTCTTGAACTTCACTAGGGTCTTTTTCATTACCATACCTAGATAAATGAAACAAATGTTAAGAGTATTCGATAAAATATAAAATTAAATTTAAAATTAAATCTAGCTTCTCAGTCAATGGTATCGGAAAACCGTAAAAAATTGCATTTACTTCCCGATCCTATAACCAGGAAGCATGAAAAACATTCTACTTCTTGGTTAGTGTAACTGGGAAACAAGCAAAATATTTTTTTTGCTTCCCGATCTTGGCAGCTAGGAAGTAAAAGACTGCCTAGTGTTTTCCTGGTCAATACACCTAGAAACAGTACAAAAACTATTCAGCTTCCCGGTGTGGAACCCTGGAAGCATCATACTGCTTCCCAGTGTTGCGACCAGGAAACGAAATAGTTTTTGAACTGTTTCTCGGTGTCGGGACCGGGAAGCACATGAAAATAAAACACAAAAAATACTAATCGAAAATTCGAGAAATCAAACCCATACATAAAAAATTTGTTCCAAATGACAATCAATCAATAGATAGGGATTCTAAACTAATAAAAGTCATGCATATAGTATATAATCAAAAGTGTGTACCGACACAATACAATCTAGACTATGTCAAAATCCCAAATAGCTAAAGGAACATACCTTTTAAGAGCAATTGAAGAAGATATCTGATTTATTTGCCGGAAGGAATTCTACTATTATGATTGGTATTCATTCAATTTGGTGAAAGGAATTCACGGTTGGTAGGTTTTTTAGTTTCTTGAAAAAAAATTAGGTTTTGATTTTTAATTGTTTATTTTTGTTGGGATTTTTATTTAATTTGACAGTGTCATTTTGTAAATATTTGATTTGAATTCAAATATTTAAATATGAGGGTATATAAGACTTTACATACTTCTTAAGAGTTAATAAAATTATTTTAATTTATTTCTTAATATGAGAAGACATTATTCTCAATATGATCCATTGGATTTAAAAACTTTTGTGATTTGTTTATTTTTGAAGAAAATTTAATATAGGACTAAAAATTTAAAGATTTTGATATAAAGTTATTTATATAGAGAGCCCAATTAAAAATTAATTATTATAATTAAAGCAAATTTTATTAATAAATATAAACGATTTATTTCTATATAGTATTTATTAGTTTTTGTAATATATATATATATGATAATTAAAATGAAATTATAACATTAAACACATTATATTATACCATATAATTCATATATAATAAAAACCTTAAGCCCCTGTAAATCCTCTTTAAACTCCACCAAAACTCTCTTAAACTAGGGATGACAATTTTTGCCCTGACCCGCGGACCTGACCCGACCCAATGTGCTCTGATCTGACCCGACCTGCGTTGTACGTCAAATGGGTCAGATATAAGTCGTCCTATCCTGCCCCCATGCAAGGCAGGACAAATTCAAATCAGATTGATGTCTTATCTCACCCCGTCTCGTGCTTGTACAACTATATAATTAGTTTTATAATTTTTTTATTTAAATAATTTCTTTTTCATCTTTAATTTTCTAAAATAATTTTGATTTAATGTTGGTATTGAACATAATATTAATATCTAAATAAATTTAATTTTTATAATATCCGAATATTATTAAAAATTATATATTTTCATTAACATTGATATTATTTATGTAATTTTATTAAATAAAATATTAGTTAAATATTAAATAATATAATAAATTAATAATTATTATTAAATTATTTCTTTCCAAACTTAAAAATCATTGCAAAATTTTAAATATAAGTTTTAACAAAATGGAAACAATATAAAAATACAATTCAAATATAATTATTTAAGTAGGTCCAATATTTTAGGGACATGCCCGCCCTACCTTATTGCCCATCTCAAAAAAAAAAAAATAAATAAATAAATAAATAATAATAATAATAATAATAAATAATAAATAATGATCAAGTCAATGATAACAAATATCTTCTCTATTGGCTACAATTCTAATCACCACAATATCTCATTCTCTAGTGAATGCAGATGTATCATGTTCAATTGCATTATTAACATTTGCTCCTCGCATACCATATGTGACTGACAAACAAGACCAGCCTGGAGCAATGTGTTGTAATGATGCTTCAAGATTCAAAAACCTGGCTCATTTAGAAGATGATCTTAGTATGAAGAAATAGAATATACTGAACGAATAATTTGCATTCATTGACAAATATTTATAATACAATTCTGTTATACAGATAACAGATTTGATATTCTGTTGAATAAAGCAAGTTTGAATTTAAAATTATAACAATCTAATCAAATCGTATGTAGATGAGATAAGGTTTATCTTCTTAACATCCCCCGTCAAGTCGATGTAGGTCGTGAACGAAGTTTGAGTTTAATGCGAAGAAATTGAAAGTGAGCAGTTAGCAACGGCTTGGTGAATATATCATCAATTTGATCAGCAGTAGAAATAAAATGAACACACAATTGCCCAAAGGAAACACGTTCACAAACAAAGTGAAAATCCAACTCTATATGTTTAGTGCGCGCATAAAAAATAGGATTCGAAGACAAGTATTTAGCGCCCATGTTATCACACCATAAAATAGGCACAACAGTCAGTATAATGCCGAGCTCCTTCAAAAGGGATTGCAACCAAATTAATTCTGAAGTACCATTAGCAAGAGCTTTGTATTCGCTCTCAGTAGAGGATCGGGCCACAGTAGGCTGCTTCTTAGCTACCTAAGAGATGAGATTAGTCCCCAAATAAACTAGAAAGCCATTTGTGGAACGTCTGTCATCAATGCATCCGCCCCGGTCACTGTCTATGAAACATTGACGAGAACAAGGGGACTGTCGAGTAAAAAATAAATCAAAAGCAGAGGTATCACTGAGATAACGAATGAGGCGTTTTACTGCCTTCCAATGTGTGTCAGCAGGTGAATGCATAAATTAGCAAAGCTTGTTGACAACAAAGGCAATATCTGGACGAGTCAAAGTAGCATACTGAAGTGCTCCAATGGTTTGAAGACATTGAGTACCATTTGAAAGAGGGGAACCATCATGTTTGGATAGAGAGAGAGTGAGGGCAAGTGGAGTTGAACAGCCTTTTGCAGTAGTCATGCCAGTGGAATGTAGGATATCCTAAATGTATTTATGTTGTGTCAAATAAAGACCCTCAGGAGTACGATGAACCTCAAGGCCAAGAAAATAAGATAAAGCACCCAAATCTTTCACAGGAAACTCTTTCTGCAAAGATGAAATCACATTATGGACAAGTAAAGATATGGATCTTGTAATAATAATGTCATCCACATAGACTAGAATATAAACATGACGGGAACCACGGTGAAGTGTAAAAAGAGACGAATCAGCCTTTGAAGCAACAAAACCAAGAGACACCAAAAATGAGCTAAAACGGTCAAACCATGCCCGAAGTGCCTGTTTCAAACTGTATAGTGAACGTTGCAGTTTTCACACATAATCCGGATGAGATGGGTCGACAAAGCCCTGTGGTTGAGCCATATAGATATCAACATCAAGAAATCCATGAAGAAAAGCATTAGAAACATCTAACTGGCGAATGATCTAGTCTTGTGTAGTAGCTCATGCAAGCACAGTACGGATAGTAGTAGCCTTGATAACAGGACTGAAAGTCTCATGAAAATCAACACCAGATTGTTTATGGAAACCTTTGGCAATAAGACGTGCCTTGTAATGTTCAACCATCCCATCAGGCTTACGTTTGATCCGATAAACCCATTTATTTCCAAGAACATTAGCACCAGATGGACAAGGTACTAATCTCCAATTTTTGGTAGCCATAAGCGCATCATACTCAGCGCGTATTGCATCCTGCCACTCAGAAAAAACATTAGCCTACTTAAAAGTAGACGACTCAACAGAAAGGTAATCAACGTTAGAAGTAGAGTTAGAAACTTGATTCGCAATACGAGCATAATGATGAACCATAGGGTAAGAGACACAGGCAAAGAGGAGAATGAAGAAAATGGTTCTGTTGAGATTGGGTTGGTGTTACGATAGATCAAATCTAGAGATTTTGTTTTGTGATAACGTTGGTCAGAGTCCAAAAATGGTATAGGAGAGACAGAATTAGAAGGTGAATCATGTTTGTCAGAATGAGGAGTGAAGTCTAAGGACACTGAGTCTGTGGTAGATGGTAAGGAAGCAGGTGAGACAAGAGAAGTAACAGGCGAGATAGGATGAGAAGCCAGAGGTGAGTCTGGAGGTTTATTAGAGTGTGTCGGTAGTGGAGTCAACGATGGAGAAGGATTAGAATTCCATACATGCAACTAAGGATGCATAGAAGAAACAGAGACAATAGGCGATGGCACCACAGAAGAATGATATGGAAAACCCCTGTCATTAAATTGTACATGTTTGGCAACATAAATACGACCATAGTCTTTATATAAACATAGAAACCCAGAATGATTACTGGAAGTACCTAAATAAACATAGTGCTGACTACGAAAGGAAATTTTTTTAGCATTATAAGGCCGAAAAAACGGAAAGATGGAACACCCAAACACATGTAATAAATTATAATTAAAGGACTTTGAGTACAATCTATGAAATGGAAAGTCACCATTTATGGTATTAGTAGACAAGACATTAATGACAAAGATTACAGTTTGAAAAGCATAGGGCGAATACCTGAATCGAACCTGACATGAGCAAGAAGTGTAAGGCCTGTATTAACAAGATGTCTAATTTTTCTTTCTGAAACACCATTTTGTACATGGATATGAGGGCAAGCAATGCGATGATTAATGCCAAATTTCTGCAAAACAAATGTCAGTTTTTGAAATTCCCCACCAAAGTCAGACTGAAAAGCTTTAATTGAAGAATCAAATTGTTTTTCCACAAATGTTTTGAAGTTAACAAATGTAGAGAAAAGTCACTCTTATTACGTAAGAAGTACAACTAGGTAAATTAGCTGAGATCATCAACAATTATAAGATAGTAGCAGAATCCTAAATTAGAGGCAGTAGGAGATGGTGCCCAAACATCTCAATAGATTAATTCTAAAGGACGAGTAGTACAATGACTGACACGAATGAGCGGTAAATGAGAAAATTTTTCTGAACAACATGCTGAACATTTATTACTCAATGATGACGAAACTGACTTCAACTTATTATTATTAATGACTTGTGTGACGGTTTTTTAATTTTCATGTGCAAGCTTATGATGCCAATCATCAAAGGAATGAGAGGAAGACATGATGTGTGCCATCAAAACTTCTTTCTGGGCATCCATCGGCATGTGGTACAAACCATCCTTAGTGTTTCCCTTGTACACAATCTGGTGGGTTACCTGGTCCTTAACAAAAAAATGATGTGGACAAAACTCAATTAGACAGTGATTATCAGCACAAAATTTGGATACAGATAATAGTTTTTGAGATAAATTAGGAACATGAAGAACATTTTCCAAACAAAAAGGAGAAATTTTTTATTCACCAATATCAGCAATATGCAAACCTTGTCCATCGCCTACCCTTAGTTGATCCTTACCATTGTACTCGTCAGAAATATGAAGCAATGCCAAATCTGGAGTGACATGATAATTTGCGCCGGAGTCCACCACCCATGAACTGCTTTGACCTGATTGAGGAATCATTGATCGTGATGGTGATGTGGACGTTCGTGATAAATTTGCTTGTGCACCAACAAGACTAGACTGATTTTGACGAGGTTTATATCTTTGTCGACACCTATATGCTGTATGATTATTGTAATGACAAATCTGTCATGGTTCACGGTGTCATCGTTGTTGATGCTGCTTGTAATTACCTCTGTTATGGTCCTGGGTTGTAACACCTTGACTTTGGATGTTTGTTTTCTATACTTGATTTGCTACAGGAAGCAATGTATAGTTTTTTAGAAGAATCTCATGAGAAATAAGATGATCATGGAGCTTATTGAATGACAACGACTCTGGTCTAATGGTGAGCGCTGTGATAAGGCTCTGAAATTCACTACCAATTTTTCTGTAAATAACAACATTAAATTCTGTTGTGCTCATTGGTCATCCTACTGTAGCCAACTCATCTGCTAAGGTATTGCCTATATTGAGAGATACTTAGTGACTCACAAATCGTTTTTCTTTAACTCTTGCAGTTCTATGTTGATTTGCAATTGCTTATTCTGAGAGATGGAGCCAAAGGTATTGGTTAAGGCATATCATACATCGTAAGAAGAGATCAAACCTATAACGTACGGAAATACATCTTCCGAAAGTGAGGAAAATAATCAGCAGAGTAACATTTGGTCTTTCTAGAGCCAAGGTTGAAAAGCTGGATTTATAATCATTTGAGATGAGTCCTTTGGATTTGAAATAACGAAAGGTGGCTTAGGAATAGAGCCATCAACATAACCTGTTAGGTTCTAATAATTCAACAGAGAAAGAAACTGTGTTTTACAGGCTAGGTAGTTTTTGTTGTTCAGTTTGATTGTAAATGTATGATGAGAGGTAGTCGTGGGTGAAGAAATAGGTGTGGTAGCTGCAGTGGATCCATGTAAGTCTCTGAATCCATGTGAAGAAACAAAATGTACTGAACGAATAATTTGCATTCATTAATTGATAAGTATTTATAATACAATTCTATTGTACAGATAACAGATTTGATATTCTATTAAACAGAGTAAGTTTGAATTTAAAATTATAACAATGTAACCAAATCTAATCGAATCGTATGCAGATGAGATAAGGTTTATCTTTTTAACACTTAGAGCTCTTTGTGAGTGTTTGAAAAATGTTGCAACGAAAGCTTCTGGTGTTAATGTCACTAAAGCTGCTGCTGTTCGGGCCTGTGTTCGATTTCTCTTCCTTTTACTATCACACCTTATATTGATTGTTCCAAGTGAGTTTGGAGTTTTTGTTTTGGTTTTCTTTTTAAGTGTTTTGGTTTGTGATTTTTTTGGTGAGATTTTGATTTTGGTTTGTGTTTTTGCAGGCTTTGAGGAATTAAGTGGGGGCGATGTGATATGGTGGAGTTATGTTGGTGTAATAAAGGAAATGTTTGGGGGTTCTGATTATGATTGTAAACTTCTTGGTTTGAGAACTTGTTTAATGAAATACCAACAAAATTTCTCTTATTTTTAAATTAAATTCATTGTTAAGTTATTAATCCTACTTTGAACATTTTCAAGGATTCTAAATTTTTTAACCTCAGGCAAGAAATAAAATAATTAAATATGATTAAGGTGATATATCATTATCTAAAATATCTATACCAAGAAATAAATACTCCACCGTGCATCTCCATACATATAGAAAATTTCATAAAATCAATAGTCAATAGAAAATTCTTGAGCTCATTAGACAATGTATGTGTTGCTGAAGGCCAAAAATAGCTTGGTTCAATTTGCGAGCATAAGCAAATTATAACGTGTCTTTAAAGTCAAATGGTTGTCACATGAAAACTTCTTCTTCTACGCAATCCTATAGAAAGAGGCATAGTTGAGAGCAAGTTGTCTCATAAATCAATTACGTTATATAGTAATGGTGAGCACGAGACTGGTTGCGGTGGACTTGATCACAAGACTGAAAGTGAAGTGAAAATCTAATCAGGATAGTGAGTGAAGTCTTTGACAATAAGTCTTGGTTAATACTTGTCAAGAGAACCCTTTAAATGATACTTAATACGAAATAATCATTTTTTTTGATAGATTATCTGGTATCAATTCCCATGTATGGCTTTTGACAAGTGTTTCATATTCATACTTCATAGCTAAATACTATGATGGATTAAGTTTGACTTGTTTTTATATATTCCGAAGCTTGTGTGCTAACTAGATTGTGCTGTGAAATTATTTCGATTTGAGAATAACAATTTTTTATCGGGTAATCATGTGATAGAGAATATTTGCAGCTTTATGTCGTATCGAATGTGTAGTTGGTATGATGGATGGATGGATGGATTAGCAGTAGGGCTTATCCGTGGGGCAGATATAAACGATGGATGAGTAGTTATAGAAGAGATAAGTGTGTTCGGATTGCCTTGAATCACAAGGATTTCCTTTTAGGAAGGTTTTTCTATTTTGAGTTTGGATCTATTTTCTAATTGTTTGATTCCTTGTTTTGGAAAGATTTGGTTTTCCTAATTTGGTTTATTGTATTCCTTAGTTGGAAAGGAAACAAATTAGGAAAGTATATTTGATTATTACTATAAATAGAGTTGTCTCATGAAGAAGAAAATATCTCATCCCTTTGGGGGGGGTGTTCATTGTATTGGAATCTCATCCCTTTGGGGTGGTGATCGATGGATTGGGGTCATGTCTAGTGGGGTAATGATGATTGGATTGGGGTCATGCCTAGTGGGGGTAATGATCATTGGATTTGGGTCATGCCTAGTGGGGGTAATGATCATTGGGGTTGGGGTCTCGCCATTAAGGAGATTTTGTATTGGGGTTGTCTCGCCATTAAGGAGATTTTGATTTGGGGTTGTCTCGCCATTAAGGAGATTTGTATTTGGGGTTGTCTCGCCATGGTGGAGTTATTCACCTAAAAGAGATTCTGGTTGAGAAAGAAAGCAATTTTAATGATGGATAGAGAGTGTTGTCTGAATGACTTGTAATTCTTATTTCTCATAGTAAAGTTGTTATCTTTTTGTGGATTAGGCAATTTGCCGAACCACGTTAAATATTGTGTTTGGGTTGATTGTTTTGGTTGAATTTAATTAGGAACTAGGAAGATTGGGATAGAACCGGAAATTTCCTAACAAAGTGAAACCTGATGGTGGCAGAATAGTTGGAGTAGAGAAAGTTGGACTGAATGAAAAAGGAGTCGTGATTGGCTTTGGCAAAGTAAGATGGGAAGTGTTAGTTGCTACTTGTGTGACGTTGGTATTCAAAGAATTCCACGTGGCAATAGATGCACTATCTTTTAATTGTTAAAAGATATTTTTGAAAGAAATAACATTCATAAGAAAAATTCTTTAGATAAATGGATTTTGGATTTTATTGGATCAAAACACTGATGAACATAGTATTTATTCGAAATCTAGATAACCCTTAGGAAAAGATTATGGTTTTAGTTTATTATTGGTGTAAGGACACAACTAAGGATTACAAAGACAATCGAAAACTCTAATAGAATCATATTTTGGTGTTGTTTGAAATGAAATTTCATAAAGAATTTGGTAATTTAAATTTGGTGTGGTAAACGATTTATTAAGTAAAATGCTTGGTGACACGTAAAGCTCCAAAATTTTTTGTGAGAGTGAGGTTGAGATAAAAATGTTTTAGTCGTTTCTATTATCAAACGACGTCGTTGTTCAACGAGAGCCCCACATTATGTGTATAAGGCGTGAAAACTACGTTAATGTGTATAAGGCAAGAAAACTATGTATAATGTTATGATGATAGACTTTGAAATTCTCCTCCACAGACATTGTAGAGACTCAAAATTTTGGTTTGAAAATATTTTTCTATAGAGTAGAAAAAAAATCCCTGTAACTTCCAATTTGGATGTTAAAGTGTACAACCACATATATTTTGAATAATGTTCGACAAATAATATTTGGATGTTAAATTCTACCCTAGAACTAGGATTATTCTCTCTGTTCAGTTTCACTCTCCAAGGTGTTAGAGATTGATTTCTTACTCTCTGTTTCAATCACATTTTCATTACATAGACTATCCACCTCAATCATTACAAGCACGTTCTGAGTAGGTGTACTAGATGTTATCTCAGAATCAAGTTTCAAAAGATAGAATGGTTTACCCTCTAGAAAAGATATATCCATGATCACAAAATATTTCTATTTACTAGGTAACATTTATACCCCTTCTGTGTAGTAGAGTAATCCAAGAAAATACATCTAAGTGACTTAGGATCAAGTTTAGACCAAAATTTGGAATAAATGTGAACAAATGCTACGCAACCAAACACCTTTACAGGTAGATGAGATACTAGTCTTGTCATAGGAAGTGAACTCTGTAGAATTAAAATAGGAGTTTTGAAATATAGAACCTTAGAGGGAAATCTATTTATAAGGTAGGTTGCTGTAAAATTGCATCTCCCCTAGTACATTTCTCATAATAAAAAAGTGACCTAGCTACCTGCAGTATATATCTGATTTTCCTCTCTAACACACCATTCTGTTCAGGAGAGTGTATGTAGCACTCGAACCCCCGCCCTGATGGAAAGGGAACGCAGAGTTCGGATGCTGCCGTTGCGGAAGACAGATAACAGATAACAAACCAACAGATAAGCAGATACAGAAAATAGATATACAAATCGGAATCCAAACTGGAAGACAAAACTTATTATCAAAAGTAATCCAAAATAAGTAGTCGAACTACAAGTCCCAAATAAAAGAAAATCACATAAAAATTTCTCAAAGTACTTGATCTGAAAATCAATCCAAAACATAGTGCAGCGGGTTCAAATACAAAAAACAATAAGTCTAGTAACAATGAAACAAAAATGCAATCCAAGTCTGAAGAGGATGCTATGTGATGCTCGATGCTAGTGATATCCTGCTATCCCACCTGACTGTCTGAACTCAGCAATTTCCATTCCCAAAAGGGGTTCAAAACATACAAAATAAAAATGAAAACAATGAAAGGTCAGACTATCGATGTCTGGTTAGTAAGCCAATGCCCAACAAACACATACAGATGCGTCTTATTAAACAGAATAGTATGTCACACACAAATGCAGGTTACTTAACAACCAAAGGGGGTACAAACAGAAGCAAACAAGTTGATTATCAAATTAAGTTATCCCAAATATAATCCTCTTTAAGTGATATAGGATAAGTGATTACAGATTATTACATTTACCTTCTGAAAAATGCTTAACCGTTGTAAAATTATTTTCAGAAGGAAGACCGATACCGAATTGGGAGTTCGATATGCAGTCCGGTAGGCTATTCGGTCAGAGAGCACTACCAGACTTACCGAATTTTAATTCAATAGATAGTCCGGTAGGTAGCTCGGTCAGAGAGCAATTATACGAATCAAAGGAAGGTTTAAGTTACATTCGGTTCCTATTCCGGTATGAAGCTCGGTCAAAGAGTTCAAGTCTCCCTGACATGCCGAATTGTAATTCGGTACCTAGCTCGGTCAGAGAGGTTGAAAAGTCTTCTGAGACTCATACCGAACTACAGTTTGGTAGCTAGTTCTTTAAGAAGTTTGTCCAGATAGTGAATCTAATGATCTCGTGGCTGACCGAATTGTATTTCGGTAACCAGCTAAGTAAGGAGTTCGTCCAGAGACCATCCTACGTCCAATTTTCCAATTTTAAGTGACAGTCCGGTACCTAGTTCGGTATACAGTCCAGTTACGGACCCTGGGCACAATTTTAGCCTAATTCAAATTATGTCGTTTGCCAATCAAAGTCTAGCTATCCAAATGGGTCTAATCCTAACACTTACACTACCCAATCCAGTTAGGAGTCACAATATACACTACCCAAGGTTAGAACCCAAAAGAAAACAGCTAGCATCAGCAAGAATCAAACCAACACATAACCAAAAGCAGAAACATAACATTATCATAGAGTTTCAGATTACCCAATTATTAAGGTGTTTAACTTACAAGGCCTGTCCTTATTTTAATAACAAAATCGGAAACAGAAACAGACATATAGGGTTAAACCCTCAGAAGTGGATCAAAGATCCCAGAAGTGATGACGTCGCATCCAGACAGTGAGCAAAGCTCCAGAAATGATGCCGTCGCATCCAGAAAGTGGTTGGCAATCAGGATCATATACGCTTTCGCGCATCGATGTATACATCTAGTTTTCCCTAACAGCATGCTGACCTTATCGTATTAATTTACGGACAGGACTTTATCAGATTTCAGAGTTCAAATTTCAGATTACACACAATAGCAGACAGATAAGGACACTAGTTCACATGTCCGTTCATAAACAGATATTATGACAACAATATACCCAAACAATTTATGTCAATATGCAGCAATTTCAGCTATTCCAATCAGAATTCATCTTTTATAAATTTAATTAGTTTACATACAAGTAACAAACCAAAAACAAACAAATGTGAGGTCGTAAACATGGCTACTAACCTTATTCGCTAATCCAAATCAACCAAATCTACTCCGGTCGGCGATCCTCAACTTGGTCTACACCAAATCAAGAATAATTCATAAATCCCCCAAATTGAACAAATTAGGGTTTATATCTAAAGAACAATTAAAATCAATTGAGATTCAATTAAAATCCAAATGGTGAAATTAAACCAAGGGTTTCAAAACCCAAACCATATAAAGCAAAACCCCCAAATCAATTCGTTGAAATCAATCCCAAATCATCAAACCCTAGTTTATGTAAAAATCCCCAATTCTAATAGAAATCAATTTAAAGCAAAAAGAGAAGAGAAATCATTACCTAGGTGTGAAGAAATCAATACAAGTTCAAATCCCAAAAGAACTCTTGAAAGACGTGACTTGAAATCCATGGACAAAGGTTTTGGTTTGAGAGTGAATGAAGAACACGTGAAATCAAAATTCTAGGTTTTGGTTTGAGAGTGAATGAAGAACACGTGAAATCAAATTTCTAGGTTTTGGTGACAAATGAATCCAAAAACTTTCTTTTCATATTTATATGGGTGGTAAATATCACCACCAACCCATATGTCTCATGTGGTTTTTAAAACAACCCCATTTTAGTAATAATTACAAAATCAACTCAAATATCAAATTGTTTTCAAAACCATCCCAAAAGTCAACTTAGTCAAATAATTTGGTCAAATTGATAAAGTCAACATTTTTCAAAAATGCCCATTTTACTCTTATAACGAAAATACATAAAAATCAAGAAAAATTCTAGATTAAGCAGAAAAATAGCCCCAGATTACGGACGTGACAGTGTACACATGTGTTTTGGTGGGAAATCCTCTCAGATTCAAGGAACTCTCTTAGCCCATTATTAAAAAATTCTCTCCCATAAGAATTTGTATTTGTGTTTGAAACTGGTTTTTAATCATCTTATAGAAAATTCTGAATATATGAGCTACTTCAGACTTGTCTCTCATCTAAACACCCAAGTAATTCTAGAATGATTGTTTATAAAAGAAACAAACCATCTAGAGCCTGAAATATTTCTCTCTCTTGCTGCCCTCAGACATCACTATGGATTAGTAGTAAATGGTTTTGTAGCCTTGTAAGGTAGAGACTGATAGATGTGTCTGCTCTATTTTGACTGCAATCATGTTTTACACTCAAAGGAACTTCTCATTTTACTGACATTTAAGGAAGGAAACAATTTATAAAGGTACATTAAGTTAGGATGCCCTAACCTAAGATGCCATAACATAATATCTTTATTCTGAGCACTAATTTGAAATCATCTTCTAGTAGACTTATCAACGATAGAATTGACCTTTAAAAGGTGGAGACCAGACTGATTCTCACCATTGTCAATCGTCATCCTAGATTTTGAGTCCTAAAAAACACACATATTGACAGAAAATTAACCACACAAGACAGATCCTTAGTAACCTTATTCACAGATAATAAATTGCAACTCAGATTAGGAACCAAAAGGATCGACCTGAGAGTTAAGTTATCAGATATTACCACTTCTCCTATTCCTTTGACCTTAGAAAGAGAACCATCTGCTATCTTCACATTTAGATTTTCATTTATCTTTTTAAATAGACTAAAATCATTTATCATATGATCAAATGCCCCTGAATCAACAATCTATACCGTTTCAGAAACATTCTTAACACTCAAGACTTGTAAGGAATTACCTTTGTGAGCCACTAACCGAATGCCTATAACAGAAGAGTTGAGCTACCTTGTTGAGAAGGTGTAAACTTGGCTACCATGGCATATCCACTTTCTTCTCTATTTTCCTTTGACATGATGTTTTGGCTTTCTTCTCTACTTAATTCTGCAGACGCAGTCCTCAAGTTTGGCAGAGGCACTTTTGAGTTAAGATCTATTATGGAAGAGGTTTCAGCCATTTGATCCTACTAATTCAGGATCTTGCTCTGATACCATCAAGAAATCTGATATGGTTAATATTTTTTCTTACTTTTATTTATAACTTACTATAAAATAAATATATATATATATACATCTCTAATACTAAAGGGGGGGGGAGAGTATCTCTCTCCAGACAAGATTACTAAAATCACTCCATATGTCCTTCAATCAATCAAGGATATTTGATCTACTTCCAAAAATAAAAGATATCAGCTATTAATAAGAATATTCTTTTACTAACTACAATTTTTTTATATTATCAAATTATTTTTAAAATTTAAGTAATATTTATATTGTAATATTCATAAAAAGTAATAATATATTTTATAATATAAGTAAATTTGATATTTCAAATATTTTATTAAAATCTTGTTAATTAGTTTAATTTAATTTATTTTGATGCATATTTTTTTTCTAATTTCCATTGGATTTTCCTTATCAATTTTATCATAATCCAAATAATTTCAACAATGATATGACCGGGATAAAGTCAGCCCTAATTCTTTAGGGGCCGAATACGAGGCAGTACCCCACTGTACAATAAGTATATTTTAGATATAAAAAATATAATATTAATTATATTATTAAATCAATTATAAATTTAAATATATTATAGATTTTATAAAATATTTTTAAAATATAAATATATTTATAATTTTATTATATCATTAAAATAAAATTAAATACTATATATAGTTATAAAGTATTATAAAAAAATAGTTCATTTTATTTTAAAAATAGTTAGGAAATTTGTAATATAAATTTTTAAATATGTTATGTATAAAATTAGTGGAAGAAAATTGTGTATTTTATTATATAATTATATTACTTATAATATGTATATTGGTTGTAAATCATTTAAATATTTTATATTTATAAATGATTTGAATTTCTTTTATAAGTAATGATTTTGAATTTGTAAATTTTAATTAGTCAGTGATTTTTAAATATTTCTATATTTTAAATTTTAATTATATAATAATTATAAAATATAATATATATATATATATATATATATATTTATTGTTAAGGAGACCTAACTCACCCCAAAAGAGCCCTCAAGGTGTGAGGATTGCCTCAATCATTATATAGAAGCTACTATTAGCTCTTTAGCTAAGCAATGTGGGATTTCACATGCCCCTCACGCCCAACATACGGGCGTGGAGCCAACGGGTTACTCCCAGAGGCGGCCAATTATACCCATCCATCCACACACGCCCAGGCCAGCTCTAATACCATGTTAAGGAGACCTAACTCACCCAAAAGAGCCCTCAAGGGTGAGGATTGCCTCAATCATTATATAGAAGCTATTATTAGCCATTTAGCTAAGCAGTGTGGGATTTTATATATATATATATATATATATATATTTATATTTATATTTATATTTATATTTATATTTATATTTATATTTATATTTATATTTTGAGATGATAAAAAAGTATTGGTCTGATAAGGAAGTGACAGCCTCCAGTTTCTGCGTACATAATCCGACATTTGACTAACTTGGTCTACACAGTTTTTTCGAACATTCAGGGAATCTTCCATATCAAAGCATTATTCATTGAAATTAGTCTAGTAAATCAGATGTCTTAATCACTTCTGCTTATGTTGTAAGAATATAGAGGGAAGGGAATAAAGGGAAGAAGAAGGAGCATTGTCTGGAGTATATGCTGGTTCGAAGAAAAGCATAAATAAGAGAGGTCAGTGAGACATGTTTGAGTGGCAAAGCAACCACAGTTGTTGAAGTGCAGTTGCATAACAGGGTAATGTCTCCATTGGCAGGTGGCCACTTGTGTAGTGTAGTGTGCTCTCTGCCAAAGGAGATTTGCCCGGCCATGCCTATCTCTGCATTATTTTCAGTGTTTCCTTGCAGAGTTCTATGCTACACCTACATTGTCATTTTCATACAATTTTTTTTTTTCTTTTACAATGAATATTATTTGAAAAATGTGCTCCACTATCTTAACAGTTTAACTCATTATTTGTCTTTCCAGCTCCAGATCGATGCAAGCTGTGACCACGATAGTTTTTCTGGTCGATTCTTTGTTTATGCTTTGGAGAATGGATTTGTTCTACACAGTTGCATGTTAGACCGTTTTATTAATATTTAATATTTTTAATATTTTTAATTTCATTCACCTTTCCTTTTCAAAGATATAATATAATGTAAATGCAGCTGATCCCTTTATTAAAAAATTAAAAAAAAAATACAGTCTTCAGAGGAAAGGGAAAAAGAAAAAAAAAAAACAATCTCATTGAAGACAAAAATATGAACATCAACTTATTAAATTTATAAATAAAAAAATTTCAAATTTAAAATTTATTTTATTATATCTAATTTTTCATGAGAAAAGTAAAAAATTTAAAAATAGATCATCCTTCACTTTTTTTTTTTTTTAAATATTTCCAAATTCCTGCAATTTTATCTAAAAATAACTAGTATATAATCCTGTGCGAGACGCACAATTTTAATTTTAATTTTACTATAATAATAATATATTATAAATATAAAAAATAAAAATAAGTTTTATTTTTTACATAAAGTATTTCTAAGCAAAAAATATCATATTTTAAAGAATATTTATAAATATTCAACAATTAATATAATAATAAAATTTAATTTGTCCACGCTAAGATATCTAAGGTGGCCTTTGTTTTCTATAAATATATATATATATATATATATATATATATATATATATTAGATCTTTTCTTTATTTTAGACTTTTTGCTCCTTTGTTTTTCATCCTTTTTATTTAAGTACTATTTTAAAAAGACTATGAGTGACTTTTCAACTGAAAAATATTATTCAATA
This sequence comes from Cardiospermum halicacabum, assembly GCA_031304145.1. NCBI lineage: Eukaryota > Viridiplantae > Streptophyta > Magnoliopsida > Sapindales > Sapindaceae > Cardiospermum > Cardiospermum halicacabum. The sequence continues at coordinate 19,626,144 of CM062395.1, forward strand.
AATTTTAATCATATTAAAAGAAATAAAAATATTTAAATCTGGAATCTATACTTACAAAAAAAATAATAATAAAGCATAGATTTTCTTATAGTTTTATTTAATATAATGTAGCCGTATTAAATATTTCAAAATTAATATGTAGAGTCAATTGAAAAAAAAAGTAAACTAATACCAAAATATAATAATTTTAAAAGTATTTATTTTGTATATAAATTCAACTTTTATCTTTTTTTTTGTATAATAATTTAATTAATTATTTTATTTTAATAATCAAAGATAAATTACTATCATTAATATAAATATTTATATTTGTAATAATATTATAATTATGAATTAAAATAGAAAATAGTTAAATGTCAATAAATGCACCATTAATCACACACATACATATACATACATGCATATATATATATATAATTTATTGTAATTAATGAGATATTTTAAAAATGGAATGAAATATTAAATATATACACAAATACCTAAAAAGTTATATAAACATTTATTACTTTTTGAAATTCTAACTAATTATTATTTTTTTATTGAAATTGATATTCTTGATTACATTTACACAATTGCCGAGAAGAAGAATAATTCATATTGAATAACAATTTATGAACAAATATATAAATTTACATGGTAAAATAAAACCATTACTGTTTATTTAAATTTAATTCATTCTTCATATTTGAATCTTCTTTCTTTTTCATCTTTTATGGTCATAGTTTATCTCACCGCTTCACATATAATACCTAAAAGACCAAATAAAAAACAATTACATAATCAAATAAAAAAAACAAAACTAAACATATTAAAATATGATATAAAAATAACTACATGGAAAGATGAAAATATAATTACAAAATAAAATGAAAAGAAAAACAACCACATTAACTAATTACATAAGATGTTGAAACCAAAATTAAAATTATTAAAACATATAAAAAAAAACTACAAACAAAGACCAAAACTAAAATATCCGAAGAAAAACACTTACCGAGAGATGTGAAAAAAATAATTAGATAACCTGAAAAAGAAAAAAAAAACACATAATCATAAGAAAAACAAAAAAAAAAAAATAATAATAATTATCAGGATGAATGAAATAAAGAGAACATAATACATAATAATTCATAATACCTAAAAACGAAATAAAAACTATTCACATGAGACAAAAATAATTATAAAAAAAAAATTAAAAAAAATACTAACATTATAAAAAAAAAAAAAAAAAAAAAATACTAACCTTGAAAGACCAAGCTAAAATGAGCGAATAACAATGATCACGTCTTATTTAATATATCGAAAATATAAAAAAGAATCACAAAAGATAATATTATAATATTTTAAAATATTAAATAAATATTTTTAATTTATATTTAATATTTTATAGAAAGATTATATATTTATTTCTTATTATATTTCACAGCTACGTGGCAATTAAAAAACTTGCAACTTGTCATTAGGTCATTGGTTCGGTGAAAAATTGGCGGGAAAACCGCGATTATTATATATATAAAGATTTTTAAAGTTAATTTCATCATTTGAATTTACTTCATCTTAACTCTTATTAATTTAAATGTACATAGATATTTTTCATTAAAATTTTTGCATCCCTTTAAAATAGTTTGTACAAAGATAAAAATTAGCATGAAATATTATAAAGCCATTCACCCAACCTTCAAAAATCACTATTGAGAGATATTTTATGAGTTAAATTTTTTTTTTATACAAATTTCAATTAATTCTAAATTTCTAAATAATATAAATTAAGATAAAATAAATTAAAAATATCCACTCAACTAAACAAGTTATTTTTCAAATAAAATTTCAAATTTATTAAAATTATTTTTATAACAGTAGGACATTTCTAAAATTATTTTTATAACTAGCTACTTTTCAAAATTAAAAAAAAAATAAAAATAATTTAAATTAATTTTAAAATTTAAAAAATATTTAGAAAATTCTCTCATAGATACTCTTTCTTTCGATTCTCTCCAGCAACAAATCCAAAGAAGGGGTAGGAAATATTTGTATAGGAAATATTTGTATAGAATATGACTCCATATGTATATTTGTATTTATAAAAACTTATACAATTTTCTGAAGAGAAAATAAATATGATTTATTAATAGATATTTTTAAAATTATATTATTTTAACTTTGATATATCCACAATCTTAGAAATATATATTATTTATAATCAACTTCCATTCACCATGAAAATTGTAATTATTCTATATACTATGGTTAGTAATAATGTTTTTTTAAAATTATGTTATTTAAATATATTAAATTATATTTCTCTTTAATTCGTTTAAGTATTAGTATAAATTTTTAATTAAAAATGTTTTTAAAAAATTGTTTAGTAAATGAATATAAATGCTAAAAAGTAAAATAAAAGATATTATAAGTTAAAAATTATATATAAATATATATATATATATATATTACTCTTTTACATCATTTCATATATAACAACTACTTTGGAAAAAAACTAACTACTAGTTCTCAATTCGATGAAACTAATTTTTCTTAATTGAAAACGAAATTTTTTTTTTTCAGAAGACGAACTGTATTAACGTGGAAAGTTCCCACTTTAACGCATATGGATCCACTGAACTAGAATTTTAAAGGATCCTACCTTTACAAATAAATTTAATAACAAATGCATTTAATGATACTTTAAAAATAATCCAGTCTCAAAAGGTTGCTAATGTACTAGCAAAGGTAAATATGCCAAAAAGACAATCTCAAAAAACAATAGTAAATGAAACTCCTATCCCACGTCAGAAGCATAGTCACATTGAAAGATATAATTCCATGAGAAAAAAAGAAAGTGATGAGATCCTAAAACCACACCTAATAAAATCCTAGAGGTTAGTGAGATCTCTAAAGGAGAAAATCACAAAAACAAAAAAATATATAAAAACACCATAATCGAAAAATGAATAAAATTTCCTAAGCTTCGCTTAGGAAATATGGAATAGAAATAAATTATAATTGATTATCTATTTTCTGCATGGTGAAATTAAATATTTTATATGATGATCACGAACCAATATCATGGAAGAATGGAAAAACGGATGATTGGAAAAAATGGGAAGAAGTAATTTAGACTAAATTGAACTCTTTAAATAAACGAAATATTTTTGGACTTATAATTAAAACACTAGAAGGTGTTCAAAATGTTGGTTACAAAGGGGTTTTTGTTCAAAATAAATGAAAGTGTGAGATACAGAGCACGTTTGGTTGTTTAGAGTTTCTCACAAAGACTTGAAACTGATATGATGAATTTCCAATAATGGATACTATTATTTTCAAATTTTTTTATCAGTCCTACTATTTTTAAGAAAATGGAAATGTGTCTCATTGATGTAGCTATTGCATATCTATATAAATCACTTGATTCTAATATTTATATAAAAATTCCAAAAGGATTGAAATTACATGAATCACATCAATTGAGATCTCGAAACTTATTTGTCATAAAATTTTAGAAATCCATGTATTGATTACAACAATCTCGGAAAATATGGTCTAATTATCTCAATGAATATTTGACAAAAGAAGGATACCAGAATAATAAAATATATTCATGTATCTTCATAAGGAAATTAGGCTATGGTTTTGTCACTATAGTATATGTTGATCATATTTGAAAAATGAAATATTATCTTGATCTAGAAATTAGACATAAACCAAATGGTATATTGGTTTACTAGTCAACCTACATTGAAAATCTCCTAAAAAATTCAATATGGATAATGTCCATCCATTCAATACACCAATGGTTGTATGAAAATTCTATCTCACGAAAGATCCATTCCGTCCAAAAAAGATGATAATCAAATACTTGGTTTTGAAGTACCATATCTAAATGCAGTTTGTGCACTGTTATATTTGTCTCAAATCACGAGACCATATATCTTGTTTATTGTGAATTTATTAGTGAAATGTAGTTTGGTACCAACCCATAGGCACTGGAACACAATCAAATATATTTTATATTATTTAAAGGATATGAAAGATTTAGATGAACTCAGATAAATCTCTGGGTTTGACTTGTGTTGCTAAATAACTTTTGGATTTCCATAAAGAACGTTCTCAATTGGCTATATTTTTAGACATAATGATACCGTATTCTCTTGGAGATCCGCGAAAAATCTTTGACAAATGCGTCATTTATTCATTCTATGTTACTACCATTTAACGAAGATATTCGAAAGAGATTTAATAAAGATCAATTATTCGGCATATCTAAAATTCAAGTGGCATCTTTTATACTACAAATGGGTCACTATGATATTTGAAAATAATGCAGCTTGCATCGCCCAAGTTCGAGGAGGATATGTCAAATGAGACCTCCCCCAAATTCTTCTACATGCACAAGCTCCATAATACTTAGTCAAATCGACATGAAACAAATATGGTCTTCAAGTAAGTTAGCCAACCTATTAATGAAATTGTTACCAACATCAATATTTGAGAAACTGGTTCACAAGATTGAAATTCGAAAACTTTCTAGATTCATATAGTGTAATTAATAAGTGGAGTTTTATAAGATCTGGATTCGATCAATTGTATAATTTTTCCTTCATCCAGTTTTTATCCAACTAGATTTTTTCAGCAAGGTTTTACGAGACAATCAAATTTTCAAAAGGTTAAATTAAAGGGGGAGTGTTGTGATTGCCAAATGGATTACAACATTAGCTTTTTCCATATGTTATGTTACAAGTGTCTATCACACAAACATGGTATTTCTTTCTTTTGACAAATGTCTAATATATATGACTCACCACACATATATATATATATATATGTATATATAAGAATGATGTGTAGTGTTGTATTTTCTCACAACTATTACTCTGTATATATTTCTTCTTCACATTATCATTATTATTCAACATGCTTCATTTTTTTTGGAACTAATTCTACTGATCAATATCAAGACTATAAAATTTATGCTATTTTTTTAATTGTCAAACCACTGTACCGGCCGAGACCGTAATAGTAAGTCTGAATTGACAATTAACAATTTATATTTATAAAACCAAATGCAAATTCAAGTACATTTACATTTAAAATGTAAATATATTTTAAGATCAATTCACATTTCAAGGTTCTCTTTCTAATTGTTCAAAAAAAGTAACCATTTCAAATACCGAACAATTTATCAATCCAAACATATGATTAAATATTAACTACAAGATAATTGTAGAAGACAGGCAAGTTTATTAGTTCCTCAAATACGATTTGTGGTTAAAATCATATATAAATAGTATTTATAAGAATTCCCAAATGAATAAAGTAAACTTTGCACATATATTTCAAATACATCATAAATTTATATATAAATAATACTAATTTTCAAAATATATGTACATGTGTGCATATGTATAATAGTAATTCACAATAGGAGTCATATGTACGCTGTTTTGCTTGATCAAACATGTAAACATGAAATTCAAGGGAAAAAAAAAGAAAATAAAGGTCAGGCAGTTGCTTGGTTCACATTCTATATGTAAAATATACACATACAAATACTCTTACCTTATCATCGATATGCATTGCATACACACATAATGCATTTCTATTGTGAGCATCTTTAAAGGCACCTTATTACATAGAAAGAAAATATAGTTAATTCCTAGTATCTATTCATGCCAGTACATTTATCACAAACATGACAAGTCACATATCATATTCATTTTATGATTTACCGTTGAGTGAGGTTTATCACATTTTTCATTTTTCTTAACAATTGTGTGCAAGATGGACACCTTGCCCCACAATTAATCAATTAATCATTCAAGCAATTAATCAAAAAATCAATAAAGTAATCAATCGATTGATAAAAAAATCAATCAAGAGTCGAACCCTACTCTTAGTCCATACAATCGACTCTAAGAAGACCTATGCCCAACGCATGCTTCGATACTTAGGACATGCCATAAGGCATTATACTTAAAAAGACTTCTAATCAAATGACAACCATTACCGGGGTTCCCAAGTTACAAGACTCTACAATTTCAAATAAATTTAAAATACGTTCATGAAGACATTATTCGATATCAAAATAATATTGGAATAGTCAATTATAAATAGATAAGAAAATGATTTGAACAAACAAAGTTTTATATTTCAAGATTTTTTTTGTACTATAGGTCCATTGTTGAGCGAAAATAATTTGCATGGGTGTTTCACAAAGTTTTAAATACATTTTTGACAAGAGATTCTTAACTTATGAGAGTTCAGTTTCCAAAAGTAGGATGTTTTCGTACACTTAAAGAATATTGATATCCTTGCAATATTATTTATCTTATATCTAGATTTTGAAAGAATATATTAAAAGTGGACTTTAATATAAATTCATGAAGGTTATATACATATTTTCAAAAGCTGAAATTTATGCATACTTAAAGAAGATTTGAAATTCTGATATTTAAATGATTAGATTTTTTGGTTAAAAGACATGGTTGGAAATAAGACTTTAATATGAGTTTGTAGCCTCAAACAACAACTAAATCGGAGTCCGGATGAAGGAGAAAAAGTATTGTACTTTGTGAGATCGACCTTACTTGCTACTACTACAGTTGTTAGTAGAAATTAATTAATTTTATTTTTGACGAATTTGACATTCACCAAAGATTTTGGTGGTTGGATGAGTTGAATAGTAATGATGGTGGTTAGGGTTTTATTTTTTTTTTTTTTAGAGATAAAAATTGTGGATGTGAGGTAGAATATAATGAAGAGTAAAAGAGTGATGTATGATGTGTGTTTAGGTAGAGTGAGGTGTATTTTAACACCAATGGGTTTGACTTTTGATTGGGCCAAAATTGGGCCCAATCTAATTTCGAATCCGAATCTCCACCAAACTCAATGCCGACACCTCTATGACTTTTTTATGAATTTATTTTTATATTAAAAATATTTTTAAAAAAAACTAACACTAATTTGGAAATTCGAATTTTTCCACTCAAAAGGGAAAATAGTAATTTTGGTAAAATTGGACGTTTTGGCTCTAAATTCACATTTTTCAAGTTTAAAAATAATTTTGATTCTATACTTTCAATTGAATCAAATTTTGTTTCAAAAGTCCAATTCTAGTTTCAAAATCTGTTTTCAAGCATAAAATCTCATTTTGAATAAAAGACTATTTCTCGAGAATAAAATTCATTTTTAGATTAAAATATTCATTTTCAAATTTTTAAAGTTGTTTTTGATACTAAATTTTAAGTTTTAGTTTAGAAATTTCTAATCTCACACTTGCACTTAATAGTATTTCCGATTTATTCCAATGTGAAAAATCCAACAATCAAACATTCAAAAATTTCAAATTGACCCATTTTTCGGGCACCAATTTGCAGAGTTTACATTTCTAATTTATTTCAATTCATTTCCATTACATTTGTCACTTCTCTTCTGCTCATCTTTATTACTATCATTATTATTTTTAATAATACTTTTCAATAAAAAATAAAAAAATGGTTCTTTCTTTCTACTTTTCTTTCTATTTTTAAAAATAGTAATTTTTGTAAAATTGGACGTTTTGGCTCTAAATTCACATTTTTCAAGTTTAAATATAGGGAGATTTCCAAAAACCAACCGCAAGTTTGGAAAATTAGCCAAAAAAGTACAACTATTTAAATTTTGGCCAAAAACCAACATTTGGACGGATACCGTCAAAAATAGTGTTCACCTATCGTCCATTTGTTTCTAGCCTATCACTGTTGGAGGACATTTTGGTCATTTTAATTTTTAATTTAAAAAAAAAATTATGAAAACAAATGTTGTGTGGTGGTCATGAGCGATTTATTTTTTAAATTTTTTTGTTTCAGCTTAAACTCTCTTCTGTAATCTCAAAAATCAGCTGAAAATTCTAACTTTTTTTTCCCTTTAATTATTTTAATTACAGCAAAACTTCTTCTCCTTCATCTTCTTCCTAAGAAAAACTATAACCTATATTTTCTTTTCTTTATTCTATGCTCTGCTTTTGAAGGGTTTTTTTTTTCTTTTTTTGCTAAAAAAATAAATAATTTTCCTTTTTAAATATATATATTTATTTTTCCGAAGAAAAATAGTGTTCTTCAATTTTAGTCTTGAAAAGTTGTGTAAGTTAAAAAAACAATATGGTTTTTTGGTAAACCCTTGAAAATCAAAAGAAAAAAATAAAAATAATAGAAAACTTAAGTAGTTGGATCAGATGCAACAACAAGAGAGGCTGGAGTGACTACAGCCACTAGTGCTAGACTCACTGCTGTTAGATTCGATGCTCCATCAGATTACTACATAGCTCCAAGTTTCGAAAATCCAACTTTGAATCCGATTTCTGCTCCGCTACCCACTACTATTCCCACACAGTCGACGATTCCTTTGAATAAAAAACGAGGTAGGCCTAGGAAGTACGGTTCTGGATGGTTCCGTTACTATGGCTCTTTCCCCCAAGCCGATAGCGTCGGTTGCTCCTCGCCACCGGTCATCGACTTTTCGATTGAGAAACTGAAGAAGGTAAAGCAGTTGAAATAGAGTATGAGTGGAAACCTGTTAAATATGGTAGTTATGGTGTTTTGGGACATGAAAGCAGTAAATGTAGATTGAAGAAAGAGTCTAATGTTGAAGTTGAGGAAAAGAAAACTCATAAAATTGAGAGTAATAAAAAGTTTGAGGCAGTTGAAATTGTTTCAGAGTAAGTTGAGAATACAAAATTAGCTTGCCTTGATAGTTCTTTGGAAAAAAAATGATTGTAATGTTGGGAAAACTTTGATATGAATTGCAAATACATTTTTTGAGAGGGGTGAAGGATCGACGGATCGGGGTAATGATGGTGAGTGGGTGATAGTAGCGGGTAGATCAAAGAAGTTTAATGAGAATAAAATTCAGGGAATTAATATGGGGAGTTTAGGGGATAAGGGTAGAGAAAACACTAGAAACCCCCCTCCCCCATAGGGGAAAATGATGGTGTTTGGAATGTTAGAGGTCTAAATGACCCAATAAAGCAATTAGAAGTGGCTAAACTAATTGCTAGATGGAACTTGTTAGCCTTAGAGATTATAGATGTGAGGTGAGAGATGTTAATAAGGGAAAAGTTTGGAGGAATTTAAATTTCAAAGGCTGGGAGGTTATAAGTAATGCAGAAGAAGATAGATGCAAAATTTGGTTAGTTTTTTTTTTTTTTTTTTTTATAAATATAGAGTTTCTGTATTTGTTGTTAGCAAAGAAAGTCATTAGATTCATAGTAAGGTAGATTGTGATAATATGTCATTCTTTTGGATTGTTTATTATGGTCGATAGGATCGTGTTGTTTAGAATATTTGTGGAATTGTATAGATGCATAGAGTTATATAACTATTGTTCTGAGATCAAGTTATAAGTTGGAGGGTTAAGAAGTGAATTTCGAAGCCAGTAGTGACTTTGAAAATTATATGCTGAGAAATGGATTGGTTCAATTACGATGTGTGGGAAACAAATTCTCTTGGTGTTATAATCATCTTGGAGAAGATAGAATTTGGGCCCGCCTTAATTATTCCTCTGTAAATGACAAATGGAGTGAGGCAGTGGGAGATTGCATTTCGCGAGCTTAGAGCTCTGGTATATCTGTAATGCCCAACCCCCGGCCACGGTGGAACCGCGAACGGAGACCGAAACGTCACATTATAATCACTCATTCATTCACTTTAAGTGCAAAAAATAAACATAAAAGCGAAGTACAAAAGTAAAATCAATAATCTGTTTTGTAAACAATAATATAATAAAATTTCATTTGAAAAAATAACTTCAAATAGTTCATTTTACAAATAAGAATAAGAACCTGTTTTGAAAACATAAATAAAATAATATCCAACAAATGTATTACAATCTCAATTAAATAGTTTAAATCATCAAAAGCTTAATATTTCAGAATAAATGGTTTACAATCCCTTTTAAACATCAAATCTAAAAGATAACATTTGAGTTCATTTAAAATAGTCTATAAATTCTAGGAAATCAACATGCTTTGATGGGGATGCTTGAAACTCTAAGCTGCTCGATCACCTATTTCACATTTCATTAGAAGAGACAAATAAAAAGCGAAAAAAAGTTACGTCAAACTATCAATGTCTAGTTAGCAAGTCACACTTCAACAAACACAAGCAAATGTGTCTATTTAATTCATACAATTATGAGGCGGCACACAAATGCATTTATTACTATCATCCAATCATATGAGCAGACAAACCCACCCAATTGTGTAGTATATATATATATCACATATATAACAAGTTACATTAGTCATTTTAGTTCCATTATATTCATTAAATCCATTTAATGTTACCTAAAGTCTAGATAGGTTCTTTGTATTCCTTTGTAAACCCAAAACAACCATCTATCCTTTATGCATCCATCAATCAGTAGCAATCACATTTAAGATTCCAATTTATTTAGACTGCCCCTAATCTAGTATCGATAATGAAACGGGATCAATTAGGCCGAAGCCATCAATTAGGCCAAAGCCACACAATAGGGTCTAAAGATCGAAATTCATAGCGCCATTTATTCCCCTTCGAGATGGTCAACTACCTTAGGATTCCATTAATTAGGTTTGAAGAACACAATACAATAGGCCCACAGTTGGTGGATTCGTCACACCCAATAGGAGTCATCACTCAGTTCTAATGGTGGTTAGCTAAACCAAAGGACTAATGTTTCCAATAGGTTGAGATATCTCGGGTATCCCTAACGACATGTCATTTCATCATTATTTCAACCACGACTAGGACAATCATTAGTTATTAATTAGGTGATCAAAGCACACGAGTCAATTTAACATTTCAGATTACAATATGTATCAATCCATTTGTAACATCCCGATTTTGGGGCTAAACGATTTCTATGTTTTTAAACCGATTTTTTTCTTTCAATGTTATTAACTCTTTTATGTGATTCTTGAAATATTTAAGAGTAATTGAATGATATAATGCTTATGGAATAGTTATAAGAATATCTATCAATGTTTATTGGTGTTCTATCAAATCTGGTAGTGAAAACGAAGTCGAACGAATGAAGAAAGTGGAAATTTGCAGCATCAATAGTTCTGGCGACATAGCCCTTCTTCTAGCGACATAGCCCGTATGTAGCCAGCCATGTCGCCAGCGCTGGCGACATAGGCTTTATGTAGTCAGCTATGTCGCCAATGAGCGAAATTTGCAAATCTAAAGTTTGGTCTCGGTTCCATCTGGCAACAAAGGCTCTATGTCACCAGAGACCGAATTCGAGCTATTTAAACCTATTTTGGCCGAGTCTTTTCATTCTCTCTCACTCTCTCAAATCCTCTCGTCTCGTAAGCGACTTTTCTCTCGACTCCTTCGCGATCTCTTCGTTTGGGTGTCTCCGGTAAGTCTCCGATTAACCCTAATCTTGTTCTCTATGTGTTAAAGCATGATCTATTATAGATTTGGAAGTGATCGTTATTGGTTTAGATTGATGAATTAGTTAGGGTTTGTTAGGAACCCTTAGATTTGGGGATAATCGATTTAGATGATAGATTGTTGATAATTGGATTAGGTTTTAGTATATTCGTGATATCGTCATCGGTTATTCTTTGCTCTTTTATCGTCTCTTTGCGATTAGAATAGGTTCCGTTTGCTGCGCGCTACGTGTTTGATCGATTGTTTAATCGAGTTATTATTCCTTGTTCTTTGTTACGTGAAGCAGAAGGTGCCGTAGAATGTACCGGTGACGCCTAGCTAATTGTCGTCGAAAGAAAGGTTAGCAACATCGTTTTATACTTTATATTGGTTGTTGTGTGTTTTCCGATTGTGCATTAATACGGTTAAACAAGATAACAAATGAATTGTAATTGGTAAAGTTAGATAGTGATTGATAGGGAGGATATTGATTGCTGTCATTGTTGGTATATTGTTGCTTAGATATAATGATAAGTCTATTGCATGTTAGTCTTAGGCTTTGGTTATTAGAGCTGGAAATAAATGGATAAGGCATTAGTAAAGTACCCAATAATTGATTGATTGAAAGCCACTGGATTGATATAATGGAATTGTGAATGCTAAATTTAATTGTGTGTTTTGATCACCGAATAAATTTAATGATTGCCCTAGTCATGGTTGAAAGTAGTGATGGAATGACATGTCATTAGGGGTACCCGAGATATCTCAACCAATTGAGCAATATAGGACCTTTGGTTTAGCTAACAACATTGAAAAATTGAGTGACGACTCTTATTGGGTGTGACAGCACCACGGTCTGCAGGCATATTATTATTCGTGGTCTTCGGACCTAATTGATGGGATTCTAAGGTAGTAGTCCATCTCGAGGGGGAATAAACGGCTCTACGGATTTCGGTCTTCGGACCATATTGGTGATTTCGGCCTAATTGGTGGCTTCGGCCTAATTGGCATCGTTTAATTATTAATCCTAGATTAGTGGCAGTTTAATAAAATTGGAAACATAATATGATTGCTATTGTGTGATGAATGCTAGTGGATAGTTGATTGCTTTGGGGGTTTTATATGGATACATAGAACTTATATGGATGCCTAAGAATGTTAATTGAATATAATGAGTATAATTGGAACGTAAGGATAAATACACCTTATTGAACTCGTGAATAATATGGAAATTTGGCGGGTTTGTATTCTATTATGATTGATTGCTAGACCTAGGTGCATTGTGTGCCAAAAATCATAATTGTATGTTTAAATAAATGCATTGCTTGTGTTTGTTAGAGTGTGACTTGCTAATCAGACAACGATAGTCTGACGTTGTTTTTCTTCCATTTTTCCTTTTCTATCTATTGAAATGTGAAACAGATGATCGAGCAGTTTGAAGGTCGCATGGCATATCTTCATGTTTTTGGAACCATATTGACAGCTATCGGTTTTCCTTTATTTTAATTAGTTTTGAAGGACATGTAAACCTTACTAACAATTTAGCTTATGATGTTTTTAAGTCAGTTATCATGGAGTTTGTAAACCTTTAAATATTTCAAGTACCTTACATTTTGAACATTTTATTTGGAGATTGTAAATGTTTGATCAAATTATTATTATGGATTGCGAACAGGTTTATTTTCAAATGAATTATCTAGATTATGTAATTGTTTTCGAAACAAGTTAAGGATGATTATTTTGTAATCCACTATTTTTTTCATATTAATGCTTACATTTTCCGCACCTATTGTATTGTAATGATTGAATGTAATGTGATGCTCCGGCTTTCATTTGCGGCTCTGCCGTGGCCGGGGATTGGGCATTACATTTGTTGGTATCAGAGTAATCCTACGACCGCAAGTGCGCCTGTGGACATAAGAGCCCTGGGCATTCGTCTACCGGGGGTAAAGATTCTGGGAATGATGTGAGCCAATCACAACAAGGACATTGTGTCCAAAGAGGGTGGATTGTGACACCCCATATTGAGACATGGTTAAAAGGAATTAAATTACTACCCATATCACCAATGTGCGCATTGTTTTTCAAGAGTCCAGAATATGAGAACTCCAAAGTTAAGCGTGCTTAGCTTGGAGCAATCTTGAAATGGGTGACCTTCTAGGAAGTTTTTTCGGATAGCATGCGAGTGAGAACAAAGCATGTTGGAAAGCGTAATGGTGGTCTATGGGGCTAGTGGTTAGCCTTAAGACCAGTAGAGTAATGACGTGGCGCTCTGCCACCTCACCTCGGGTCATTCGAGGGTGGGGGCCGGACGTTACATAATTGGCTTTCAATCAATATTTGTCAGGTACTTTACTAGTGCCTTATCCATTTATTTCCAGCTTTAACCAACCAAAGCCTAAGTCTAACATGCAATAAACCTAGTAGCGTATCTATATCCAATAATAAATCAAGCAATAGCAGCAATCATTATTCCAATCTATCATCAATACCTCTCATTACCAATTAAATAACATGTGATTAGATTATTATCCAGATTAATGCATAATTCATTAAACAAACATTAACCACATATGGAGCATGAAACGACGTTGCTAACCTTTATTCAGTAGACAAGCTAAGTTAAGTGTAGTCAATACGATCCTCTCCACCGTCCGCTTCGCCTAACAATAACAAGGAATGATATTTCGTTCAGACAATAGATCGAACACGTGGCGCATGGAAAGAGAAACCTATTCTAATTGCAAAAGAATTGCGATCTAATGACCAAGATACGAATACACTAGCTATTAATACACTAAATCCATGTCAATCCATTATCCAATCATACAATTCAATTTCTCCCAAAAGTTAAGGTTTTGCAACAAAACCCTAACTAAACCAAGAACAATCTCAACCTAGATTAACAATCATCACCTTCAACAATCCTAACAATCATGCTTGGATTCAAAGGGAACGAGATTGGGGTTGATCGGAAACTTACCGGAGTCGCGTCGATGAAACGATGGAGAGGAAAACGAGAGAGAAATCAATCGCACAAAGAAGGGTTTTGAAACATATGAATAGAATGAGTGGAATTTGTGGTTTTAGATCAAAAATTGACCTAATACGCTCTATGGCGACAAGGCTGGCGACATAAGGCCCTTGTCGCCAGAGGCAACGGCATCTCATCTCGATGATAGGGATGGTAATTTTCGCCTTGACCCGCGGACCTGCTCTGTCCAAGGTGGCCTGATCTGATCCGACCTGCCCCGTACGTGAAATGGGTCAGATATAGGCCGCCCTGCCCTGACCCGCCCCGCATGCAAGGTAGGGCAAGTCCAAATCTGGTTAGTGCCCTGCCTCGACCCGCCCTACCCCGCGATCGCCCTGCTATGTTTATTAGTTTCTTAATTTTTTATTTAGATTATTTATTTTTCATATTTAATTTTTTTAAATAATTTAAATTTACTCTCAGTATTTAGATATAAAATATCTAAACAAATTTAATTTTTGTAACATCAAAATAATATTAAAAAATTAATTACTTTCATTAACATTAATAATATTTAAGTAAATTTATTAAATAAAAAATAAATTATATATCAAATAAATAATAAATTAATAATGATTATTAAATTATTTATTTTTCAAACTCAAATATTATTGTAAATTTAAAAATATATTTTGTATAAGTAGAAAGGACCATAAAAATATAATTTAAATACATTTATTTTTATAAAAGAGAGTAAAGCAAGTTCCCGCGGGGCAGGGCAGGTCCCTGCAGGACAAGTCAAGTCCAAATACTCTGCCCCGCTCCACAGGGCAGGGCGGGGCAGGTCAGACCAGTCTGTAGGCAGGGCAGGCCCAATATTCCAATGACCTGCCCCATTGCCATCCCTGCTCGATGACTCGCCTAAATTCGGATGTTGTGGAGATCGGCTTTATACACCTATACTGTTGTGCCATTCGATATGCTTAGAGGTTCGCTCGCTGGCAACAAGAAGCTATGTCGCTAGTGTTGCCAGTGTTGCGTACCTCTGATTCCTTCCTTTATTTGACTTTGTTTCCCTACCTGTTTCGACTTATGACCAAGAATAACACCAATAAACATTTCCAATGTAATTCAATGATAAAAAATGACATTTTGTTAACACAATGGTTCAAAAATTACAAAGAAGGTTTGATAACTCAAATCGGTTCGAAATTACAAAATCGTTTAGCCCCTAAATCGAGACGTTACAATATCGGACCACAGTTCTCTAATCATTAGCAAGCTGGAATCAAATAATAAAAGAAAAAGACATTTCAAAATTTTCAATTTGTGGGCATCTCATGATAGATTTATTCTTTAATTAGAGAGGTTTGGGATTATTCTATACAAGGTAGCAAGATGTTTATTCTTTGAAATAAGCTGAAAATATTGAAGAGGAGTTTACAGGGCCTTTACAGAAGACATTATTCAGAATTGGGGAGAGAGTTGATAAGTTAAGAAACATGCTTACTTTTATACAAAACAATCTACATTTGTATCCTTTTGAGGAGAATATAACCGTTGAAGAAAAAACAGTTAGAAATGTGTTATTAATCACTCTAAAAAAATGAAGAATCTTTACTCATACAAAAAGGCAGAGCTGATTGAGTTTAGATGGGAGATTTCAATACAAAGTATTTTCATAATTTGGTGAAACAAAGACAAGTAGGAAATCAAATTTTATACTTAAAGCTCGTTTTGGGTTCTATAATTCCTCTTAAGAGGAAATTAAAGTAGAGATGTTAAGGTTTTATGTGAAGTTGCTGGGTGAGAATGGTAGTAGATCTCTTGTTAGGCAGGAAGTTTTAGACAAGGGGCTACTGTTAAATGCTACATTGCTTTGTATCATTCCAAAGAAGGAGAATTCTGAAGAATTAAAGGATTTTAGACCCATTGTTTGTTGTACTATGTTGCTGAAAACTATCACCAAGGTTATTTCTAATAGACTTTCTCCTATTTTAAAAAGTTTAATTAATGAGAGTTAGTCTTGTTTTGTTTTGGATAGATCTATAATTGATAATATCCTTTTAGCTCATGATTTGGTGAGGAATTATCATTCTAATGTTGGTGTTGGTAGGTGTTTGTTTAAAATTGATCTTTTTAAGGCTTACAATTCTATTCTTTGGAATTTCCTAGAAGAAATGTTGGTGAGGCTTAGGTTTCCGACTAAATTCATTAGATGGGTTATGTGTTATGTGAGAGAAGTTTTGTATGTGCTTCAATTGAATGGCGAGTTTGATGGTTTTTTTATGGAAAAAAGTGGTTTAAGACAATGGGATCCCTTATCTCCTCTTTTGTCTGTTATTTGCCTAGATTATTTGTCTAGATTATTAGTAAAACTTCCTTTGAATTTTGTCTATCATAAGGATTGTCAGCTTCTAAATCTGATTCACATTGCTTTTATGGATGATTTATTGGTTTTTTGTGGGGCTAATATGGTTTCAGTTGAGTGGATTTGTTCTATGTTGAGAGAGTTTGAAAATATTTTTGGTTTAACTATGGACAAAAATAAGAGCAACATTTTCTTCAGTTCTGTCTCTGTTGTGTTCAAAGCTAAAATTCTACAGGTTTTTGGTTTTAATGAGGGTTCATGACCTATGAAATATTTGGGCATTCCTCTTATTTCTAGTAGATTAAAGAAGGAATTTTTTCAGGTGTTGATTGAAAATTTTAGTAAAAGGATTAGTTCTTGGGCTGGTAGATTACTATCATATGGTGGCAGATTGGTACTTCTGCAATCTGTCTTGAAAGCTTGTCAATGTTTTGATTTTAGTGTTTCTTATTCCTAATGGTATTATCAAAATTCTGGAGGCTAAGTGCAAGACTTTTTTAAAGAGTTGTATGAAGACAAATAGGCGTAGTTTTATTTCTTAGGTAGATGCTTGTTTGCCTAAAGCTAAGGGAGGTTTAGGTTTGAAGAACTTGATGGATTTTAATAAGGCTCTTATAGCTAAAAATATTTGGAAGATTCTATGTGAAAAGGAAACGTTATGGGCCAAATGGGTTGTGGCTACCGGACTTAAAAAATTGAGCTTCTAGGGAATAGTTAAGTATCCTACCAATAGTTGGAATTAGAGGAGTTTGCTGAAGATTAGAAATGAGTTCAAGGGTATGTTTGATTATATTATAGGAGTTAATAGTGAGTTCTCCTTTTGGTTTGATCCATAGATTAATGGGAGAGCTTTGATTGATATTGTTGGTAGTATAGATTGGAGAGATGTGGATTTAGGTATGAGAACTTTAATTAAGGATATTTGGAAGAATGGTCAGTAGAGACTGCAGGTAGCAAGTTCGGAGAACTTGTGGGAAGCGGGGGAGTGTGTTTTGGCTGTGGGAGTTACTGTTGAAGATACTATTAAATGGAGAAGCAGTTGTGGCCTTTATACTGCTTCTTCTGCATCAAACCATATCACATTCAAGCGAGATTGTGTCCCTTGGAGTGTTCTTGTATGGGACAATCAATTATCTCGTCATTCTGTAATTTGATAGTTAGCTTTACTTAATAAACTTCTAGTTAAATTCAGATTGATGAAATGATTTCAAAGTATTTCTTCTATATGTGTGTTATGTAATGAGATCGTGGAAACTAGAGATAAATTATTTTTTACTTGTAAATTTTCATACATGATTTGGTCTTAGATTTTGAAGAGGTGTGATATTCTGAGGCTGCCTTTTTTCTGGGTAAAAGAAGTTAATTTTTTTAGTAGAAAGTAGGCTGGCAACACAATCAAAAGTAAAGTGAGGAGAATTGCTTTTGCTACTCGTTGTTCTTTTTCTAGAGTTGTAAGTAGTTTCTCTTAGCCAGGTTTTTTGAATTGTATCGAACTTATTTCTTTTTGAATATTTTCTTTTTGAATTTATAACGTACCTATTTTTTTAAACAAAATACTTTTCAATTTTTTATCTTTCAAAATATTCACCATTCATATCAATATTTCTTTTTGGAATTATATACAATTTAAATAAAGGTAATTTTAACCCACTAATTTTAATAGA
Source organism: Cardiospermum halicacabum (assembly GCA_031304145.1). NCBI lineage: Eukaryota > Viridiplantae > Streptophyta > Magnoliopsida > Sapindales > Sapindaceae > Cardiospermum > Cardiospermum halicacabum. Next base: position 19,644,540 of record CM062395.1, read on the forward strand.
ATTGGTCAATTTGACAACTATTTTCTATACATCTTTTTTGTCAGGTTGAACCTATCTTATTTCTTATATTGATTTGTCATCTTGACCCATCTTCTTTCATAAAGACCATTTCATCTTTTCTTATTTTAACATATATTTATAATTGGTCAGAACACACTCCTTAAATATGTGAGTTAGTGAACAGACTTTGGTCACCTATTTAAAAAAAATAATAAGAAGAGTTAAAATGACATATCCATATATAGGATTGGACCAAACAAATATGTAAATAATGAGTTATAATAATAACTTTATTTTTGACAAATTTTATCAAAAATAAGAGTTAAAATGGTATAAAAAGTTTATTGATTTTAATATTATTGTTAGATGTTTTCATGATCTCTTCATTCTTCTTGGGCTCTCTCAGACAGGATAATTGTTGGGCTTTGTTGGACTGCTGGGCTGCCTGGTCTTCTCATTGTCTCACTAAGGTCTGTGCTCTTCCTCTTGCATTAGTAGATCCGCGCCTTGATCCAAGAGGTGACCCGACCCGCTTGAAGACCTAGCTATTTAACCTCTTTATCTGGCCACGGTTCGGCCGTCTCTCAGATGTTTTTCTCTTTGTGATCTCTCTGCTAGGGTTTCTGTTTTCTCTTTTAACTTTGTGTATTTCTCTATGGTTTCTTGGTGGTTTGGTGTAGATCTCTGTGATTGACATTGTACATGTATTTCTGATCTTGACAGTGGATTACTGGGCTCAATTCTGAGCCTGTCCACGTAAAGCTTTGTGTTCTTCTTCTTTGTGTTTCTTGGTACTCTGAACTCTGGCTTCTACTTTGTGTGAGATTATGTTGTTGTGTTAACTTTTGAATTGCTATAACAATTATAAATAATTTTTTCTTTTTATATTTTTTACTTTTGAAAGAACTGTAGGACACATTTTAGAATATTTAAGAGAAAATTAGTTGTTTAAAATAATTTTATGAAATTTAATTTATAAAAATAATAAATTTTGATAAAATTATAAAAATAAATTTGCAATTTTATGTTTGGAAGTAGAGTGCAAATACATTCTGATCACTTAAAAATAAATTTTATAAAAAATTATTTTTAAAATTTTTTGATTAACTTTATAGAATTAAACTACTTTGGTAAATTAAAAATAAAGATTTACAAATTAAAAAATAAAAAATCTATATAGTAACAATCATTAATGAATGAATTTTTTGAGATTATTATCAATAAAATTTATACTTTTGCAGACCAAAGTTGACTTATTATTAGTAGTACAATAAAGGATCTGATTTCAAATTTTATATCCCTTTAAAGTAATGGTTGAGTTAGGAAATGAGAATGTATTCTTTCTCTCTCTATCTAAATTTTAAGCCTCACCTCACATGTGATAAATAAATCTCTTTCTAAAATGGAGATGAAAGATGGAGGAGAGCTGGCACGGTCATGTGCGTGCCTGTGAAAATTGTTTTAATTGCCAACAAAACTGACCTTTCATCGCGTCTACATTATTACAGTGCTGATTTGCTCTCCTCTCACCTGTTGCAAACACAACTTCTTCTTCTCTCAAAACTATATAACAATGGTGGTGGTAGTGTTGAATGGCAGGGCAATTCTCCTTTGGCGGACTCAAATGCAGTAAACATTACATTTTCTGCCAAAGGAGAATTACACTGTGATTCTTCTCTACCCTTAGACCCAATGCCAATGTCCTTCACTTCATCTTCCATTTTTACTTATATGTATATGTAAATGGCATAAAACCCAAATATGCTATCAAAATAATCCGGTATATGCTAAGGATGATTCCTCTTCTAGCCAGCCTTGCTCTTCACTGCTTTTATGGTCCCCCGTAGCCTCTCTTTTACTTCCTTTTCTCACATTCCAAGGCACAGATACACAGCATATGTAATGGCATATGTCTACAATTAAATCCATCAACCATTATTACCTGTCTTGCTTGACTACATTTAATACTTTGTTTTTGTGACTAAGCTTTTTTCCTTTTACGTACGAGGATGATATATTATATATAAGAGAATAAACATAAAGGCAAAGGGAGGGATAATATAATATTACAGCGTATTATTCTATCGACTATTCTTAAGTGGACATCAGTGTACTTGTCGATAAAAAATATTATATAAATTTGGATTTGTGAAGATTGATATGTAAGCAAATTGAGAGACTGTTGTGCATTGCTGAGCAAACCTCCTCTTTGGCAGGCTTAAAAAAAAATGCAGTGTTGTTGTTTGACACATATTTTGTCTGCCAAAGGAGATTTGCTCGACAATTCTATCACAGATGGTCGACTCTGACTCTGAGTTAAGTGTATATGTATCAATGGGACACTTTAAAGAGGTTTGCATTCATATTAACACATCAAGTAGAATCGCATTTAAATCAAGAGTTTGGTGTTTTTTTTTTTTTTATTACAAATTTAAATTTTAATCACATTAAATGGATGAATTTTATTTATGTTATGGGTGGATCACAACAGACAACATGGAAAGGAAAGCCGTGTAATTCGAATGCCATGCCAGTCAAATTGCCAAATGTTGACGAGTATGCAAACTTTCTAGCTCAAGTAAGGTGGGCAAAAAATGCCCTTCTTGGATCTTAAATTTTATTAAGGATTCAAATCCTACCTTCACCCTAATGTATGGATTAGGATAAAATTCTACCCTTAAAATTTAAGGGCTTGGTTTTATTCTTACTTATACTTTTATTTAATTTTTAGAATTTCTTAAGGTTCAAATGAGAGTATAAATAGAGTAAGAGTAGGTAAGAGTTTAAATTTTACCCTTAATTATATCTCAATTTTATCCTTATTTATAAATTAATAAATAATAATATTTTTTGAATAAATATTTTAAATGGTGACAAATTTATTATTTTACATTTATTTTAGTTACTTTTTAATTTAAATTGATTAATTTTTTCATTGAATCTTATATTATTTTCTAAAAAATCTATTATCAATAAATTAATTTTACTTTTTTTCTCAAAAAATATTTAAAATTTTAGACATTTTAAACGTATTGTTCTAACACTTGTGTAAACAAATCAAATATCATCAAACTTTTCAAAATCTTCAAATAAAAATTGTCATTTTCTTTTTTTTTTTCCTCACATCACTTGTGAGTGATAAAGATAACCAATTTTATTTAGTTTGAACTACTCATTAAATAGGTTAGGATAAACTCTAATAATGTTCTATTGACTCAAACTTTCCATGTCAATACTTTTGAAAAGAAATAACCTGTTCTTGTCAATGACGTGAGAGAATAGTAACCTTCCATTCAATTACAATCACAACATAACAATATACAGAAAAACAAAAATACTAACTAAATAACTTGTTTGTAGAACCACTCATCCACATCCATAGAATTGAGAACAGCAAGGCCTTTTAAACATGATTGACCCAGAAATCATCATTTTCATATTCAGAAACTGCGAATCAACCAAAAAATGTATGTTAGGTGAAAACAAAGAAATTTGGAAAGGAAAGACAATTGATAATACCTCTAGAAATCAAATATCAAGTGATAGATTTTCTTCATTTAGGGTAGGATATATTTCTTCCTCGGGAATGTCACCTAAAAAATAAAATGGATTGAGAATTAAATTAATCAGTTTTTATTACTTATTTTATAGACAATATTTTTTTTCTTACCACGAAGAGGAACTCATATCCAACTCTATGCACACATTAATGCCTCTAATGTGTTCGGGTGCAATCTTCTGCGAAGCGGACTAAAAAATCTACCACGTCCACTAAATGCCGACTCTGAAGCCACGGTAGACATAGAAATTGCGATGATGTCTCGAGCAATTTTTGTCAAAATCGGATATTTTCCCTTGTTTCCTTTCCACCGTGACAAAATATCAAAAGCACGAGAGTCTAGCTCAGCAGGTTCATCTAAATATCTATCCAACTCTAATTTATTTGTACTCTTGACAACATCACACTTATATTGTTCATACTCTTCATCCGAGTCAAGAATACTAGAGGAGTCAAAAACTGAAGATTCTCCAACTTCTTCCATTGAACTCACATTCAAAGAATGTTGCACTTCATAGTCATTCACTAGTTCCCTAATAAGGTCCATAACCTTATCCGATTGAGTAATTACATCAAACCCATACAATCTCCTAAATTGAAATTCAATCAATAGCATCTTATTCCTAGGATCCAAAAATACCGCTATAACACCAAGTATGTATCTTTAGTACTTTTCAAATTTGGAAACCATCCCAATTGCCATTGTTCTTATAACTTCAATCTCTAAAGTGACCCAACCACTCATGATTTTTTTTTTTGCAAATAACATTAAATGCTATATTGGCGGTGGGATATTTGGTACCTATAAAAATTTTTTTTTTTAAAAATTAACAATGCACTAATAGAAAAAACTATAGAACACTAACAAATCTTGTTAATATATTAATTCATTATTAATATAACTTCAACTCATAATAAAAAAATTACCTGAAAATTACTCAGTTGCTTTGTAAAAAGGCTCCAAATGCTTCACCATAATTGTTGCTAATTCCCATTCTAAGTCAGTTGGCAAACTCTTGTATTGTGGCTCTCGTTGTTGTGCATGTACAAAGACATCTTTGTACTTTAATGCCACGGATAACATGAAGCAGGTGGAATTCCACCTAGTAGGACAATCAAGCACGAGTTTTCTAGTATACTTGATCTTTAATTGGCTTGCCGCAAACTCAAACGCTTCGATTCTCTTACTTGATGCAGCCCCAAAACTAACACTATATCTAACTTTCTCAATGCCATCTCCAATCACTTTCAATTCAGCTCTTACAACTAAATTCAAAATATGTGCACAACAACGCATATGCAACAATCTACCTCCTTATAACAATGATTCAGAACATTTATGCTTAATTTTTTCGATCATGCTATCATTAGTAGAGCAATTATCAACTACGACTACATATAATTTTCTATCTACATTCCAATCTAGCATACACTTCATTAGTTCATCACCAACAGACTCAGCATTATGTGGACTCAAAATCCGAATAAATCTCATAATTGGACTATGCAATACCCATGATTTATTTATAAAGTGCATTGTCACAACTATATATCCCATTTTCGTACTTGATGTCCACATGTCAGTAGTAATTGCTACCCTACTATCCAATCCCTCCAAAAACTTAATTGTTTTTTCCTTTTCGCTATTATAGATTTTGAATATCTCATCCTTCAATGTGTTTCTACTCATTGACTCAAATTTGGGTTGACAATAATTCATCATTTCCCGAAATCCAATATATTCCACAAATCTCAAAGGTAACTCATGCATTATAATATCTTTGCTACCTTTTCCCTACCCATATTTTATCAAACAAAGTATTAATGTCATCACTAATTGTTTAATGCTTCTCAAGACATTTTTCCACGTGTCTTTTCAAACTAGAGGTCCCAGCCCCTACACTCGCATTCAATAACTTCTCACATAAATTACATTTAGCCTTTTGGACACCATCAACATCAAATTTAGTCATATAACTCACAACTATTGACTTATCTCGATTTCGTTTAACTACATTAGATGCACTAGGTTGAACCATCTCAACATCACCTTCTTCATTGCAATAGAAGTGTTAAATTGACTCGTTTCACAACTAGTCATATTAAATTGACTTGTGAAAATAAGACATGCTATACTTTACAAATTGATATACCAAAACATCAATATCACTCAAATTGATATACCAAAACATCAACATCACTCAATGACGTATTATCTCTAATAGATAATTACCTCCACTAACATAGACATGCAATATTTTTTTTACCCAACACACAAGGCAGCGCATGCTCATACAATTCGTCAAGAAAGAGTATAAATCCAATCAAAACAAAATTGTCCAAATGCTTCAAGCAATAAAAGAAAATGAGACTTACAAAGGTGTGCTTTCTCACATAAATGAAATCCAGAAACTCCAAAGCTCCCAATCTTAAAAGAAAAAAATTTAAAAAAAAAAGATTAAGTAAGAACCATCATTTAAGGTTATTCAGTGTTTCCATATGACTCAGGTTCAGAAATTGATGACAGAATGTTAAAACAATACTTATTATATCATCTTCTACAAATATAACCCTCTAATTCAACACAGCTTCACTATTTTTCTTCACTTTAATGTTTAATGAAACAAAGTTATTTATTTATTTATATACATATAGATAATAACACTGACAAGATAAGACATATCATGGAGTAAATAAAAGAGAAATTAAATCAAGATAAGACATAAAAGAAAAAAACACCATGTGATGGATCTAAGACTATATATAAATAAAAGTAGCTGATAATAAAGTTGAAAAAAATTACCTGGGAACGAGACGTGAAAATAAGCATACTGGCCTTACAGAACATCAGGTCTGTATTTTACACCTACTCTTATTATGTAACAGACCATTTTCGAGCTTAGTAGTTTCTGTCGAAATGTAGGGGTTTATTTGGAAATTTTCTAGAATTCTTGTTAAATTTATAATTTTTCCGAGTCAGTGGGGTTAGATAGAGATTTTATGGTGTTAGAGGGGGTTAGTCGGTTATTCGACTTGTTATATATATGTGTTTAATGTTAGAGTTTCTATTAGGGTTTCATTATTACTCACTAAATACGTAAGTTGAGAGGCAGAGAGACTTCTATGAGGAGGCCGACAAAGTGATTCCGATGTGTCTGGGGTAAGTCTTTCCGTCCTGTTTCTGTTTCGATTTGTCTGTCTTCTTGCGTTTTTCCGGTCCTGATTTCGGGTTCATTCAGGTTCTGTTCTGTTCTGTTCGCGGCTCGGTTAGGGTTAGAGCTCTCTCTCTATTCGAAATCAGACAATTCTCGGTAAGTTCCCTCGTACCATTCTAGGTTTTTGCTGAACGAAAATCGTTCATTCAGGTTTTTAAGTGGGTTCTGTCAATCAAGTTCGATTGGTCGAGAGATTTTAAGCGTTCGGATTCTGAGTTCGTGAGGGTAATCGTAATCACAGTGGTGTGAATCACGGTAAGAGGGTTAGGGTTTGGATAAGAGTTATTATAGGGTTTCGATTGGGTTGGTTCTGGTCTGTCGAACCGGTGTCCATATCTGTTTTTGTTTAGCTGCAGTAGTACTTATTTGTTTTTGTAACGACCTGTAGGAGCACCGGACGAAGAGGCTGATCAAGCAGCGGCATAGGTCAGATTCTGCTCGGACTGTCGTGATCTGTGAGTTAGGTTAGTAGTTCGTTTTTAGTCCGAAATATTGTTTGTTGTATGTTGGTTGTTTATGCATGTGTCGTGTATTGCTGATCTGTAAACTGTTACCTACACTGCCCTGATTAACAATGATATTAATAAACGATAAACATCCTGATGAGTTAATAAATTAACGATATAAGACTACACTATACCCGGATTTCATAAAATTCATACACTAGAATTGAAAACTAGTACATAATGAATTTGGTTTAAACGGTAAATAAACGAAACGGTGAGTTTTGCCCTTAGTCAGTCTACTAGTAGAATATTTGGCATGACTAGGGATAAAGGATCCTCACTACTGAAATAATCGGCTTGAAGTACCTATACTGATTGTAGTTGAAACTACTATACTGATACTGTTTACTGGGCTTCGGCCATACTGTTACTGCTACTGTAATCCTGTTTTCCACTGTTAGCTGCTTTGGGCATAATTCTGTTAAATAACTGGTTAAACTGTAATTAAGACTCTGTTCTGGTTGCTGGATTGTGTTAATGGATGGTAAATAACTGTGTTTGATGCCTGAATTGGACTTAATTAAGTGATCACAAACTGGTTGAGATTTCGGTCGATTGTAACTATAATCCTAAAGGTTAAATAATCAGACTTAAACTGTTAGATACGGAATTCTAATGACGAAACCTCCACAGAAAGCTTTAACTAAAATATTAGGATCCTAGACCATGAATTTTAGGAGCCTGTTTTAGGATGATAATGGAACCTGAACGAATAAATAGTTAACCGACAACTTGGTTTCGACTAAAGAAAGATAAACAATAAACTGCTAATTGGTAGGATGTTTGGTGTGTTGACTGATATAGTGGACTCTAGGGAGTCTGTAGAGGTGAGTTGCATTAGGCTATCTGTAGAGGGTCTATGTGTCTGTTTGTTGTGAGCGCTAACTTAGGAGTTGTATTGGACTTTTATTTGAGGAGTTGTATTGGACATTGCTGGACATTAGTATTGTTATCTTTTTTCTTTTTTTTTTTTTTGGACTGTTGGACTTTTTGACTACATTACTACTATTTTTCATATTTTTGATTTATTAGACTGTTTAGTTTCTGTATTTGTTATGTGGCGTGAGATTCATAACCATGGTTCCACCAGGGTGGGGGTTTGCCGTTACATATTATTTATTTATTTTATTTTCCAATTCCTCAAATTTTTATCTACTAAATGTTGTAACATCATCTTCATTAGATTTCTTGTGCTACTATTTTTTTTTTCAGGAAATAACATAAAAAAAATGTACGTCTATCAACAATATTATTCCAACTACAAAATCTTGGACATCTAAAATGATAGTCTCAGAAAGATGGACGCCTCGGATATCACAACAAAATTCCAAGAAATTTCAAAGAGTTATCTTCCCCGACTCTGAGGTAAACAATAAATATAGATTATTTTTACAAAAACAACTAACAAATATTCATTATAGTAATTCCCTGCATGTTTTTTCACTGGTAGGGAACAAAAGTTGAAGTTTGCATGTATGGTAAAGATATCGAATTGTTCAGAGATACTTTGATGTTACATCATACATACTACGTATGGAACGCCTACGTCAGCTTACTTCCATCAAAGTATATAGTGTTCTCTGATATATCCAGTTACCAATAGATAATTAACGGAAGCACTTTAGTTAAAGAAGCTGAATCTGAAACATCAATACTGCAACCATCCTTCAATATTACAAAGTTCAAAGATTTCAAATAATCTAAAGACAGCAGCACCCGAATGATATTATACTCTTTATCTACTTTGTGCATTCCTCAATTCACTTAAACTGCTGTTGTAATTACTTCAATTCATTTTTTTAATCTATTTTCACAGAAGTATTAGCACTAGTCATCGATGTTCTGCCTCAACGGAAAATTTCAACAACCGTCGGATTGTCAAATGTTCAAGAATTAATATTGATCAATCAAGAGTAAATATATAACTAAATTCAAAATCAATTAGAGAATAAACTTATCCAATAACTTCTTTTGTAGATTGAAACCAACAATTTTGACTACCTAGGTCAGTTTGTGGACAAGGAAATTGCACAAATCGCAGCGATGATTGTAAAAAAACCAATCATCATCTCATTAAAGATCAAAGTTGTATCATATAATGGTCTTTACTAATTCTGATTATGTTAACTTACTTATAACTTTATTCATTTTTACTCGCCATTTACAATTTTATTACAGCCATGTCATTATCCACTAGATCCAGTTCCTCATTCATCATTAATCCTGATGATATAGAAGAAAAAATGCTAACTTGTTGGTAAGTTAAGCTGTAATTTATTCAATTTTATTTACCAAAAGATAAAAAACACCATAACTTATATAATTCCCAAGATAAAAAACACCATAACTTATATAATTCATTTTTTTCTTTCTGTTTTACATGTCCTTACTAAATAAGGATTTGCTTCAAACCATGATCAACACAAAGCCATATATGGACTCTAGCTACAGATCAAAAGATCAAATCTTCCAGCTACAAAAGAAGTTGTGGAAATTAACAAATTACAGAATTTAATATCACAAGAAACAATTAATCCTATTTAACATATTTAAACTATTTTTCCTACTTTGTTTCCCCTTTCTCTCAAATTATTAATAAGACTATCTGTACATATCATTGCAGCAAAATCACTTTTGGGTATTTGCATCAAATTCTATCAAAAACTTCAATAAAATATATTGGTATATGTGTTGTGATCACTACAACGACATAAAAGCTGACTTCAACGAAACATTCACACGTGTTCACTGCAGATGAGAACCGAGGTATAATATATTAACATATAAATAAATAATTATAAACTTATTTATCTGCTGACTTATCTATGAACTTTTATTTACAAATTTAATCTACAAAATGCGTCTGGAAGTTGAGTTAAAAGATAAGTCAACATCAATTCCTGCCACTTTATACGGAGAAGACGCTGAAAATATTGAAATGGTGCTAATATGGAAAACACAACTCCTCATGGAAAATACAGATAAGGTTACACTTATTTCCTCTTACTTATTTGTTGATGTTTGGTTATGTTTCAATTTTAGTTAAATTAGTGTGCTTTTCCACCATTCTTAACTAACAAAATAGTTTATATTTTAAATTTATGTAGCTTGTTTTCTTTTATTGTTAAATTTTATCAATTCTCTCTATTGTTTATGTTGTTTACATTATTGCAATAAAACAGGTAAGTTTTGAATTATAAGGATTACATAAGCTTTTGACATATTTACATATCTTTACATAAGCTTTTAACCGTTTGCCGTCCTACAGAATATTTGATCCGCATCAAAGCATCTGCAAAAAATCAGGAAATCGTCAATGGAATAAAATGAAGTTCAACATATCGTTATTGCTACACGGGAACAAAAGAATCAAAACATACTGAGTAACATAGAAGTGTTTTTATGTCAAATACTTGTTGTTCTTGTTTAATATGTATTGTCTAACTGTAGCAATGTTGTATAATATCTTCTTGTTTGCACTGCATTTTTGTAACTGGTTAGAAATTAACTTAATAGGATGGGTATTTTCGTTTTTCCACCCGATTTTTAAAAATAATCCAAAAATCCACCCACTTTTAAAAATAATCCGAAACTACACCCATTTTCAAGTAAGAGTGGTTTTGGGCAATGGTTTTGTGGTTTTATTCTATTTCTAGTTTGATGTGTATTAAATATTTATTTTTATACCATCATTATTAATCACTTATTAAATTATATTATTTCTAATTAAGAATAAAAATAAATATTTTATTTAAATTTAATTAAAATCTTTTTTTTATTTTACATTTAAAACATGTTAGTTATGATTAAAAAAATTCAAACAAAAATAAATTTATTTTAATGAAACACTAAAATAATATTTTCAATAAAAAAGCCAAAATTATGTATTATTTTATTTAAAAAAATTCAAATATTTTAAATGAAAAATAACATATTGAAATATATTATCTAATTTTAAAATTAAAATTAAATAAATTCTTATTTTTTTAGATTTTTTTATTAAAATAATAAAATTAAAATATATCATTCAATAAAAAAATTAAAATAAAAATAAAAATATTTTTATTTGGCATTTTTTAATATAAATAATTTATTTAAAATATATTATTTTTAATTTTAAAATTCAAAGAAAAATAAAATTAATTTAATTAAATAATAAAATAATATTTTTAATTATAAAATTAAATAAAATGAAATTTATTTTTATTTGATTTTTTTATAAAAAGTAACATAATTATGTATTGTTATTTTTTTTAAAAATTTTTTTGAATTTTTATTAAAAATTATGTATTTGGAATATATTATTAAATTTAAAAATAAAATGAAATAAATTCATATTTATTTTTTAAAAAATAAAAAAATAAAATGTATAATTTAATTAAAAATTAAAATAAAATTTTCATTTTTATTTTTAATTAAAAATAATATAATTTAATGAGTGACTAATAATGATGGTATGAAAATAAATATTTAATACACAACAAACTAGAAATAGAATAAAACCACAAAACTATTACCCAAAACCACTCTTACTTGAAAATGGGTGTTATTTCGGATTATTTTTAAAAGTGGGTGGATTTTCGGATTATTTTTAAAAATCGGGTGGAAAAACGAAAATACCCTAATAGAATGGTATAAATATCTTTTGTTTGCAGAGTACTTTTGTAACTTCTTTGAAATTAGTTTAGTTTGTAAATACAAGTATAAAAGTGTTGTATGAATATGTCATGTTGGATAAATATTTATTTATTTGTTATATATTTTTTTTTGTTTATTCAAATGAAACCGCACATGCATTGCATGTGCAATAGCCGTAATATATATTAAAAAATCAGTCTTAATGCTTCAATTGAATTAATCTGGTGTCTTCTACCTTCCAGGATCAAATATGCTAACTTCGTTATGTTATAGAGAGATGCATGAATTATATCTTTGCTGTTGCTACTATTGCTGTTAAAATAATGATTTAATAAGAGAGCCAGCACACACACTACTATCTCATTGGATATTGACAAACATAACTCAAAGCACATAACCTTAGTTAATAAATATGCACCCATTCACATTCACAAATACCACACGCCTTAGTTAATAAATATGCACCCATTCACATTCACAAATATCACACGTGTAACCACTCTATAACAATTATTTCGTCCAGCTTTTCAATATATAAAATACAAATAATAAAATCAAGAGTGATGCTAAATGGATCTTTGATCTGGGTCAAATGGAAATTTTAAAAATAAAAAGATTTGTATGTCCTTATTTAATGAGGTATTTTAACTATTTAAATACATTTAAAGTGATTCACACCGATTATACATTAACATGTTGACTCTTAATGTTCTGTTTTGTGATCATTTATTATTATAAAATTAATATTTTTTTATAAATAATTTTTACACTATTATTTATTTATTATTATATTGAACAAATTATGGCAATCTTTTAGTTTAAAAAAATAAAAATATGCACATATATCATATTGAGATAAAAATAATATATTGTTGAATTCAATCCACATAAATTTTATATAATAAAAAAAACTACCTATAAAAATTATATATGCAGGTATAATTTTAATTTTATTAATAATATATTTGGAAAATTAAAATTTATTTTTAACAAAAAAACTACCAATTTATAATGAATAAATTGTGATAGTCTCAAACAATATTCACTTTTAATATTTATATTGAAAGAAAAAAATTAAAAATATATAAATTATGATAAAATAATAAGTAAATCAAAGGTAAGACTCACAGGGCCCTAATCCTTGAACATCTAAAGTCATCTCGCAAAGATAAACATATTATTATATATGTCAACCAATAGATCTTCAGAGACTCTCATTAGGGGTGTGTATGGGTTGGGGTTCAGTCCAAATTTAGACTGATCCAAAATTTGAAACATTTAGTTTTAGTGGATTAGACAGAATCCGATTATTTTTCGAATCGAGATCGAGTCAAAATTGGGTGGGTTCGAGTTTTCGGATTCGATTTTTTTGCAAACCCTTAACTCTCATGAATAAAAATGAATGTTATACTTCAAACCACTCAAATTTAACGTATGTCCAATTTGGTACGCAACTTGTTTCGAGTATTTTGTCAATTTTAACAGTTAATTCGCAATCAACCTATGATTAATCTCTTAACTCTGATCACTAATCTTTACATTTAACTAATTTTTATATTTCTATTTTTCTCAATTATTTACTATAAATTTGGACGACCAGGGAGTATTTTTATTCTTTTTTTTTTTTTTTTTTACTCTTTTAAAGAATGAAACTGCCCTGCACATGGAGGTGTCTAGGACACATACCTTAGTTAGTTTCTCAAAGTTTGACCAAGAAATTATTATTTTTGTTTGTTTTACTCTTTTAAGTAACAATGACCTGCACGTCGAAGTGCCTAGAACACACTTTACTCCGTTTCAAAACATCATACAATCATTTATCTTCTTTGCCGGTAACACTAGGTGGTTTGGTTACACTATATGTTTAGTAACTTGACTTAGATTGGATAATTCAAATATAATTTATTAATGATTTTATTTTTGTATGATGGAAGTATATAAAAGCCTACACAACATCCTCCTATTTCAAATTTTTAAAATAATATATCATAAGACAATAGTTTATTTATAATAACAATTCAAAAAGTCTCATTTATTTTCAATTTTTTAGCGTATTATAAAATTAATCATTTTACATTTGAAGTTATATTTTTATGAAAGTGTTGTTATTAGTCTTATTATTTTATTTTAAATAAAAAATAGTTATTATATAAATGAAAAACATATATATATATATGAATTATTTAGTTAAAAAATATTAAATTGTATATATAAACTTTTTTATATTCTATGAATACACATCATTAAACTAGAAGTTACAAAAAATATTACATAATTAAATTAGTATTAAATGACAAAGTTAATGAATTTTACATTTAAATAAATAAATTATTTAAACATATATTTAATGGTAAAATAAATATACTTCATTAAATTTTATTTACTTTTATATCTAGAGGCATAATAGACAAAACACAAATCTATTAAATGAAAAAAGTCAATTGATATGGATCAATTTGATCCATGAAAGGGTTTTGTAAAATCAATGGGTAGATAGATAAAGAAGTGGCATTGGCAAGACAAGAGGTCTCGTAAAATTAAAGGAAAAAAAAATGTTGAACTAGACTTTATTAGGTCCCACCTAATTTGATTGTGACCACCTAATTAACTTTTTGTGACTTATTTATCATTAATAAATCAATAAATTAATTATTAATACATTATAATAAATATAAACTTAAAAATATATTTTTTTTTAAAAAATTGCCATGTAAAATCAAGGTAATACTGCCGGACCAATGTAAAATCCAATGTAATATTTATTGAAATCCATTTCTTACCCATAATAAACATAAATTAAATCAAATCAAATGTGAATTTATATTTCCAAAAATTAATCTTAATTCATGATCATACTGACCTTGAAGCACTTTAAAATAAATTTTAAAAAAAATTAAATATATTATAATAACTAAAACACGAATGAAATATGATAATTTTATTTAAATAATAATAATATAAAAATTAAAATATAATTTTTACGTAGGTATTCATACCTTAAAATTACTAGATGTTTTTTTAAAAACAAAATATTTTTTAAAAAAAAAAATCATACTGAATAACACAATATTGTATTTGGTAACTTATTTTGAATATATATATATATATGATTATTTTATATTTTATTTATAATAAACCATTTTTTTTATTAAATTTTAAATTTTAAAAAAAATCAAAACACTGAAATATTTTTATTTTATATTTAAATCAACAATTTTTTCAATTTTCATTTGGTTTTAATGCTTTAAAATCAGAATATTTTAATTTATTTATCAAACATTACATGAGAACAAATCATAACAAATCATAGGGCAAAAAGCATCAATGTTTTAACATTCCATATGAAAACAAATAAAGTAATATCTATAACAAATATAAATTAATTTTTGAAAAAAAAAAAAGAAAAACAACTCATTGAAAGTAATATTTATATATAATAGTATAAATAATATATTTTAGTATAAATATCCCACATGCTAACTAAAATACTTGCCAGGTGTGGATTATAGGCCAATTGTAAATTAGAGTGGAAAAACTTTATTTTATATATATATATATATATAATATAATATAATATAATATAATATGTTGATACAATATTAACTAATCAGGAAGAGTTCCATTTATTTTTAAGAAAAAATTACATAAAATACACCCAATAAAATTTAAAATTTCAAAACTAAATCAATAAAATTTTATTTGTATTTTTAAAACATCTAAAATTTGATTTCCAAAAACACTTTCACACCTTAACAAATCATCTTTATATATCACCTTCACAACTTTACAAATTTTATAAAATAAAAAAAAAATCTTTCAAACTTTTAATTTAAAAAAAAAAATGAATCAAATTGACCATTTTATTCTTCTTTCAAGACTTTTTACAGGTTTGAAGGTGGTCGGTGAAGAGAACTTATAAATATGTGAAAGTCTATTTTTAAAAATCAAAGTTTAGAGAACTTGTAAATTATTGGTTTACTTTTGAATTTTAAACTTTATTTGGTCCATTATGTAATTTTCCCTTTTATCTTCTTTCCTCTACTTTTATGCCTTTTTTTCCTTAAATTAAATCATCTTTAATTTTAACTTTTTTTTTTAAAAAAAAAATATGTTTACATCAAAATATAGTTTAAATTTTATAAAATCATGATAAATATTAATTAAATATAATAAAAATAATTATTTTATAATATTTTGAGTGTTATTCAGATAGGAATGATGATCTTTGTGACAAATCTTTTAACTTTAAATTTTGTAATGTTATTCTCCATTGTTTTTAATCTGAATATATATATATATATATATATGAAACATTCTGACATGTTTTTCTTAGAAACATGTTATTTTAGAATTATCATTGTAGTGGGCTGAAAATCTGAGCCCGGTTCGGAAGCAAAGTCCAGGTCCAGGCCCAGGCCTGCTAGTTCTGAGAGGCCCAGGCCCTGTAATTCCGCGGCCCACGTTCCTTCTGAGGGTCGCCTGTTGACCAGGTAAAGTTGTTTGAAGAATCCCAGATTCCACAGAGATCTTTCCGCGAAGATCTCGGCAGCACCTGATAACAGCTCCTGAGACCTCTATAAATAGGAGGTTCGACTCCACAACGAGACACGCTATTGCTTACTAAAACTCTGCCAAATTTGTCACTCGAATTGCTATTGTCTCCGACTACTTTCCGGTGAACCTTAGGTGACTCAGGTCACTCATTCGATCACAGTCAATTGAGCTCAGAGCTCACTCAGGGGTCTGTCGGCATCCTTCCGAGGCAGTGCTTCCGAGAGCAGTCATTGGATACAGGAAGTTAACTCTCTTCCTTATTTACTTTGTCCTTAATCTATTCTCAGTACAGAACTGACTTGAGCGTCGGAGTGCCTACGGCAGACACCACACCGGTGTCCCAAGGTCCGCTCGGACGTTTGTTATACTTTTGCAGGATACCTTGACTTTTGGAATCGGTCCTAAACAAGCCCTGAACCGTCCGGTCCGTCAGTCCAGATCAACTGTAGTTTCGAACCACTACAGTTTGGCGCCCACTGTGGGGCCGACGATAAGTTTCCTGCAAAACTAGCATCTTTTACTTTCTTCTTTTGTTTCAAAATTCGTTACCCTTATCATGGCTAACGATGCGACTGTTGAGCAACAGCTTAGAGCGATGATGGAACGCATGCGCCAGTTGGAAGAAGAAAATGCCAGAACCAAGGCAGCAAACCAGGAGCTCACGCAGCGGATGAACAATATGTCCAATAATGGCACTACCCCAAACGCGAACGGTGATAATGCAGTCAACCTTGAAGCCAATATGCTCCTCCTCTCAGAGATCCATGAGATCAAAAGGGGCATGGCAAAAGAAGCTGCGAACTTCCAAGCCGTCATCAGGACTATTCCTGGTATTCCGGCACCGTTTGAACGCTCTGCTGCGGACACCCATATCCTCTCCCCATTCGTGGATAGGATCGCTACTGTAGAAATACCGAAGAGAAGTATCCTCCCGACCTTCCACAAATTCCGAGGGGATTCGGATCCGGCAGAGCACGTGGCCGAGTACCGCCAGGAAATGTCCATGGTCAACCTTCCGAGCGACACTCGTGAAGCCATAACTTGCAAGACGTTTGGTAGTAGTTTGGGCGGTCCGGCCCTAACCTGGTTCCTTAATCTTCCGAACAACTCTATTCATTCATTTTCCCAACTTGTGGATGACTTTGTTGTCAAGTTTTCTAGTCGCAGGCGTTTCAGGTTAATCACGGATCACTTATTTTCCGTGGCCAAGAAAGAAGGTGAAAGCCTCCGGGAGTACGTTTCTCACTTCACTAGCGAATACATCAAGATCTCAAACGTGGTGGAATCAACCGCTGCAACGACGTTCCGGAAGGGACTACCCCCATTCTCTCGTCTGTACGAGCAACTCACGGAATGCGAGCCTCGAACTTTGGAGGAATCCCTTGCAATCGCGACTCGGAAAATCAAGCTGGAAGAGGATCCTGCGAGGGCCGCCATGGCTAAGAGCCGATCGATTGGTAAGTTCGAGCAGCGCAACAACAAACCTCACAGGGGGAGGTTTGAGCCATACAAAAGGCACGACTCTCGCCCCAACTCAGGTCCGTCCAGAAGTTCAAATAGGAACAGCAAAAGCAAACCAAAGCGACCGGTGCCGGCCTATGATCTAACCATAGAGCCTAAGGCCCTAGTCGCCGTAATGAAAGACATGGGGTCCTCTGTTACTTGGCCAAAGCAAATGCGGACTCCCGCGCACCAAAGAGATAAAAACAATTTTTGTCAATTCCATAACGACCACGACCATAGGACAGAGGACTGTGTGGCATTACGGTTTGAAGTAGCTTCCCTACTGAAGAAAGGACGCCTGCGTGAGTTTTTGTCCGAGAAGGGAAAGCAAACACTTGAAAAGTCCGAGGAGAAACGTCACGAGTCCAAAGCGATTGAAATGCCTGACAAAGCTCCCGAAGTCGAATGGATAATTGGGGTTATTCATGGTGGCTCAGTGGTGAGCGGAATAACCCAAAGTTCCGCGAAGAGACACGCCCGAGAGCTAGTCAGCATCAACGAAGCTTCCGTCCGGCTAGGTAAAACCCCTCTTACATACGAACTGTCGTTCTCTGACCAAGACATGCAGGGACTTGCAGACCCGCACCACGATGCATTAGTCATAACTCTGCAAATAGCCAACTGCAAGTTGAAGAGAGTCCTCGTTGACAACGGAAGCTCAGCGAACATCATGTTCCTTTCGGCTCTCAAGGAAATGCATCTGGATGAGTCACTCATCATCCGAAGCACGACTACACTCACCGGATTCAGTGGAGAATCAAAGCAAACTATAGGTGAGGTTGTTTTGCCTGTTTTTGCAGGTGGTCTTAATCTCCTGACCAGGTTTCTCCTAGTAGACACACAATCATCTTACAATTTAATCATGGGGAGACCTTAGATCTACGAGATGAAAACTGTCCCCTCAAGCTATCACCAGACTCTTCGATTCCCCACCAAATTGGGGATCAAGGAAATCAAAGGAGATCAGAAAGCGTCAAGGGAATGCTACCACACCAGCTTCAAGAAAGCTTTAACAGCATAGCAATTACAGAATGGAGCTCCCGCGTACGGCCGAATGGAAGTTCCGGTGCCAGAACCCTTAGAGGAGATCCAAATCGATCCGGAACATTCCGACAGTAAGATCCAGATCGGCTCAGCCCTTGGACCGAAACTTGGAGGTAAACTCCTAACCCTAATTTTGGCTAACCTCGACTGCTATGCTTGGTCCCACGCGGACATGACAGGTATCGACACAGGCATTATCGCCCACAAATTGGGAGTCGATCCTAAGGCTAAGCCCATCAAGCAAAAGAGGAGGAAATTCGCCTCGAAAAGGAACCAAATCGTCAACGAAGAGGTGCAAAACCTTCTGAAGAATGGTATGGTCCGAGAGGTGAAATACCCAGACTGGTTAGCCAACGTCGTCGTCGTCAAAAAGAAAAATGGCAAGTGGCGGGTATGTGTAGACTATTCCGACCTGAATAAATCGTGTCCGAAAGACTTATTCCCTCTTCCTCATATCGATACAATGGTGGATGCAACTGCGGGACATGAACTCTTAAGCTTCATGGACGCCTTCTCGGGGTACAATCAAATCAAGATGGACCCAGCGGATCAAGAGAAAACAACATTCATAACCGAAAGAGGAACTTATTGTTACAATGTGATGCCGTTCGGATTGAAGAATGCTGGAGCAACATATCAATGCCTAGTCAACCGAATGTTCTCCGAACAAATTGGAAAGACCATGGAGGTGTATGTGGACGATTTGCTCGTAAAATCATTAAAAGCCGAACAACATATCGAACACCTGCAAGAAGCCTTCCAAATCTTGAGGCAATACAACATGAAGTTGAACCCGGCGAAATGTTCATTTGGAGTTGGTTCCGGCCAATTCCTTGGATTTATGGTAACAAAAAGGGGGATAGAAGCAAATTCGAGCCAACTGGAAGGAGTTATAAAAATTCCAATTCCTAAAAGCAAGAAAGACATCCAACGTCTGACCGGAAGAATCGCAGCCCTCAATCGATTCCTCCCAAGGTCTTCCGTATACCTCAAACCCCTTTTCCAATTACTTCAGAAGGGCACGAACTTCGATTGGTCGAGATCATGCGAAGAAGCCCTACGAAAAGTTTAACTCCACCTTGCAAAGGCACCGGTTTTGGCCAAACCAAAAACCGGGGAAATGTTATACATCTATCTGGCAGTCTCCGAGGCTGCAGTCAGCGCCGTCTTGGTCCGAGTGGAAGGAAAAACTCAACAACCAATCTACTACACTAGTAAGTCTCTTGCGAATGCAGAAACAAGGTACAGTAGTATGGAAAAACTCGCCTTGGCCCTGGTATTAGCCTCTCGGAAGCTAAGACCCTATTTCCAAGCCCATCCTATAACTGTCATCTCATCCTACCCAATCAGGGCGATCTTGAATAAACCTGAAGTTTCTGGGCGGATGATGAAGTGGGCTATAGAATTAAGTTAATTTGACATCCATTACAAACCTCGTACGGCAATAAAATCACAAGCTCTAGCCGATTTCGTGGCGAACTTCGCAGTCCCTCCTCAGGGTGTCAACGCTACGGAAGAAAAATCCGACACGTGGATTCTAGAAGTTGATGGAGCCAGCAACTCACAATGAGGCGGTGTGGGGATTGTATTGATAAATCCGAGTAGACAATTATTGGAACATTCCATGCACTGCGATTTCCCAGTCACCAACAACGAAGCAGAGTATGAAGCGTTGATCGCCGGTTTAAAGCTAGCCCAAAGCCTGCACATCAAGAATCTGCTGGTCAAATGCGACTCTCAACAGGTCGTAAGTCAAGTCACCAGAGCCTATCAAGCGAAAGATGACAGAATGAAGACCTACCTTGAAGTAGTTTAAACCATCCAACAATCATTCTTGACTATATCGTTTGAACAAATTCCAAGGGGGGAAAACAGCCGTGCGGATGCTCTTGCCTCTTACGGTTTGGCAGTCAAAGATCCAGGCACCAGGTACGTTCTGCACGGGCACATTGAAAAATCTTTCATCAAGACAGAATCACTTGAACTCCTTCCGGTCAGCGACCCGCAAGAAAATTAGATCAAGCCAATCCTCGAGTACATCCAATCCGGTACATTGCCCCAAGACAAAGTTTCAGCTCGGAAGTTACGTACATCCGCAGCCAGATTCGCAGTAATCAAATGGGTACTATATAGAAGATCCCTCAGCGGCCCTTACCAGCTATGCCTAGATGAGAACAACGCGAAGAGAGTTTTGCAAGAACTTCACAATGGTCAAGCTGGAAATCATTCCGGGGGAAGAAGCCTAGCGTTCAGATGCTTCCGAGCAGGGTATTACTGGCCAACTATGAAGTCAGACGCGAAAGAATTAGCCAAAAGATGTAAAAGTTGCCAAAGGTATGGAAATTACATTCACGCACCAGCTGAACTTCTGCACGGAATCTCATCCCCATGGCCCTTCTCCAAATGGGGAATGGACATATTGGGACCACTCCTACCTGCCTATGGGAAAGGTGAAAGGTTTATCTTTCTTGTCACCGATTACTATACCAAGTGGGTAGAAGCCGAAGCATTCACCAACGTCACAGATTTGGCTGTTAGGAAATTCGTGTGGAAACACATTCTCTGCCGATTTGGAGTTTCGAACAAAATAGTCACAGATAACGGCTCCCAGTTCATATCCAAGGTATTTAAAGACTTCTGCATCGCCTGGAATATAAAACTGAACTTTTCTACCCCCAGATATCCGAAAGCAAACGGTCAGGTCGAGGCAACAAACAAAACCCTCATGGCCATTCTCAAGAAAAGACTGGGGAAGCACAAGGGTGCATGGGTTCAGGAATTACCTGACGTCTTATGGTCTTATAGAACAACTCCCAGAGTTCCGACCGGACAGACTCCCTTCTCTCTAGTTTTCGGTGTCGAGGCAGTACTTCCTTCCGACGTGGGATTCAGACAATACCCGCTCCATGATCAGAACCAAGTAATGTTAGACTTCGACCTCGCCACAATCAGCGAATTGCGAGAAGATTCCGAGGTAAAAATAGAAAAATACAAAAGAACCATCGAAAAAGCTTACAACAAATCCGTCCGAGCAAGAACTTTTTCCGTGGGGGATTGGGTACTCAGAAAAACTTCACCGCAAACAAATTGAACGAATCCTGGGAAGGTTCGTATCAGATCACAGAAGTAGTAGGCAAAGGAGCATATCAACTCCAAGATGAAGCCGGCAAAACAGTCCGAAACACATGGAATGCGGCTCACTTGAAGAAATTCCAGTTCTAAACGAACACAACCCCATGACCTCCGGGGACCAGGTTCCAACCTCAAACCATAAATTCTTTACATTCAATGCTTTTCAATTTTGATTCACCTTCAGAATCAATTACTGACTTAAGCATCGGAGGGTCCTCAATAAGTTGAGGACCATCCTAACCCTTTTATCGCCTTGCAGTCAAAAGCCAACGTCCGCCCGGACCATCAACCACCTACGAGGGGAAATCAGGTTTTTCTGAGAAACCCATTCAATACTTGCATATTTTATTTCAACTTTCCCTCCGAATCGATTACTGACTTAAGCATCGGAGGGTCCTCAATACGTTGAGGACCTCCCTCACCCTGTGTTCAAATCTCAGGTAATACGGAACCAAAGGCAAAAAGTCCATACATCCTGGAAAGTGAATAACTAATCAAATAAAGTCCAGAGTCCGAGGAATGAAAGCCCATATTACAAAGGTTCCGAATCATGCTCTAACCCCAAAAATTCATTTTTGCGAGGTGTCTGCACTGATGCACCGAACAAGAGCATGGAAAAATTCTCAAGATGAAAAATCGAACAAAGAACTGAGCTTAGAAGAATAAACGTCTTGAAGATTCCACTAGGGCGCAAAATAAGACCCCACATAGCACTCTCACTTTTTCAATCAACACTTGTGAAAAGTTGATCATTTGTCATATTGTGTACACAAATCTGAAAGGATAATAAAATTGAAAAGTTCGACGGGACAATTGTTGATTAACGTCTGAAAAGGCCGAAATTACTGTATTCGAAAGGACAATTCCGAATAACTCAATAAACAAGTCGAGCATCAACTCGGAACGAATATTTTTCTTTTTTAGACGTTACTCTTTAATGCAATGATTCGTTAATTAGTGTCTGAACATTTTTCATTCCGTTTCAATACTCAACAAAAATTCATAGAAAAAGCAATCGAAAAAGAAATTAAATATTCCATTCAATAAAAGAAAGGGAAGTACAAGCCTAAGGAAAAAGCCGAGAAATACAAAAAGGAAAGAAGAAAAAGCCTAGAGCTCTAAATCATCAAGGGTCAGCTCCTTCTCGACCCTATGCTCACCTCCCTCCCTCTGATCTTCCGAACCAGTCACGATGACTAGCGGAACCACAGAGATCGGGTCCACCTCCACAGGATTGGAAGCAGGGCCCTCGACATTTTTCTCCGGAAGGGACGAGTTACCCTCTTTCTCCTTTTCTTCCTCCTCTTCTTTGAGGTCCTTTTTCGAGTCGCTGTCTTTAGAAGGGCTCGGAAGAGAAGTGCTAGTAGCCTCCACGAGCTGCTGCCACTATCCAAACCTTCTCTCGGCAACTTCCTTAGAGAGAATACTAGCCAGGAACTTATGGTAAACCCTACCCTTGGCCTCGACCTCAGCTCGAGCCTCCGTCTGCATGGCCTTCTCCTCGGCCTCGGCCAGACTCTTCTCCATCTCGGCCATCCGAGACGATAAGGACTCAACAGTCCCCTTCAGAATGGAGGATTCTTCCATAGCCCTCTTCGTCTTCTCCCTCTCGGAAGCAAGCTCATTCTCCTTATCCTGAGCAATCACCCTCAGGTTATTAAGTTCCGAGAGGGCGGAACAAAGCTTCAACTGGGTATCCTCCTTCTCCTTTTTGTAGGCGTCTCGGTCGGCCCTGGCTCTCTTGACCGCAGCAAAATGGCTATCCCATTGTTGGTCGAAGGCATGACCAATTTGCACCATCTGCACAGAAACAAGTACGTCAAAATTTTGAGCAAACCACAACTCAGAAAGGATGTATTCAGACATTACCTTATGACTCGCCAGCAGCAGCTCGTCAACCAATTGGGTGCGGTTGTCATAGAGGAACTTCTGATCTTCCTCTAGGGCCAGGCCACGGAGAGCTTCTAAAGCCGCTATGGGCTCCTTCAAAAAAGAAGTGCCAGCCGGCACAGACAAAGTCCGAGTAGCAGTTACGGACTCCCTCAAAATTTGAACCTCCGGGGGCGAGGTCTTCTGCTTCTTCGTGTCTGGATTCTCCGACCCACCTTCTTCACGAGGCCGCACAATAGCCACCCCCTTGCCCTTGCTAGGCTTCCGAGCAGAGGCCCCTGGGGCCTTATCTTTTTCCTTTTCCTTCCTCGTTCCAGAAGGCTCATTAATCGCCACGCCCTTGTTTGGACCCTTTGCCCTTCTTCTTTGCCCTTCTTCTTTCTCTGATCCTTCCCGTCCATCTTCGACGATTGGCCTCTTTTGGTCGGATCAGGAAGAATGGGGACGAGCTTCTGGAGATCGCGGATTTCCGGATCGAAGGACAAAATGCGATCAATGACAGCTTCGCTGTTCAATCCGCACGGACAATTAGCCTTCCCGATCTCCACTGCAAAATGAAAAGAAAATGGGTCAGAATCAAACGTCGACAAGCCAAAAGAAAAAACTTCCGAGCTAAAAGTCACCCTCATACTTGGCTCGGAATTCCACCAATACGGAATATCACCATCAAACTCTTCCCTCCATCGGCCGGAGACAAAGAAGAATCTTTCCTTCCATGCCTTGTCACACGAGGCAGGATTATAGAACACCCTTGTCTGATCCGAGTGACAATGAAGGTACACTCGCCTCGGATCACCATTCACCCTTTGGACTAAATAAGCCGCATAGACGTCCGCGACTTCACAAACTATCCCTTTCTCTTCGGCCATTTCATCAAACGACCGTAAAAGTCTCATGGTATTCGGATTCACCTGGCTCGAAGCAATCCGTAACCTTTTGTAGAATTTCCGGAGCAAACCGCCGATCGGAAACTTCAGACCCATACTCAGCTGGAGTGTGTACATTGGGGTCCACCCTTCAATGACCCAATCGGCCCGTTCTCCGGCCTCTGGTGCACGGATCAAAACATCTTCCGGGATGTTGTAGGCCTTTCGGATGTCATCCATCTGATCCGGATGGATGATAGAAGGACAATCCTTCGTCTGAATCCCTTGGGGACCAAAAGTCGAAGGATGAACCACCAAGCGGCCCGTGGTGTCATCCACCACTTCTATGATGATTCCGGCCGGAATTCCTACGGGGTCACTGTCGCCCCTAAGTTCTGCACGGACCTTTGCCAAGGTCCTCGGACTTAAATCTAGATTGTTGGATCCTCCAGCTGATCCAGATGTAGAGGGACTATCATCATTTCTGGACGGATCATCTTCGAACATCTTCTGTATCTCAGATTCGGTAGCCTCGCTCGACATACCTATTCAGAAACGGCAACAGTTAGATCAAGAGTTTTTCCGGTTTACCGGAAAGCACATCTTTAGTCCAAAATTCCCAGGTAAAGCTTGAAATGGCCGGGAAATCCAATGAAGGACTTCTTATCGGTCCAATAAACACTGTCATTCTCTCAAAGGCAGTAACCCGATCTCCTTATCCTCGTCGGGTTACCACAACCATTCGTCTTCTCCGACGAACCCAAAACACAAAGCAACCAGCAAGCATCAGCAAGAATAAGGGAAAGGATGAGAAAGCAATTACCTTATATGTATAGAAGCAGGTCAAAATGGATTCCACAGCGCCTTCGTTTGCTGGAGGTTGCAAGTGCTTATGAGAGAGAAGACCGGAGAGAGTGAAAATGGGAAAAATGAGGGGTTTTGACCTATTTATAGGCGCGGAGGTAGGTGAAAAGGCGAAGCTTCTCAGGGAAGCTACCGTACGTGTCACCCTCCCAATGGAGAGTTTTTCCTGATGTGACGTATTTTGACAGCTGGAGGAGACTAGTGGGCTTTCCAACCGTTTCGTATTCATCCATCCGCTCGGAATCTTCCATACGGATGGATGGGGGAATCTGTAGTGGGCCGAAAATCCGAGCCCAGTTCGGAAGAAAAGCCCAGGCCCAGGCCTAGGCCTGCTAGTTCTAGGAGGCCCAGGCCCTATAATTTCGAGGCCCACGTTCCTTCTGAGGGTCGCCTGTTGACCAAGTAAAGTTGTTTGGGGAATCCCAGATTCCACGGAGATCTTTCCGCGAAGATCTCGGCAGCGCCTGATAACAGCTCCTGAGGCCTCTATAAATAGGAGGTTCGACTCCACAACGAGACACGCTATTGCTTACTAAAACTCTGCCAAATTTGTCACTCGAATTGCTATTGTCTCCGACTACTTTCCGGTGAACCTTAGGTGACTCAGGTCACTCATTCGATCACAGTCAATTGAGCTCAGAGCTCACTCAGGGGTCTGTCGGCATCCTTCCGAGGCAGTGCTTCCGAGAGCAGTCATTGGATACAGGAAGTTAACTCTCTTCCTTATTTACTTTGTCCTTAATCTATTCTCAGTACAGAACTGACTTGAGCGTCGGAGTGCCTACGGCAGACACCACACCGGTGTCCCAAGGTCCGCTCGGACGTTTGTTATACTTTTATAGGATACCTTGACTTTTGGAATCGGTCCCAAACAAGCGCTGAACCGTCCGGTCCGTCAGTCCGGATCAATTGTAGTTCCGAACCACTACAATCATGACTTTTGGTTTTCCTACAGGTTGGTAATAACAAGACACATTTGTTCAAAATATTTTCTTTAAAGAAAAATTTTATATATATATATATATATATATATATGAACTCTACATGAAAAGATATAAATATATCTAAACTCTCATAGCTAGAAAATCTTGTGTAAATAGATAATCACTTGAAAATGAATAGGAACGTTTTAAATCTAAAGATATAGAGTAAATAAAAAAAGAAATATTTTACCTTTCCTTGTAACAAAATAAATAAATCATTTTAAGACGATTTTTGTTTTAAATTAGAATTTTTTTATTTTTTTATTTTTTATTTTTTTTAATTTCCTTCAAATGGTTGTTGTTCTGTCTATTATTTCTAAATTCATATCCACAGATTCTCTAGTTTGAATATAATATTTTATAAATATTATAATATTTAGTTATATTTATAATTAATAAATATAATTTTTTCTCGGAGTTATAGTCAATATGGCGCCCCTTAGTATTCATCTTATATGTTTAATCTTGATTTCATTTTTTTTTAATACGGGTGTTTAATGAAGTATATTAATGAAAGAATATTCAATAAACTTTTATTAAAAATTTTGACATAGAAAATAAATTTTCAATTTTTGTGAGGAATAAAGGTAGTATTTAAAAAAAAAAAAAAAGTAGCATTATATTTAATAATGAGAATTTTCTAAGTATCTACCATACAAATTAAATAATCTATTAATGGTATAATAAAATTGGCATCTAATTAATTAACTAATATTACAATCCCATATTAAAAAAAAAAATGATCTTGTCATTTTTATTATATATTAAATGAATTTATTACTTCCTCTATCCAACTTTAAATCAAAGTAAAAGGTAGAAAATGTAAAAAAAATGGTCCATCTACACATTAACTAAATGAGAATATCTATAAATTATAAGTTCTAATTTTTCATATTATTCCTATTTGGATTAATTGTACTATTATTAACGGGTAAGTATGGCAATTAACATCAATTACATACTGACAATACAATTGAGAGAGTATTTAATAATGAAAAAATTATTACTATGCACGTAGATCTCACTCTTTACACAAATATTTTAATGAGTGACTAGGTGTGAAAATTTTGCATATAAAAGGGAAGAGAAGAACTCGTTGTCTTCTCCTCAACACCAAAACTATCACACACTCAGTAGATACATTGAGTAAATAGTGTGAAGACTAGGAGGAAAGAGTACACCTTATCCCATCCCACTATGAAAAAGAGAAAGATGGGATGGAGTTTCTTGGCAGAGACTTAGTATCCTCCAATTTTTTCATACTTCACTCTTTCTGAGTTGATTCGTCATTCCCTGACCAGTAAAAAAATGGTAAGAAGAAATAATTATTTTTTAATTTTAAATAAAATAAATAGGTTTGATTATTTATTTATTTTTCTCTACAGGAAAGAGCTTGTAGTGGAGTTCTTCAATGCAAAGGCCATACATCCAAGTATGATTTTCACTTGTTTATTTTTTTTATTGGGTGCTTTTGAGTTTTAATTTAAAAATATTCATTTTACTCTTTAATGTTGTTGCAGTAAACAAGTACAAAACAAATAGTTTATTCTAATTTCTGATTTTGGTGTTTATTTTAACACAATGAGAAATTGAAATTTAAAAATATTAAACAACACAAACAGTGGTTCGATCAAAACAGATCTAGTGCTCAATCTCTGATTTCTCTTCTCATTTTCAAAGTACAGGTTACAATTAAAGCCATACTATATTGTTTTTCCTCTCTCTTCAAGTTTAGCTAAAAAAAACTGCTACAACCATTAAAAAAAAAAAACTGCTACAACCATAAAAAATAATAATAATAATAATAAAAACTGCTTCATGATTTCTGTTTTTATTATCTAACCGTAGACACCAAGAATATTAATTCTTTCTTTCCACGTCAGCATAAACTTGATCAATCTTCAATCATTGAATCAATACTCAACAAATGTGTTGATTTATACTGGAGTGGGAAATAGGGTATGATTTTTAATTGTTTTTATGATTTTAAATAGATCTAGTTTTAATTTGGTCTATGAGTTGTTTTGAACGGTAGGTTGTTTGTGTTTGGACATCCAATTACTTGAATCGTGTGGGAGCATATTGTGTTCCTTGGAGAGCTACTGTGAATGATTTTGATTTTGATGACAACAAGGTATGGAAGTGCAATGACAGACGTAGTATATGTGATAATGATTTTTGTTTTAAAGAATATGGACCATTGCAGATGGTTGCGGTGGCTGGAAACAATGTATACTTGTGGAGAACAAGTGGAGAACGTCTATCAAGTAGCACATTTGCGTGGCGAGAGAAAAAATATAATCGGGCATTACACATTAGGTGTAGACAATTTTTCTCTCACCTAAATTAAAAATATTGATAAGATTCTTCAATTCAATATAAATTATTTTATTTAATCAATTTATTTTTATTTCAAATGGTATAGAAAAATATAAAAGTAGATATACTTGTGAAAGAAATAAATATTGATGTAAATTACTATTGATATGAGTTTTTGGTGGCTTATGATTCTTATATATGTTTTTCAAAACTCTTTTAGATGTTGGATATAAATATGAACACAACACATTCAAAAATAACCTTTTGAAAGATCTTTCTCAATATCTTAAAGTTTATTTCAAATTGAAATTCTGCCATTTAAAAAAAAAACTTTTATTGAACTAATTTTTCTAAGGTTTCAAGATAGGAATGAAAAAAAAATCATTTACAATAAATATATATATATATATATATATAAATGCTCACACTTTATAAACTTTTACCATATAAGTTAAAAAAATACACTATTAATTATATATTTTAAAATTTTTGACCCCTGTCATTTAATGAACTAAATTAATAGTAAACATTAAAATCATATATAAATACTCTCAACTTAACTATGAATTGATTGCACTAATATGCTAAAATTGTTACAGTATCTTTGATCCTCTCACTGCACTTGGATATAAGGATGGATGTGTTCGTCTATTTGACATCAATACGGGAGTATGTGCTCGAACTTTCAAGTATATATTCTAAATCGATAATTAAAAAGTATACATTATAAATTATTAAACTTATTAATAATATTATAATTTTATTTTTTCAGATACTCTGTATGATGTACTATCAAAATATATCATCACTTATATCTCATTCTCTTATTGCAGAAATTATTCATCTTCTGTGATAGGTCTGTCTTTATTAAATGATAGAGAACTTCTGAGTTGTGCCTCTTGGGGTCATATAAATATATCATCTCTAAATTTCAATGAGGAGATTCAAATAAGCCATATTAATTCTGTAGGTGAGTATTCAGAAACTAATATCTGAGCTTGTTACTATCAATCATATTATATAAGTATTTGATACCGTTGACTTTAACAGGTAGTAGAACTATAAGTTATAATGGTTCAAATCTATTATTCACTGCGAATGAAGGTGTAAATAGAGGTGGAGTAGTAGAATGTATTGATCTTAGGTATGCTTTAAGATTTTAAAAATAATTTTTTTTTTATGGGAAAGATTGACATGTTTCCACTTGGGAAAAAATTATATATATATATATATATATATTGATTTTTAATGAATATAATATTCTATAAATAGATTAAAAATAGTGCTACCTTTTAAAAGATATTAATTAATTCTATAATATATATGTGAAAGGTTGAGGAAGGTTGTATGGTCGAAATGGGTAGGTTTATCGAAGATAAATTCCATGGATTTTATGAAAAACGATATATCGACCTTGGTTGTAGGAGGTGAAGATGAAATTATCCAGTTTCTGGATCAGAATACTGGAGATATTTTATCTGCATGTGATGCTCCATTCTTAGTGCGAGAACAAACTATCTTTAAATTTGAAGGAAAAAGAATTGTCCCAGATCCAACTGATTTCATAGGGAGATTTGGATGGAGATTTCCCATATGATGTCTAGCTGTTGATGTCAACTCATAATAATAAACATATTAGAGTTTGGAACTTTAGAGAGAAATGGTGAAATGTTTCTATCATTTAATATGTAACAATTTTAAGTTTAAATAATACATTTGTGTTTTTAAGTTAGAGTTTCATTGAAATTTTTCATATTATTAAAAAGTCCATGTAAAATTAAATATTGCCCTAATGCAACCATATAAAAGGTTAAACCATTCATACATGTACATATACATATACCCATCCATGAAAATATTCTTATTAGGACAATCATCACCTAATAACGAGGAAAGAGATCAAAGAAATAGTGTCTATGGAAGGACATCGCCTTCAAAATTAATTAACCATAAGAAACAGTTTCTTTCTTACGTAGTTATTACAAAAACTTCCCAGGAATACAAGTCCAATAGCTCTGAAATTCAAAGTAATAAAAATTTATTTTCCTAAAACCATCTCCTTTATATGGTTTTTTTTATGCCACATCATCAAAGAGACCATACATATAACAGACCATATGCCTTCATCATCAAAGAGATCATTAACATATTTACTCCAACCTAATATATTTTTTTAAAATAAAAAAAGTTAAATATATCATTGCTAGTTTTCTCTTTCATTTCTCTTCTTTCTCATAACTTTCCATTATTAATTAAAAAAAAAATTGGATTTTATCATTTCACGCTAGAGAGTGCATAAGCTTATGACGATTTCCTTTTCTTATCATCACTTGCTCCTTCCCTTTCAAGTGAAAAACCACACCACTTTAGATATTTTATCCCATTGTTCACATTTTTATTTATTTATTTATTTTTCAAAACATCTATAAAAGGATTGAATTTCTCCTCCACTCTGTTCTCCTTGGTAGTGGTGCCTCACATCTTAGAGGCACACAGATAAATTACTAGAAATATTAAAAAAAATAATTGAAAAGAATTAATAAAAAGAAAAAACTACATTTAATAATAATTCCTTTCACCTTTCTGACAACAAATTTTAAATAAAAACATAGCATAAAACAGTAGAATGATATTATAAACAATAATAATGAAAAGAAAGGAAAAAAAAGAAAGAACTTAACTTTGATGAAGAATGAAGAGTGAGAAAAGAAGATAAATTGAAAAAGAATGAAGAGTTAAGAAGGAGAAATTGGATTGAATAATGATTTATGTTTTCACATTATGATGTCTATTATTTTTTGAGTGGAGGTTTTTTATTTTTTTTGTGAGTTTTATTTATTTATAATGATTGATTTTAATTTTTTTTTATCATTTTATTTTTGTATTATTAAATTTTTCTAGAGCAGTTAGGCCATGACTTGCAACTTTAGTAAGCCTATTATTAAATCTTCAGTAACCATTGACTTTCTTATATCTATTTTGACTTTTGTTTTGAATACTTGATGAGCATGCATTCCATACATCAATGCTTCATGTATTCCATCTAATCTTGTCCTTTATGCATATACATGCATAATGATAGTTTAAAGTAGATAACAAAAAGGACTTAGTAAAGAAGTATGGTAACTACTATGTAATAGAGAGATGAATAGGATGACAAATAATTTTAAGGAAGAAAGAAATCTGAAAATAAAGATAAAGATTTGATAATTTTGGTCTCTACCTTTACTCATGAGTCTGATAAGTTTATCATGGGATTTCCCCACTAACATAAATATAGGAAGTAATAAAAACGGAAAATTTCCCACATAACAATAGTAGAAACAATAAAATACAATATCCTATAAACAAGCAAATAATGAATATGAAATAAGTCAAATAGTGATCACGTATGAGAGTAGTAACTGCTACATCTACCATATCCAGTATGTGATCATGATGTCACTCACATAATTGGATCTATAAATTAAGCCTTGAACTCATTTCGTATAATATGACAGTCAATATCTAAGTATTTGGTATTTTTATGAAATATAGGATTTGTAGTGTCCGATCCTTCTAAAAAGGATCCATTGTGTGGTGACTGGTGGCACCACATGACACATACAATTAGTTTTACTCATAAAGATTTGAAAACCCCAAAATACATCCACATCTTATGTTGTCATTCAAATAGATAGAAATCATTAAGAAATGTTAAGTCAAGACTACATGAAGCCTAAGTTTCGAAAATAGTAATATAGTAAGTATTCGTACTTATATTAGTTTACATTTATTTCAAATACATATAAAAGAAGTGCATTTGAAAGAAAACAAAACATGTTAGATGATCTCCAAGTCATCTCTCTGCAAATGATATGTCATTTATTTCTTGGAGTCGCTCAATCACATGGTCAAATTTCAAAATTAAAAAAGAAAAGAAAAAAAATAGAATCAGACTATCTTTGCATGGTCAAAATTTCACGCTTAAACAAACACACATGATATGCTAATTTTTTATTAATCATTCATGGCTCACGAATCCAATTAGAGAAATCAGTCAGAACATACAAATATCATAAGGAAGTGATTAATTATATAATGATTCATTAATATAGGACTATCATACTAAACTGACTCGACCAAACCTAAATTGTTGAAAGTTGAATATCAGTCGTTAGAAGTTATAGGCGACTTACTTTGCGAAATGCATGTTGCGAATAAGTAATTCTATCTTGGGGTCTAAACGAATTACTTGACGATTTACAAGCTGCCCAAAATTAATTTTATCAACTCCAAGTTCCAGACTTGCTTTTCCAACAACCATCATGAGAGCTACAAGAAAGTTGCAGCTAATCCATACTAACGTCGGAGGACCTCAAATGACTTTATCACTTAATGATGGCCGCCATTGTATTATTTTCATAGATAATCTAAACCATATGTGCAGGATTTATTTTTCAAAATTCAAATTAGAGGTTGGGATCACATTCTGGAAGTTTAAAGCAAAAGTGAAAAATGAAAGCAGTTGCAAAATTCAAACCTTGAGATCTAACAATGGCAAGAAATACACTTCACATTGGTTCAATCTATTCTATAAAGAAGCAACAATTGATAATCAATTTACAATGTCTTATACTCTAGAACAAAACGGGATCACTAAGAGGAAAAATAGATTCATCATGGAGATGGCAAGATGCATGTTGCATGAGATGAATTTACCTGAGAAATTCTGGGCAGAAGCAACAAATTAAACTTCCTACCAAGGTAGTGAAGAATCAAACTCCTTTCCAAGCATGGTATGGGTACAAACCTGAAATGAAGCTTCTTAAATTTTTTGGTGGTCTTTATTTTACCTATATTCCATAGGTTAAACAAGATAAAATAGATAAGAAAGCAACTGATAGAAATGTCATCAGATATAGTTTGTTTTCAAAGGCCTATAAAGTCTTCCATCCTAAAACTGAGACTGTAACAATTAGCAAAAATGTAAAGTTTATGGAAGATAAGAAAGTGGGATTGGGAGGACTCAAAGACTTCTATGCCAAAAGCAACTTCTTGCGTAAATGAAAGGGAGGATGACCCACCTATTAGTAGAACCTCTGCTGCTCTCTGACATGGGAGGATGACTCAGAGATGCAATATTGCAATTTGTGAACCTATTGATTCCGAAGAAGCACTTCAAAATCCCAAATGGAAAAAAAGCGATAAAGGAGGAGCTATTTATGAAAAGAATAAAACTTTGAAGCTTATTGATAGACCTTAAGATAGAAAGGTTATTGAGGTAAAATGGGTAATTATAACCAAGTTAAATGCTGATGGTTTAATTACTAAGCATAAAGCAAGGCTTATTATTAAGGGGTATGCACAAATATTTGGTTAAAACTATTCTAATACATTTGCACAAGTTTTAAGGCTAGACACTATAAGATTACTTCTTGCCATTTCTACGCAACTTGGCTGGAGAGTGCATCAGATAGATGTCAAATCAATGTTTCTAAATTGGAAGCTTGAAGAAGAAATTTAAATTGATTAACCAATCAAATTTTTATAGTGGAAGGAAAAGAAGACAAAGTTTTTCTGTTCCACAAAACTCTCTATGGCTTAAAACAAGCCCCAAGAGCGTGGTAGAGTCGAGTAGATGATTATTTTCTTGGTTTAGATTTTTTGAAAAGAGTTTTTCTGAATCCACATTTCATATTATGCATGATAGTAATGATATTGTTATTTCTCTCTCTGTGGATGAACTTTTGATAACAAGAAGCAACACAAAATTTATCAATGAGTTCAAGTTTTGAGATGACCGATCTTGGTCTCATGATTTCTTCTTGGTAGTGGAGGTTAAGTAAAGAGAAGATAAGGTTTTCATTTATTAGGAAAAATATGCAAAGGAAATCCTGAAGAAATTAAAAATGGTTGGTTGCAAAACAATGAGTACACCAATGAACGAGAAGGAACATCTGAGCAAAGAAGATAAAGCACAAAAGGTTAATGAAATTTACTATAGAATTTTGATTGGATGTCTTATGTATCTTACAGAAAAAAATCAGATACATTGTATGTGATGAGTGTTTTATCTGGATAGATGTCTTGTCCAAGTGAAGAGCATCTAAAAGCAACAAAAAGAGTTATTAGATATATCAAATGGACTATCAATTATGGTGTCATAGTTTAAAAAAAAAATCTGATAATGAAGCTACTTGGATATTGAGATGGTGATTGGGGAGGTTCCTTGGATAATTTGAAAAGTACTTCATGATATTATTTTACTCTTGGCTCAATATTTCTCTCATGGAGCTCTAAGAGATAGGATATTGTAGTTCAACCCACTGCTAAGTAGAGTTTGTGGCAGCAACTGCAACAACAGTAAGCAGTAAATCAAGCTTTATAGTTAAGAAAAATTATGGTTGATTTACATATGAAGCAGGTTAGTGTGACTGAAGTGTTCATAGACAACTAAGCTGCAATTACAATTTATCATAATATTGTATTTCATGGAAAAACCAAACACTTCAACATCAAGCTTTTCTTCTTGAGGGAGGTACAGAAAGGTGGTAAAATCATTATTGTGTAATGCAAAATTGAAGAACAATTAGCTGAAATATATACAAAATCATTGGCGTATTACAAATTCAACTTCTTAAAGTTAAACTTGGAATCTACAGCAACTGAAGTTAGAAGGAGTGTTAAAATTTTACTTCTACACTACAGATACTATATTTTTGAGTCAAAGTCGTTCCTATAACTTAGGAATCTGATGAATCCACCTCCATTTGTAGTGGAGCGTAATCTGCTTATTTGTAGAGATTTTCAATTATTTACGTTTTTATATAATTTTAACTGATAAATCAAATAAAAGCATTATATATATATATATATATATATATTTCCAATTGTAGTGGTTATTTATCTTTAAAAGTAAAAGCAATAGGTCCCATTGTTTAGACTTTACATTCTTTTTCCAAGGAATTCAAGAATACATTATACAAGAACTTACAAACCTTAGCTATTTTCTGAGACCCTGAATCAATCAATGAACAGAACCAGCAAGTGTAACTTTTGATACTATCAAGCAAGATCAGCTCAATATCTTCAATCACATCCACGTCGGAAAAAGTTTCCTTATTTGGGCACACGCAATGTGTATATCCCCGGAAAATACACCATTAACGGCCAGAATGAGGATGCTCCTATTAGACCAACAAATTCATTGAAGAATAGGAATCATGGTTATCAGTATCGCATAAATCGTGATACAATTTGGTGATACGATTCGATACACCTCTAAATCAATACGTATCGAAATATATATCGATTTTGTCACCAAATCGACACTGTATGACATGAATCATATCGAATCGCTAGAATCGCCATTCGAATATGATACGTGGATTCATAATATACTCAATAAATAAAAATGATTATTATGGACCCACACAAAAATAAAATTTGTTTGATCATTTTCCTCTTTTTTATGGTTTATTAGTTTTGGAGGGAAACAAAAAAAACAATTTCCCTCCATTTTCTAATAACATTTTCAATCTTCTATAATTAAATAAATATCACTTTAAACTTCAAAACCTTTTCACCCACCAAAAGTCTCTTCTCTTTGAACTTGTTCCTTTCTCCAACAACATTTGTACTCTTTTTGTTTTCTTCTCCCTTTTTTAATTGCTTATCACATGGCTAAAAGAAAAAAAAAAGATGAAGACAAAGATATTATATGGAAGCATTGTCAAACACATGATAATTTTTTATGTTTTATCTAAATTAAAATACATTTTAGTGCATATTTTTAAATTATCATGAATCGTGCACTTCATGATACGATTTGATTCACAATTTAAAAAATAGGATTTCGAATCACGATTCGATACACATTTTTGACAATCTTGATGGGAATATCATTGCTATCATGGCTTTCACTATCCCACTGTCCTCCCAACTAATCTGAATAAATTCAAATTGTAGACTCTATTGAGATATTTATGTCGTATTAGTAGATTATGAACTTGCTTCTTGGCCAATGGTTTTGACGCTTCTTCTCTACAAATTTGAATAATGGTTGAGCAAATACTATAAATTAAAGGCTCCAATAAGATGAATTGTTATGTAAACAATAGTGAAGCCGATTAACAATAAGAACTTGTAGAATCTGAACACTGTGGAGAAATTTTCTTACGCATCTTTTAAAAAATAATGGAATAGAATAAATTTAATTAAATTCAGATATAATAAATTTGGAGAATATTGAAATAGTAAGAATTATAAAATTATTTTAAAATCACATTTTATCAAAATCTTAATTGAAATAATATTTTTAAACATATTTTTAAAACCTAACTAAAATTCGTATATTATTTTAAAATTAGATACTCACATTTAAATAAACTCAAAAGTTATAGTCTAAATTAGTTAATTAAAAAACTTTCAAAACACACGCTTCATTGGTATTCAAATAGTGATCTCAAGATACTGTCTGACATCTTTTTATAGACATATAAAATGATTGGGCGAGGGCTGAATAATGTCATTTTCAAAAAGCCTCGACCTTTCATCGACTCTATTACTATAGTAAAGTTTAACAAACCAAGAAACCATTACTTAATTTCCATCGGAAACACAGCATTTTGGTACATTTACACGAATCCCTCTATAGGGCTTCACCCAATCAAAGTGCAGCAAAGTTACTACTTCAGTTCTGCATTTCTTAAGACACAGACAAATACAAAATTCTTCTATATATAAAACAAGCCAGATTACTTCGCTTGCCGATCTCATTTTCTTTTTCTTCAATTTCATCATCATGCTTGCTTGACAATAAGTAGCAAACTAGAGACTAGTGCATTTGGTGTAACTTTGTTCACTCAAACATCAGTGACCTGCAAATTAGCTTGGAAAAATCTTATGCAATCAATTCTACTACCATGCAATGATGCTTTGAATACTACAAGTAAGAACACAGATGGATGACATAATTGCGTGAGTGAATGGCAGGGCAAATCTACTTTGGCAGAACAATTCGAGTAGTTCTGCTAAAGCAGATTTGCCCTGTGATTCCTCAACACCACACTCTTTGTTTTCTCATGTTCATGTTTAGTCATTGCATAAATACACTTGCAAGGAGGGTTTTATATATAGCTTACACTTAGATTTTTATTATTTTTTTCCATAAAGACAAAGTAAATTAAAAAATAAATGCTTCGGATATGCCTATGAAAGAAGTGGCATATACCCTGTTTGGAGGTTCCCTTTCTCGATCATGGAATGGTGGTCCCACTCCTTTACTGCTCATTTTCTTAAATTCTCATTGATATTGTACGGAAAATCACTCTGATTTCAGAATATTGTGTCACATGGTGATGGTGGTGCTTTTTTTTTTATATTTTTTTTATTTTTTATTTTTTTATTATGTCTTCATCATTAGCTAATTTCCTTTCCTTTCCTCTCTATCCTTTAATTTAAGATAAATGTTCTCCAATCAGCCAAATATATTCTTGTTTGATAGTAGGTCATATCTCTCTCTCATTGCTATAGACTACAAACTCCATCCAGAAATTCTATTGGACATTGTTTCCCCTAATTAAAGATATTAACGTAGAAAGGGTGTGCATGGAGCATGCAGAGGAGAAGATGCCAGAGGATGTTCCTCTGGGTCGGGTTGGGTATATCTTCAAAGTGAAGCACTCAACTTACTAGATCAATTCAAATTCCTCCATTTTCACGGTATATATAGTTATTATCTGTCTCTTGGAAGACTGAGCAGCCCTGCTACATAACTCAATTAGAAAAATCACCAAGGACAACTTTAGAATCACGTTTCGGATTGTACCAAACACGCCTCTCTATCAATGATCCGTATTAATATAATATATTAAATTACTATTTTATTAAATATATTAAATGAGCTGTTGTCGAATTTTGGGAAGACATTAGCTGAGTTCAAGCTTGAGCCTATACGAGCTGAAACTCTGACTCAACTCTATTGGAAGATTTTGATAAAATGTTTTGATAAGAAGAAGAAGTATATATTATATTAAATTTGTTTAGATATTTATATTATATCTAATATCGACAGTAAATTAAAATTATTTTAAAAAATTAAAGATGAAAAATAAATAATCTAAATAAAAAATTAAGAAACTAATTAACACCGCAGGACGATCACAGGGCGGGGCGAAGCGTGGCAGGGCACCAATCAGATTTAGATTTGCCCTGCCTTGCGTGCAGGGCGGGGCAAGGAGGCCTGTATCTGACCCATTTCACATATAAGACAAGTCGGATCAGGTCAGGACACTTTGGGTTAAGGCAGGTCGGTGGATCAGGGCAAAAATTTTCATCCCTATTGTTTTTTGCGTTTATGATGAGTGAATTTCACATCTTTCTTCAATAATCTAGAAAAAATACTCCTCGCCTACTTCTTTTAGAACCAATGCCACATCGGACAATGCGTGAAAATATTAACAAAAAAATTTCAAGTGAATAGTTCACATGGACAAAAAAGTCAAGTATTGAGGTTAAGTAAACAAAATAGTCAAGTACAGAGGGTTAAAAAAGAAAATCAAATTAAAAGGGTAAGTAAAAAATAAAATAAAATAAAATAAAAAGACAAGTAGAAGACTCCAAATAAAAATTAACCCTCACGCATGCATTTGACATTTGAAAATAAGCGTTTTGCCAACTCAAACAAAAGGGACATATTGTTAGGAGGAAAAATTTCATGTTTTGGGGGCTAGTAGTAGTCAAAGTATAAGGGGCTAAACATGATACTTTTTCAATTTTAGGGGTAATTGTTATTTATCCATTTAAAAATTTAATGAAAAAATGTTAATGAAAAATTGTAGGGGTTAAACATTGTAAGTTTTGTATTATTTTAAAATACATATAATAATAGCATTACATATTTAATATAGGGTTAATCCCTAAAAATCACTGCATATTTGTCAATTTATAAAAAAAAAAAAAAAAATCACATCAGTTTGAGTTTTCTCTATTTTACCAATTTTTTCTTTTTAAATATTGATGGGACTATTCGCGGGTGAATGGGTGAATAGTAACTAAAGGCATTTTGATAATTTCATAATTAAAAAAAAAAAAAAAAAAAATTTTGAGAAGAAGATTAGTTGTTTTTTTCTCCTTTTCTTATTCTCCCATTCTCTTCTTTTCTATTCCCTTCTTCTTTCTCTCCTCATCTTTCTCCTGCTTCTCGCTCTTATTATTTCTGATAGGTTAACCTGCTTTATGTTGAAACCACTTTTGATTTCTTCAATCAAGCACCGAAGAAAGAAGTCTTTCTTTTTTGCCTTCAGTATTCTCAACTCACATGAAAATCCAAACCGAGAATCAAATTCACTCTAACACTCACCTAATCCCCTTCGATAACTAGACTCCAAAGCCCTTAAACCTAGATAATTTCCATCACATTCCTTCATCAAGTAAGCTTACAATAACTATATTAGACTAGGTGATTTACATTCTGCTATTGAAGTTTTTAATAGCATGAAATTCAAGAGTATTCTTACTTGGAACTTGATGCTGGTTGGTTTTGGTAAATTTTGCAATAGCCATAAGGAAGAATAACAATTGTTCGATAAAATTCCACTTTCAGATTCGAATTCATATAACATCATGTTGTCCTATATTCTACTCGGTTTTAATGATGTGGAAACATTTTTTTATTTCTTGAATGAAATGCCCTGAAAAGATATTGGTTCTTGTAACTTTGTAATGCTCCTAATACATGAAAACTATCACTAGTGTTATTAATATTTTAAAGTAATTTAAAATAAATTTTATTTAAAAGAAAAATTGGTCCAACCATATCTTTTCAAAATTATTTTATATATGCGATATCTAATAAAATTGACATAAGGATACAAAATAGATTCATTATCAGTAAAAATATAATGAATTTATTCATATTGCATTTTTAGATATCAACCTTTAGAATTAGATACAATTTTTTTATTTTCATTACACTATTACAAAAATAAAAATTTTGATAGAAAAAGAACGGTTAAGGAAAACTTTTTATCCGAAAGCATCTGAATTTTCTTCCACCTACATTGCTTCAAATGAAAATAATTATCAGCAAACTATTTCTACATAAACCTAAGTTTGTTCAATGGGGTTTCATGGCAAAAAATTGTCAAACATATTGGGGAGGATTTTAGTAAATTGAAAATTAAATTGGGGTGATATGAAAATAGTGGTTTTTAGACACGTGTCTCTATGTGATAACTCTGTAATTACTGGAATATTTTCAATTTATCTGTTGACCAATATTAAGACAGCATAAACTAAACTGTGATTAAAGAGGAAATGAACCAATCATTTTCCCTCTGCAAACCTGAAGCATATATAGTTTAGGAAGATTATGTTGAAGTGTGATTCTACATCAGTCAAGATGCTTCCTAATATTTAGGAAAGTAGTTTGAAGATATTAGTTTACGTTGTTTTATTTACTTGATCAATAAGATTTTGTTCTGTTCCTATATTTCAGAACAACAGAGTATCTGTTCTGTTTTGTTATCGTTGTACTGTGCTTATTTAAAGGCTGCTCAGTTCTCAAATAAAGTGGGCATTGTCTGTGTTCTCTTTATTTCATTTATAATCCTCTGTTTTAACATTGTGGTATCAGAGCCTCCACCTAAAGAGTTACACATGACTAGCAACGGCAATGCAATGGGGAGTACGCAACCCCTCATTCCAGTTTTCAAAGGCGAGAATTATGAGTTTTGGTCCATTCGAGTTAAAACATTACTTCGATCTCAAGAGTTATGGGAATTTGTGGAGCATGGTTACACTGAACCTGAAGAAGGAAGAATCCTCACTGCAGAGGAAGCAACCAAACTCAAAGAAATCAAGAAAAAAGATGCGAAGGCTCTTGCAATTATTCAACAGGCAGTACATGATAGTGTATTCTCAAGAATCGCAGCAGCAATAAAGTCAAAAGAAGCGTGGACTGTGCTGCAGAAAGAATTTCAAGGTGATTCTAAAGTGATGGTAGTTCGGCTTCAATCTCTTCGTCGAGATTTCGAAACATTGCAGATGAAGGATGGGGAGACCATATCAGAGTTTTTAGGTAAAGCAGCTGCCGTGGTTAGCCAAATGCGGTCATATGGAGCTAATGTTAATGAGCAAACCATTGTAGAAAAGGTACTTCGAAGCTTAAATCCTAAATTCGATCATGTTGTGGCTGCCATAGAAGAGTCCAAAGATTTGTCTGTGTTTACTTTTGATGAACTTATGGGTTCATTACAAGCCCATGAGGTTAGAATTAACAGGAGTGTTGAAAAAGTCGAAGAGAAAGCATTTCCGGTGCAAGATAACAGTGACAGCAGACGAGGACGTAGCAAAGGAGGTGTTCGAGGTCGTTTTCCAGGCAGAGGGCGATTAAGCGGACGTGGTAGGGGTCGCAGTGATGAACAGCGACAACATATGAATAACATTCAGTGTTATAATTGTGGGAATTACGGACACATTCGTGCTAATTGTTGGAGTAAAGATGAGCAGGCAAATTTTACTAATGTAGAAGGAATGGATGATGCACTTGTTGAAGAAGAAGAACGACTCTTCATGGCACACAGTACAACGAGTGATGAAAATCAACAACACATCTGGTTTGTTGATAGCGGATGTTCGAATCACATGACAGGTTTCAAACATTTATTTTCAAATCTTGATGAAACAGCTAAATAAAAAGTGCAGCTGGGGAATGGGACTTCTCTTCTCGTGGAAGGCAAAGGAACTGTGAGATTTGAATTAAGTTCAGGTAGAATCAAATTTCTACATAACGTCCAATATGTGCCTGCTTTGGGTTTTAATCTTATAAGTGTTGGACAGTTAATGTCAAGTGGTTATTTGGTGCTATTTGACAATGGAGAGTGTTGTATTAAAGATAAAGGTACTGGAAAAATTATGGTGACTATTACAAAAACTGTGAATCAAATGTTTCCTCTTGATGTATCTCAAATTGGGACTTTTGTTCTTGTAACAAGCAAAGCTGACGAGTCCAAAGTGTGGCATCTACGTTATGGTCATTTACATCTCAGGGGATTAAGGTTACTTCATGATAAAAACATGGTCAAAGGTTTACCAAAAATTGATGACATTAATCTATGTCAGGGATGTGTTTATGGAAAGCAGACCCGCAGATCATTTCCTATAGGCAAAGCTTGGAGAGCATCAACATGTCTGGAATTGCTTCACGCTGACTTATGCGGACCTATGCAAACAACATCACTCGGAGGTAGTAAATATTTTCTTTTAATCACAGATGATTACAACAGGATGTCTTGGGTGTACTTTCTTAACAGAAAAGACCAAACTTTTGAGAAATTTAAAAGTTTTAAAGCTTTAGTTGAGAAGCAGAGTGATTTGTATATCAAAGTTCTTCGCACCGATAATGGAGGAGAATTTACATCCAATGATTTTCGATCTTTTTGTGAAGAACATGGCATACGTAGGGAGTTAACCACACCGTACACCCCAGAACAAAATGGTGTGGCGGAACGAAAGAATCGCACCGTCATTGAGATGGCTAGGAGTATGTTAAAGGGTAAGGATTTACCAAACAATCTGTGGGGAGAAGCAGTAGCAACCGCTGTGTATCTACTCAACATATCTCCGACACGAGCTGTACCAAACCAGACTCCATTCGAAGTTTGGAATGGGTATAAGCCATCTGTAAGTCATTTGCGGGTATTTGGCTCTTTATGTTATGTTCTTGATACCTCTCAAGATAGGAGAAAATTAGATTGTAAATCTCATCAATGTATATTTATAGGATATAGCTCTCATTCAAAAGCATATAGGTTGCTAGATCCTGTAAATAACAAAATTGTAAGAAGTAGAGATGTTATATTTGATGAGAATTTGAGTTGGCAATGGCAGGATAATGGTATGATAGATTCCAGACAAGAAGCAATACTCGTTGATGGCAATGAACAACATAAAGAGTACAACAATAAATCTCAACAAGGAGCAACACCACCAAGTACACCACCAGCAGCAACAACATCCTCTTCACAATCAGAACTAAGTAACTCTTTTGAAGAAGATCTGTCTACATCATTAGCTCGCAGAAAGTATAAATCTTTAGCTGAATTATACGAGACATGTGGTTTTGCACTTATGGTTGCTGATCCTATTAATTTTGAAGAAGCATGTCTAGAGAAGAAATGGCAGCAAGCA
Organism: Cardiospermum halicacabum; assembly: GCA_031304145.1. Lineage (NCBI taxonomy): Eukaryota > Viridiplantae > Streptophyta > Magnoliopsida > Sapindales > Sapindaceae > Cardiospermum > Cardiospermum halicacabum. Next base: position 19,688,787 of record CM062395.1, read on the forward strand.
ATGGAAGAGGAAATTGCAGCTATTAACAAGAATAATACCTGGTTTTTGTGTGACTTACCAACAGAGAAAAAGGCAATTGGACTCAAATGGGTGTACAAAACCAAACTTGGAGTTGATGGAAAAGTTCAGAGGTATAAAGCACGACTTGTTGTAAAAGGGTACTCACAACAAGCTGGAATTGACTATGAAGAAACCTTCGCACCAGTGGCTCGATTTGAGACAGTTCGTGTATTTTTAGCTCTGGCAGCTCAACAACAATGGTCTGTGTACCAATTCGATGTGAAGTCCGCATTTCTTAATGGCGAACTTAATGAAGAGGTCTTTGTGATGCAACCTCAAGGATTTGAAAAAAAAGGACAAGAGGCACAAGTTTATAAACTGAGGAAAGCTCTTTACGGGCTTAAACAGGCACCGCGAGCATGGTATAGTCGAATTGATCAACATTTTCTGAAGCATGGTTTTCAAAGGAGTGAAAGAGAGCCAACCTTATATGTAAAAAAGGTAAACAATGGAGCATTTATGATGGTTTGCTTATATGTAGATGATATGATCTTTACAGGATCTGATAGAGCTGTCATTGATGAATTCAAATATCAAATGATGAATGAATTCGAGATGACGGATTTGGGGCTGTTACGATATTTTCTTGGTCTTGAAATCAAGCAAGGAGTTGATGGGATATTTCTGTCACAGGAGTTATATGCAAAAGAGTTGCTCAGAAAATTTGGTATGTTATACTGTACACCAGTGAATACTCCTTTGAATGTCACTGATAAATTTGCTAGAAAAGATGGAACAGATATTGTCAATCCTACGTCATATAGAAAACTTGTTGGTGGCTTGATCTACTTGACACATACACGACCAGACATTGCATTCTCTGTTAGCACCATCTCCAGGTTCTTAGAAAATTCATCACAAATTCATTTTGGAGCCGCAAAACGAATTCTGAGATATATTGCTGGTACAATAGCACATGGGATATGGTATTCTGCTGATATCAATGTACAATTTGATGGACAATTGTATGGTTACTCTGACTCCGACTTTGCGAGTTGTATTGACGATCGAAGAAGTGTGTCAGCTCATGTTTTCACACTAGGTTCAGGAGCGATTGCATGGAGCTCGAAAAAACAGCCTATAACAGCTCTCTCAAGTACTGAAGCTGAGTACATAGCGGTAACGTTTGCAGCTTGTCAGGCTATTTGGTTAAGAGGTATTTTGAGTGAGTTACAACAACAACAAAAGGCAGCAACTGTCATATTTTGTGACAATAAATCAACAATCTTCATGACTAAGAATCCTGCACTTCATAGTCGAACTAAGCATATCGACACGCGATTGCATTTTATTAGAGATTTGGTGGTTGGAAAGGTAGTAGAAGTTCAATATTGCAGCACCCATGATCAGTTCGCAGACATATTAACTAAATCATTGCCTAAAGAAAAATTTCTTTGGTTCAGGTCCTTGCTTGGAGTATGTGAATTTGAATCACGGGGAGGTGTTGAAGTGTGATTCTACATCAGTCAAGATGCTTCCTAATATTTAGGAAAGTAGTTTGAAGATATTAGTTTACGTTGTTTTATTTACTTGATCAATAAGATTTTGTTCTGTTCCTATATTTCAGAACAACAGAGTATCTGTTCTGTTTTGTCATCGTTGTACTGTGCCTATTTAAAGGCTACTCAGTTCTCAAATAAAGTGGGCATTGTCTGTGTTCTCTTTATTTCATTTATAATCCTCTGTTTTAACAGATTAAAGGAATTAAAAGAGTTAATTTAATGGAGTGAATGAGAGTAAATGGCAGGGCAATTCTCCTTTGGCAGACATGACATGATATTGTGCACATCTCTCTGCATGCCGAAGGAGAATTACACTGTTATTCATCACATTCTGAGTCTGAGTCTGAGTCGTTGAAGAAGCAGTTGAATGGAACATGTGTTATTATAGTTGGAAATGATTCGCATCTGAGAATGGATATGCTGGAAGAGGAAAACTGTAATAATTGGATATGCCGATGCAATTCCTTCATCAATCTCCATGCATATTCTGTCTTTTACAGATTATCATCCTTTTATTTTTACTTTTCTCAGTTGCTGGTCCCCACTATACTCTTTTCCTATTCTTTTATTGATAATGACAAGTCAAAACCCTAGACGTGGTTTTGATTATAAGTGAATCGGATGCCAACCTTCTTTGCTAATCAGCCATTTACGGTGACAATGTAGATGTGCGGCACTGGATGGAACAGCACCTATCTTATTCCGGTTTACCTTTTTATATTAATTAATTTTCTGAGCTTTTATGATTTTTATTTATTTATCAAGGTGAATGACTTGGATAACAGATATTACTAATATATAATTAAAACTTTATTTTGTAAAATTAAAATTTTGAAAACATTATTTTTTAAAGTGTAGCTTTTAATACATGGCTTTTTCAAATTTTGATTTATGTATACTCATTTTGAAAATCATGCAAAAATATTTTTTTAAAAAGTTTATTTGCACTTTAGGATAAGGTGTTTTTACCATTAACGGAAAATTTTTCAAAAATTTACTACTTCAGAATTTGTAATCCACGTTCAGAAGTTTGAGATCCAAGATAAGAATTTGTAATAAAAAAATATCCAAAAAATTAATTTATTGTGTAAATTCAACGACTATTCAGGATTTGTAAAGATAATTCAAATTTTGTGAAAATACCAGGAAATTGATAATGCCAATTCTAAATAGGAGTAGATAATATATCTAAATATTTAAATTATAATAATAAGTAACTTAGATTATATTTTTTAAAAAATTTTAAAAATATATAATGAAATTCGATAGATATAAATTTATAATATATATTAATAAAAATTTATTAAAATATATCATATTATGATGTTTAACTTTTTATAAATTATAATAGTGTATAATTTATAATATATATATATATATATATTAAAAAATGTATTGAATTATATCAAAATTCCAATAAATTATATTAGTATATAACTTATACTATATATTTTTAAAATTAAATAAAACATATCATAAATAAAATGAAAATTCCAATAGATTATAACATTATATAATATATATTATATATTTATATATATTTTTAAAAAATATACTCTACCTTACTGCGGGACGTTGCCCCCACCTCGCCTTCTTTTTGGTCCATCCAACCTATCCCCTCTGACTCCATCCATGCTAAATATGGTAATTTCTCTTATGTCTCGTACTTAAGTATTCTTTTACTTTTTTATTTCATTATTTATATTTTTTAATCATAGGCCCACAAAATTTTATTTCTATCTACAACCTTAAATGACAATTATACCCTACTCTTTTCAAGTACATTGTAGTCTTTTTGCCATAAAAATTTATAAACAACCTTTATTAGGGGTAGGTATTTTTGGATTCAGGTCGGGTTGATAGTTTTCCAAACCATCTAGTTAGGTTGAGAAATTTTACAACCTATTCTACCCTAAAAATGGTCGGATTGGGTTGGTACCTATCTTTATTTTATCAATAACAATTCTAATTCACTGTAAGAAAAATAATTTATAATATAAATTTTGGTGATAGGTTAATGTAATGTATTTAATATATTTCATAAAGTTCAATATGCATCCCAAAACATAACCATAAATTATAAAACTAATAGTACATAAGAGTGACAACTATATAGTCTAGTTCATAATCATGAATGTAAGTAATTTAAATGATTTTATAACTAAAAACACCCTCTACTTGAGTGATGATTGAAAAAGAAAAAGAAATTAGAGAATTCTCCATAAAAATTCTTGTTGTAATGTTTATATTGTATTTCCTTTGCATTTGGTTTGGGCTGTATCTTGTTGTTAGGGTTGTTAGGCTTGTCAGGCTTGTACTGGGCTCCTTCACTTGATCCTTTCTACGAGTTGGTTCTTCAGACCCGCTCCTTTGCCTTTGACCTGAATTAGATCCACGCTTTTCTGCTTGGGCACCTGGTTGCAAGTGTAAACCTACCTATATAAGCTTGTTTTTCCGCTTCCACAAAATTTAGAAAGACAAGCTCTGATTGTTTAGCTTCTTCTCCCTCCTGCTCTGTTAGGGTTTCTAGGTTTTCTGTGTGATTCTTATTGTACTGCATATGTAATAACTTTGTGATGTACTTTGTGGTCTTTGTGATCTAATTTTAGTATCAATCTCTCAATTGAAGCTGAGGTGCCGTGGATTAGCCTTTTTTTTGGGTGAACTACGTAAGTGTTATTTGTGGTTGTTTAGTTATTTGTGTTTATAGATCTTCTTATTTTGTAACATATGGTATCAGAGCTCCATATAAGAGCGTCTTTAACTGTTGTATATGGTCTAGGGTTTCAAATCTATGACTTCTGTGTGGTTTCTACATGGATATCTTGGTGATTTACTTAATCTTTGTGGTTGTTTTAGTGTCTTCCGAGACTATCGACCTTCAATCTTTGTAGATCTGAGGCCTATAGTCAACTTTGGGTTCCTGTTGTAAACCTTAACAAAGTAGTTTTTGTTATTTGTTTGATATTTTGCTTCTTTCTATTACTTCTTGTTTCTAACAAGTTTGTTTGAGTCACAGGTACCTTTTGGAAGCAATAAAGAAGACAAGATTTCAAGAAGAAGAAGAGGATACTTGAAGGATGGCCCTAAGAGAGGTTCCGGAGCACTAGGAGGAAAATTAAGCCCCATTCTAAGGGTCGATTTACTAGATAGTAGCTTAAAATGAACATCTCTAAACCCTAACCTCTATTCTCCAATTTCTTTTTTCTTGTAACTACTTATGTATAGTGATATTCTTTGTATGATATGTTACTATTTTTTGGTGGATTGAGAACCTAGGCTGAAGGGGTACAAGCCTAATAGCTTGCTAAAGCCCCGAGCCACTGCTAGTTCGTAAAGACTAGCTTGTTTCTCTTGGTTGTAGGGTCACAGGCTTAGTTCTTGTTAAAAGACCCGAACGAAGTCAGTCACGTGAAAATCTAACTTGTTTGAGGTTCTCAATCCTTGGGAATAATTATTGATATTGTTTGATTTATTTGTTGTGTGAATATCTGAGTGATCTGTAATTGTTGTGACATAGTTTTGTAATATTGTGACTAATTTGTTCATTCTTTGTGAATCTCGTGCATCATACTGTTATTTGTTTCTCATATCAGTGTTATTGTATCATAAAGAGTTTTAAATTTTCTTTAAACAAAATTCTTTATAAAATGTCTTCAAAATCTTCATGTTCAAATCTTATTAGTATTGAGGTCTTTAATGGATCTCAAGATTTTGTTTTATGGCAAAAGAAAATGTTATCTATTTTGGTTCACAGTGGCATTGAAGGGGCTGTGGATAATGATTATCCTGCTGATATTTCTGACACTGATAAGGCTAGAATAGCCAAACATGCATATCATACCATCATGTTGCATTTATCTGATGATGTTTTGACTACTATGAATGGGGTTAAGACTGTTGACTCTCTCTAGAAAGCATTAGAGGCTAACTATTTAGAATCTAATATTCCAAATAGGATAATAAGCCTTCATATATTGTTTAGCTTTAGGTTTTCCCCTAATAAGTCGGTAAATGAGAACTTGGTTGTGTTTAAAAGATTAGTTCAGGACTTGAATAGTAGGACTAAATAATCTGAGAGGTTTAGTGATGAATATCTTGCTATAGTCATTCTTTATGCCTTGTTTGAGACTCGTAGTGCTGTTAGAGAGTTTATTTCTTTAAATAAGAAATCTCTATCCACTAAAGATATAATGGATACCCTTAGTTTTACATCTATAGGAGAGGAAATGATTAAAAAAGATAATGAGGCATTATTCCAAGTAAGCCGAATACCGGCCATAGGAATAAGGGGAAGCGTAAGAAACCTGCTGCTAATCAAAATAATTTGAATAAGGCTGATAATAAATAGAAGGACAGTAGTAAGGTAAAACTGGTAGCAACAAAGAAAGGAAGTGCTATTATTGTAAGAAAACTAACCACCTTATTAAGGATTACTTCCAGAAGAAGAGAGATAAAGCAAATGGTCTTGTTAAACCTGCTCCATCTAATATTGTTAATGTTTCAGATCCTTTTCTTGATGGTTTTACTGCTATAATTGAGTTGAATAATTCTGCTGTACTTAATAATTCCTTGCTTCATTGGGTGATTGATTCCGGATGCACACACCATATGTCACCAAATAGGAGCTGGTTTACCAATCTTGAGTCTGTCAGGGGAGGGTATGTTGTCATGGGGTCTGACCATAGGTGTGACATTGTTGGGGTAGGAGACGGACCATTAGGCAATTTAATGGTAGGACTGTAACCCTCAGAGATGTCAAGTTTGTCTCTGACCTTAGAAGAAATCTTTTTTCGATTAGTAAGATGGGTGAGATGGGTTATGAGTGTATGTTCAAGAATCAGAGGGTAGAAATGCCTAGGCCTGAATCCACTAGTGTAGAACTGAGACAAAATAGGGTAGGAAACATGTTCATACTTGAAGGGTCAACCTTAGAGGCTCTAGCTACCCAAACTAAGCTTAGTGATCCCATTAGCAAGACTCTGTTGTGGCATAAGAGGTTAGGACACATTGGGTTAGGTGGTCTTAGAGAGTTGCAGAAGCAGGGGTTAATTGAGAGTGACTTTCATTGTGTCATACTGAAATGTGAAAAGTGTATTCTTGATAAGCAGACTAAGCCACCATTTTATAAAACTGATTTCAAATCAAAATCTGTTCTTGATTACACTTACTCTGATTTGAAGGGTCCCATAAGTACCAAAACTTTTAGCAACCGTCAGTATTTTTTTTTTTCTTTTCCTAATGATTTTTCAAGGTTATGTTGGACTTATTTGTTAAAATCTAAAACAGAGGTTTTTGAAAATTTAAAATCTGGAAATCTTTAGTAGAAAATGAAACTGGAAAGAAAATTAAATGTTTTAGAACTAAAAATGCATAGAATTCTACAATGAATAATTTCACAAGTTTTGTGAGGAGTCTGGGATTAAAAGACATATGACTGTTAGGTATACCCCTCAACAGAATGGGGTTGTTGAGAGGTTAAACCAAATCCTTTAAGAAAAGATTAGAAGTCTTCTTTTTCAAGCCAACCTTCCTAAGATCTTCTAGGGGAGAAGCCTTGAGTTATGCCACTTTCCTAAAAAGTAGGTCTCCTTCGTCCTCGATTGATAACAAAACTCATTTTGAACTCTGGTATGGTAAACCTCCAAGTTTTAGTCACATTAGGACTTTTGGTTACAAGATATTAGCTCATCAAAGGTTTGATAAGCTCGATCCCAGGTCTTTCATGGGTCTGTTTATGGGTTTTCAGTCTGGTACTAATAGTTATAGGCTAGTATTTAAGGATAACTACAGTTACAAATTCATTATCAGTAATGATATTGTTTTCTTTGAAAATGAATTTCCAGGATTCCTAAATTATGAGCACTCTATTCCTATCTAGTATAAGCAACTTGACCTCTCTAGTTTTGAGATCAAACTTATAGAACTTGAGGATCCCGAGCCTGGTATTGAGCCTGATGTGCCAAATACTGAGCTTGATAACCTTAGAGCCAGTGAATCTGAAACTGAAATTGAGTCTGATCGATCTGTCCAAACATCTAAAACTGATCCTAATGAGAATCCTTAAAATTAACCTACTGAGATTGTAGATGAAATATATTTGAACATAATTTGGATGATTATCTCTTGAGTAAGGATAGACCTAGGAGGACTACTAGGATGTCATCCAAATATGATGATTTTGTTTATATGAATCTCGTGATCTATGCTTTAAATACATATACTGAATCAGAATTCATTCCTAATTCTTATCAAGAGGTTATTAGTTGTCCAAATGTAGCCATGTGGAAGAAGGTTATGGAAGATGAAATAGCTTCCTTGATTAAGAATCATACATGGAAACTAGTAAATAAACCAAACCATAAGAAATTAGTGGGCCGTAAGTTGATTTATAGGGATAAGGAGAATTTACCAGCTTCTAGTTTAGGTCGATTTAAGGCTAGATTGGTTGCCAAGGGTTTTATCCAGACGACAGGGGTTGATTTTTCAGAGGTGTTCTCCCCAGTGATTAGATATATCACTATTAGAATTATGTTGTCTCTGGTTGCTCATATTAATTGGGAATTAGAATAAATGAATGTCAAAACAGCCTTTCTTCATGGCTTCCTTGACAGGGAGATCTACATGGACTAGCCCGAAGGGTTTGTTAAGCCTGGTGGCAAGGTATGTCTCCTTAAAAGGTCTATGTATGGCTTGAAATAATCACCCCGTCAATGGAATGAAAGGTTTAATGAATATGTTTGTAAAATGGGTTTCAAGAAGAGTACGTATGATGCTTGCTTGTATTACAAGTCTGTTGATAATTCACCTGTATTCATGTTGCTTTATGTGGATGACATCTTGTTAATGAGCTCTAAATTGCAGTATCTATCCATTGTTAAACATGAATTGAACAAGAAATTTGACATGAAGGATTTGGGGGAAGCCTCCAAAATCCCTGACATGTCTATCACTCGAAATAGAGGTAGAAATATGTTATGCCTTGATCAAAAAAATTATTTGTATAAGATTCCGAATACCTTCAATATGAGTGATGTCAAACCGAATAATTTGCCACTTTCTGGTAGTCAAAGACATGATAGAAAATTTTGTGATGATGATCAAATTTTACATAACATTCCTTATCCTGAAGCTATAGGTAGCATCATGTACGTTATGGTCTGTACAAGATCTGATTTAGTTTATTCAATAAGCATACTTAGTAGGTACATGATGAAACCCAGGCTTGAACATTGGAATTCCATTAAAGGGTTATTCAGGTATATTAAAGGCGTTGTTGAATATGGTTTAGAGTATGGTAAACATTTCGATGTTGTGAATATTGTTTGTTTTACTAACTCTGATTTTGCTAAGGATACTAAATTTAGACGCTCTATTACTACTTATGTGTTCGCTGTGTGTGGTAATTGTATTTCCTAGAGATTCAAATTGCAATTTGATGTGGCCTTGAGTACCACTGAATCTGAGTATATTGCATTTACTGAAGGAATAAAAAAAGGGCTTTGGATTCAGGGACTTCTTTAGGAAATCAAGTTACTTGGCCCTAAAGTTACAGTCTTTACTGATAGCCAGGGAGCCTACCATATTAGTAGGAACCTTGTCTATCATGACAAGACCAAGCACATAAGGGTCAAATACCATTTCATAAGACTAAATGTTTTAAATGGTATTTTGCAGGTTGAAAAGGTTCCGACAGACAAAAATCCCTCAGATATGGGCACCAAGTAGTGTCATTGAAGAAGTTCTTCTTCACATCTGCCGAGTCTAAATTCAAAGAAAATGGACAAATGATGCACCATTTGTGAAAATTGAGAGAGACTTGGAGGCACCAGGATTAAAATGATGATCTAAGACTAGTTTTTAAATGAGTTCTGTAAAATGTAACATTAGGGGAAGTTTTGTTGTAATGTTTACATTCTATTTCCTTTGTATTTGGTTTGGGTTGTATCTTGTTGTTGGGCTTGCACTGGGCTCATCTACTTGATCCTTGTATCTTGTTGTTGGGCTTTATTGGGCTCATCTACTTGATCCCTGTATCTTGTTATTGGGCTTGTACTGGGCTTATCTACTTGATCCTTTTTGCAAGTTGGTTCTTCAAACTCGCTCATTGGCCTGACCCGAACTAAATCCACGTTTTTCTGCTTGGGCACCCGGTTGTAAGTGTTAACCTACCTATATAAGCTTTTTTTTCCCCTTCAAGCTGATTTAGAGAGAGAATCTCTGATTGTTCGGCTTCTTCTCTCTCCTACTCTTTTAGGGTTTTTAGATTTTCTATGTGATCCTACTCTGTTAGGGTTTCTAGGTTTTCTATGTGATTCTTGTTGTACTCTCTGTGTAGTAACTTTTTTGTGTAATAATTCTGTGATGTACTTTGTGATCTGATTTTAGTGTCATCAATCTCAGTTGAAGTTGAGGTCCCCTATATTAGCCTTTTTTTAGGTGAACCACGTAAAGTGTTGTTTGTGATTGTTTGCTTGTTTGTGTTCATAGATCTGGTTATTTTGTTACAATTCCCTTATTTGTTTAGTAGGGTTTTAAAGATTTCATGTTGAAGAGATTCCTGCTGCGTTTCACTAAATATTTTTTAATGAATTTTTTCGATGTATGGGATTTCTTATGTAGAGGATTTTTGGGAGAAAATACTCCTTTCAGATGAATATTTCAATCCTATTATAATTATATGATTTTTTTATTTTTTATTTTTTTTTTTACGTTTATCTTTCCAATTTTTATGGATTTAATTGCCATATAATAAAGAAATCATATTTACTGAAATTCTATCATTATGGAGATACTTAGGTTTAGAAGTGAAATATAAGTTAATTAAAATCCGATTCATACATGTGCATCTAACTTTAGTTATGAGATCATCACAAAGCCAATGCCCCAGTTACTGTAAGATGGACATATATTGACTTTGTTAAGCAACTTGGCTTCGGTTTGGATTTGTGTGCTTATCAAAATGAGACCAACAAAAGTGAAAATTCATTACATAAATGCATATTGCTCTTTTGAGACAGTGCGTATGAGTTCTAAGAGCAAAGCAGAAAATGTCTTGCATTATTGTTAGTCTCTTTTGAAAAGGTTAAACTGATTTGAAATCTACTACATGCCTCAGTTTGCTGCACCATTTTTACCAATAAGCCAAAGCCAGTCAAGAGCAACCCCAACAAACAAACCACATAGCAGACACAATATTAGAACATTGCCCAATGCATTTTGTTCAGGTCCCTACAAAACCAACACACAAACCAGCAAAATTTTAGCAGAACATGGGTTGAAAATTTATTTACAGAAAATCAAACTAACCTTGTATCCTTTAGGTGCCACTGTAACTACACATACAGTAAGATAACCATTTGTCAAGCCTAGGAAAGAAGTGAGCATGATCATCCACCCTTGATCACCATATTTTGCAGTGAAGTAGAATGCAGGAATCAGAAGATATCGAGACAGAACCGCGATCATTAGACCCTTCCTTGATTCAAGCTTCAAGCTTTCTATAAGAGGGATGTATCTTGAGATCAGATCACAAACATTGAATGAAGCTATCAGAACAAGGGCATACCTATATAGATAACACAACATATCTTGTTAACATGGTTTATATATATGTTAACTAGCACATTGTTTTGATATTGATTAAAATATACCATGCACCTAATTGGTGTTCTCCTGTGTCTTCATACAAGAATCCCGGAAAAATGGACAATGTTAACACATATGTCAGAAACAGATCAATTGCACAATCTATGTTCTGGAAGAACAGTTGCCTTGTGCTAAATCTTTCCGTTTCGTTGTTTTCCTCATCCTGAAACTGAACAATTAGGACTTCAGCAGCAGTGAAAATGAAAATGGACTAAAACCAAGTCGATGAAGTTTGTAGTATAACTTGGTCAGATGCTTGGATTCCGCCAGCAGCAATATCAGCTGTAACAGTTTTTGATCCTTCAGAAGCAGCTTTAGTGCGAAAGTGCTTCACAATTGGCAGTTTCGGGAAGAGAAACGCATATAGCAGAAAAGATAGGAATTCAATGCATGCACAGATTGATAGGAATAGTACTGCAACAACAACAAAAGAGAAATAACAACTACTGATGTTTTATGTATATACAAAATGTTTAATAGAAGGAAATCGACATACTAACACCCTTGCGTAGGCCATTATCAGATTTTTCAAATACTGCTTTTGTTACTAGCCTCAAAGCAGAAGTGAGAGCACCTGCAGCAGCTACACCAGCTAGAAAAGACTACACAAAGTAAACACAAACCATTATGCTTAATCAGGATAATTAACAGAATAATATTGAGAAAGTTGAGATAAACCTGGACGAATTCTGGCATCATGAAGGACAGGTCACCAACAACTCCACCAAGAACATGACCATCTGCGACTCCGAAACAAGCAACAGCAGTGCAGATGCAGATAAAGGGTCCAATTCCTCCTCTACCATTTGTGCCTAAATCTATCTGTACCAAAGTGATAACACCATTGTCAAATAAGATAAAATTGGAGAAAATGAAACATGAACAGATATTATTTGATTACTTACAATAAGAAGAGACAGAACACTTGCAAAGTAAAGACCATAACCAAGTAAATTCCTCTTTCTGGTATTGATCTTGGCTTCATTGTATGCAAGTATGGCTATTGTTGTAAGTGCAAAGGGTTGATAAACAAGAGTAAGTGTCCTTGTTGGATGGTATTTCTTCACATAAGATGAAATGCAAAATCAAATGAATATGAAACAAAGATTGGATTCAAGAAATATGTACATGGGAATCAAATTGAAGTGTTATTATGTATGTGTACCTTGAACAGATTGGTGTAATAGTCTCCAATTGTGAGTACACTGTTCCAAGCAATAAGAGACCCCAGTCCAAGAACCCAACAGACCCCAATGGCTTCAAACTTACCCTGCTCTTGTTTTCACTCAATTAAATGACAGATACCATAAAAAGAATTCATATTTTAGAAAAGGAAAGCACTGACCTGAAGCTTTTGTGGTACCCCATTTTCATTAGGCATTATTGCTACTTGTGAAATATCAACTATGTAATTGATAAGTGAATTGTAAATGGTAGACTAATGCAAAGGAAAGTATGTGAATCAAAAGATTGTATAAGGAGGAAGAAGCTAATCATTTATTGTTATCGAAGTGTGTGATCAATTAAATGGTAAGTGTATGTTGCTGCTGGCATGTGTTTAATAACTTAAGTTGCACAGATACATGTCCGATTTCGGAACTGGGACCAAAACGGAAAATGGCAATATTAAAAATAGTAGATATTAGATGCTTATTATTTATACTATTATCGAAAATGAAAATAATTTAAATAATAGAAGAAAAGTCAAAGATGGTTAAAATTAAAAATAAAAAAATAGAAAAAATATTAAATGGGACATTTTAATTAACTGAAATATTAATAAATATACATGTATTCTGCCTTTTAAAATTTTTTTTCCTTTGGAAATATCATTAGATGTTTATGCTGGTTCTACGACGTTCCATGCTTTCGATATGGAACGGCTTCTCCGTAGAATCACTATAAAATATGTCTATTATATTTCTAATTTTATGGAAAAAAATAAAAGGGGAAGGGGACATATCTTGAAAGATATTTAGTGATATTTCATTTTAAAAAGTCCAATTTGATAAATAATAATAATTACAATTTCAATCCCCTTAGAATTTTCTTCTATTACTTAAGTTATTTTAAACTTTTTTGGTAACTCTCTTCGATAATAGTATAAAGGGATATTTCCAAAAAAAAAAAAAAAAACCGTTGGAAGTTTCATTTATTGGCCAAAACAGCTCACCTTTTTTATTTTTAACCAAAAAATCACTTTTGAACGGTTTTTGTTAATTTTACTGTTCACCTGTTAGTAGATGAAAAGTAATTGAGGGGTACTTTTGTAATTTTTAATTTTTCAAAAAATTGAAGTTACAAAAATACCTCTATATTATTATTCATCCACTAACGGATGAACAGTAAATTGGATGAAATATTTGCAAAAGTTATTTTTTTTTTTTACTAATATGGCAAATCTACAGCTGTAAAATAGAAATATCTGTAGTATAAATTATTTTTTATTAGTTGCCCCAATATCTATAATTTTTAGTATTGTCGTTTCCGTTTCCGTCCAATTTTCAAAATTGAAAACAAACTTAGGTGGTAATAAGGGATTTTAGTGTGCTTTTTTATGCTTACGTAGAGTTTGAGAGTAGTGTACTTAATAGTGAATATGGGAAGATGATCCCAAGGATAATGGTTTTGACGAAGAGGAAGATGCTCAATGGAGGTAAATCCGTTCTTTGGAGAGTTGGAGAAGAAGATTCTTCATGGCTTTTGGATTTGGTTACATGACACTATTGGTGTATTTGATGATAGGGATTGTTCGAGTAGCATCTCATATCGGAGTTGCGAGGAAAGGTAAATATCAAGTAAGAATCCAAACCTAATAGATCCTAGATCCAGAATGATCATGCAATAGTATGTTTGAAAATTTCTTCTGCTGCATCATATGTGATGCATGATTCAATTGCCTGATGATTTTACCCAATAGTTGGTATCAGAGCGTCTAGGTTTTGGATCAACTTTGGTTTAGTTTGATTCTGCTTCATATGATTGCGATATGATTTGTGAATCAGATAATTGTAATCATTACTTGATTTATATACGATTGATGTTTATTCATTTTTGCTTACTGTTTTCAATTGGTCATAATAATATTCAATATCTCGATTTCTATTTATATATACATTATATATATGTATATATACGTTATATATGTGTTTATGGTTGTTGCTCATGTATATGAAATATGTATGTATATTGCTGCTGATCACGGATTTCAAATTCTGTTTGTCTAGATTTATGGATTATATATATAGTTGATATATTTGTTCATAGTTGTTACATATATGTTATGTATGTATATCATTGTTGATCATAGTTTCGTGACTCTGTGTTTAGGTTCATACTTGGTATGTATAGTACGTGATTAATATATGTATGATTTTATGCTATATGTTTGCATCTGGTGATGGGTTGAGGCAGCATATAAGTGAATTTATTTTGATATGATCAAATATAGTTTACTTATGTTGAAGGTTCTAAAATATGATTTTAGGGCAGAGACTCGAATGTTATCAACATATTAAGAAAAAAAATTTCTTGCGGGGTGCTGCCCCTAAACCTCGTGCTTGGTACTCGTAGGGCATTATATATATATTGGAAGTAAGTGCATGAACTATCAAATGCATGTTTAGGATTGGATCCATATAGGAGAGACTTGGTATTTAACCAGTCCGGTGTGACTCACCTCTCACTCCTGTGGACCTACCTGGTGCAAACCTAAGGGATAGACATGATATTTCTAATATAAAGATATATAATTATCATAAGATGATAGCCCAATGAACAAGTAGTTACATGTGATATAATTGATATGAATATAAGATGCTCTGTTTCCTCACTCTAAATTTTAGTTTTATACATTCCATGGTTGAAAAAACTATCAAATTGCGATCATTTAGTATAGGACTGCCAAAGTAGACTATACTAATTTATCAAAATTAGATAGTATGGGTAATGGTGCTACTCATATGTTCAAAATGGTTGAACTTAATTGCATTGTAAAAATCATTGTAGGTGCAAATGCATGAGAAGGATTGTAACATGCTTGAACATTAGATGTCAAAATCTCATAAATTCTGAGAGTTACATATATTTAATTTGTAATAGTTTTTTTTTTGAATGAAATAGGTAGAGTTCATCAGGAATCCCTACTAGGTAGGCACCCCCTAGAACAGAGCCGAACTTTATTGAAAGAAAATGAATAAAACAAAGAGTTTGTCAAAAACAATACCCAAAATACATAAAAGCAAGGCCTAGACAGATGGCCTGATGAAAAGAGGCCTAGACAGGGGGCCTAAAAAAGAGTAGAGGCCTAAACAGATGGCCGAATATAGTAAAAGGCCCATAATGGAGCCTAAAATGAAGAAGCGAAACTGAATCATGAAGAGAAAAACTTGAAAACGTCAGTGTCGTTCGCCGGCAGACTGGCCTTGTCCGCTGGCAGCGGACGGTGGCGGCGGATGGGTTCGCCGTCACCCTTCTTCTGTTGGCTGGCAGCGGATGCTGACGGCGGACCCGTGCAGAGAGCGCCGCTTCTGTTCGCCGTCACTTGTCTTCTGTTGGCTGGCAGCGGGTGCTGACGGCGGACGGTTGGCCGTCACCTTTCTTCTGTTGGCTGGATGCGGGCGCTGGCGGCGGACACCTGCAGAGAGCCCCGCTTTCTTTGGCCTTCATCTTCCTTCCGTTGGCTGGCAGCGGGTGCTAGCACCGAACCCCTGCAGGAAGCGCCGGTTTTTGTTGTCTCCTTTCTTCCGTGGGCAATGAGGCTGTACCTCCCGAACGAATCTGGAATCATGAGAACCTGAAAAAAGGTCTACTTTGGAGGTCCCTGCAAATGAAAGGCCAGAGGAAATCTGGGCAGGTAGTCCAAGTCTTGATGCTATCCATGGGAAGCTTGGTGAGTCTGTCTGCTGCTTGGTTGCCTTCTCTGTAGATGTGCGAGATGACAAAGTCCAGATGCTTTATGTGATGAAGACAATTGAGCCATCTAGCCAAGAGGTTCCAGGGGACACAATCTGAGCGAGTCTTGACCAGATGAACCACCAGAGTTGAGTCGGATTCCACCCAGAGGCGAGTCCAGTCCTTCTCAATCGCGTATTCGATGGCCAGGATAAATGCTAGAATTTCTGCTTCGTACGCGTCTCCGAATCCATCTGTACCTGCAAAAGCAAACTTAAAAAAATCACGTGAGTTACTGAAGACACCTCCAGTTACCAGTCTTCTGTCTCCATCTCCCGCACTACCGTCTATGTTGACCTTGTCCAACCCGATGAAGGGCCATTCCACCATACTTCCTTAACCACCTTTGGACACTGAAAGTAGCCGCTGAGTTTGAAAAGGGAGAGGGTTTTAAAGTCAGGTAGGGAATTGTACATGATGCCGAAATTGAAGGTTTTGAGGTTGTGGACAGTCGACCAAATTCTGGAGATAACTGAGTGATTAGGCATAGCTTTGTTGTTGAAGCATTTTCTGTTACGAGCTATCCATATTTCTGCACAAATAGAGCTCATGAGGGTCTTAAAAATAGCTTTCATCCCAGGGCTGCATGCTCAGTGCATAATGGTGCTAATCAAGCTCACTATGCTTACATTTAGATTCAAATGAAATCCCAGCTTGTCTAAAAAGTAGTCTCAAATCTTCCTGCTAAAGCCATAGCCTAACATAATATGATCCGTAGACTCCGAGTTTTTTAGACAAAATGGGCAGGCTGAGACAATCGTGACCCCTTTCCTCCGAAGATTATTTTGGGTAGGGAGGGCTCCATGAAGAATCTTCCAAACTACCATAGACTCCCTAGGTGAAATGTAAGGGGCCCATTCCTAGGGGCCCATATTTTCTTACCCCAGTCTACTTCAGGAAGGTGATGGGAAAATCCATCATAGGCAGCCTTACAAGTTACTTTGCCCAACTTTCTGTTCTTCCAAATAAGTCTGTCTTTCCCCCCACGAATGATTCTGACTTTCTTGATGTCTTCACAAATATCTGCAAAGTCCACTTCCAACCAATCCGGAAGACACCAACTACCATTCGAATAGAAATCCGAGACCAGGGCATTTTGATCTTCAATTCTTGCATCCTCGACCCTGTAATAGTTGCATACTTGAATGATATGATTTTGAGTGACATGCCAAAGCTGCCTTGTTATCATATTATGGATGAATATAATGTAATTGAAATTCATGAAAAATGTAACTGATATGTTGTTTTTATTTTATTGTAGTCATGTCTGCTAATAACAATCATGTGAATCTGTGATTTGTCCTTGAGAATGAAGAATTGAAAAAAGATGGGAGCAACTATCTTGACTGGGTTAAGAACTTGAGAATTATTGTCAAATAGGAAAAGAAGTTGTATGTTCTTGATGAACCTATTCCAGATGAACCACCACATAATGCTACCAAAGCTGTGAAAGATCAATGGAATAAGCATTTTGATGATTCTATTGATGTAGGAAGGTATCATTCAACTCACCATGGTCCCTGAACTTTAGAAGAATGTGACCTATATAGCTACTCATGAGATGAGTGCCCATCTCAAAGATTCTTTCCAACAACAAGCAAGGCAAGAAAGGTATGAGACTACTAAAGCTATATTTCTTGCAAAATGGCAGAAGGTAGTTAGCGCTCATGTTTTGAAGATGAAAGTCTATATTGATAACCTTGAAAGGCTGAGAAAGGGAATGAGTTTAGAATTTTCTATGGATGGGATACTTAACTCCCTATCCCACAGTATAGTCAGATAATCCCGAACTATAACATGAACAACATAGAGAAATCCATTGTTGAATTACATGCGATGCTTAAACTTGTTGAGCCTAATGTTATCAAGAAGCCTACTACTCATGTGCTTATGGTTAACAACGGAAAAAGGGATGAAGAAATGAGGAAAATGCCATGCAAACATTGCAAATAATTCAAATGGACAAGGGAAAGCGAAAGCTAAACTTGTTCTTAAGGTTGTGGTTTCAAAGGAAGGAGTTTGTTTCCAATGTAATGAACCTGGTCATTGGATGAGGAACTGTACACACTATTTGGAGGATCTATATTTGATTACTTACAATAAGAAAAATAAGAGTGGCGGCTCTATATCTTTAGGTATTTATGTTAAAGAAATTAATTTATCTATTTGTACATCTTGGGTATTAGATACTAGAGGAGCTCATATTTGTAAAATTTTACAATGGCTCAAGACAAGTCATCAACTTAAGAGGGATAAAGTAGACATGTGTGTGGGAAATGGAGCAAAGGTTACTACATTAGCTGTAAGAACCTACGAATTGGTTTTTCCAAATGGGCTTTTATTAATTTTGAACAATTGTTATTATGTCTCTACTCTGAGTAGGAATATTATTTCCATTTCTATTTTGGATGATGA
Organism: Cardiospermum halicacabum; assembly: GCA_031304145.1. Taxonomy (NCBI): domain Eukaryota; kingdom Viridiplantae; phylum Streptophyta; class Magnoliopsida; order Sapindales; family Sapindaceae; genus Cardiospermum; species Cardiospermum halicacabum. Next base: position 19,707,365 of record CM062395.1, read on the forward strand.
AGAATTTACTTTTATTATTAAGAATAATAAATGCTCCATTTTTAGCTTCAATTAATTATTTTATTTTATTGCTAATTTATATGCTAGCCTTTATGTCCTTAACATTGCTACACCTAATGTAGGTGACATTTAAGAAAGTCAAACTTAATGATTCAAATCCTACCTATTTATGGTATTGTCATCTCGATCATATAAATGAGAAACGCATATCTAAACTCCATCAAGATGGGCTATTAGACTCATTTAACTATGAATCATTTGAAACTTGCGAATCCTGTTTACTAAGGAAGATGACAAAGCAACCTTTTACCACCATGGTAAAAGGGCTTCTGATTTATTGGGCTTAATACATTTTGATGTATGTGGTCTGATGAGCACTCAAGTTAGAGGTGGATATCAATACTTCATCACTTTTACGGATGATTGCAGTAGATAAACATAAATATGAATCTTTTGAAATGTTTAAAGTTTTCCAGAATGAAGTGCATAATCAACTTGGAAAGACTATTAGAATACTTCGATCATATCGTGGTGGTAAATATCTTAGCCAAGAGTTTGACAACCATCCCAAAAATTGTGGAATTGCTTCACAACTTACTACACCTGGAACACCGCAATGGGATGATGTTTTTGAAATGAGAAATCAAACTTTAGTAGATATGGTTCGATCTATGATTAGTAAAGTAGATCTTCCTTTATCCTGTTGGGTTACGCCTTACAAATTACAACATTTACTTTAAATCGAGTTTTGACAAAGACAGCTGAGAAAACTCCATATGAGAAGTGGACAAGTTGGAAGCCTGGTTTAAGTTTTCTCAAGATTTGAGGTTGTGAAGCTTATATTAAAAGAACAATTTTTGATAAGTTAGCACCCAAGTCTGAAAAATGTCTTTCTGTTGGATATCCAAAGAAAACTAAAGGATATTACTTTTATACTCTATCCAATCATAAAGTGTTTGTTGCTTGGAGTATACTAGGAAAAGGTTTCTCTCTAAAGGAAATAGTGGGAGTAAAGTTAATCTTGAGGAGTATCGAGAAACACAAGAAGATTTAGAATCAGCAACGAATAGATCTCAATTAATTCCACAACCTCAAAAAATGAAAGTTGTTCTGCAACCTACACAAGATCCATAAAACGTTGTAGAGCCTGTTCAGGGAACACAGGGGGCACGTAGAAGCTCTAATAGGATATAACGTCTACCTTCTAGGTATTAACTCTTAGTAATGGATAATTGTGATCTCATGGATCAAGATGAGCCTACTTCTATCAAGAAGTTGTGCCAGGTCCAGACTCTAGGAAATGGCTTGGATCCATGAAATCTGAAGTGCAGTCCATGTATGACAATAAAGTTTGGAACTTGTTTAATATGCCTGATGGTGTAAAAAAAAAGGGGTGCAAGTGGGTATTCAAAAAGAAAACTAACATGGACGGTATTGTGCAAACTTATAAAGAAAGTTTAGTGGCTAAAGGTTTCATTCAAACAAATTCATGGTGTTAACTATGATGAAAATTTTTCACTAGTTGTTATGCTCAAATCCATGAGAATTCTCTTAACTTTGCTGCATATTACGATAATGAGATGTGGTAGATGGGTATAAAGACAGAGTTTCTTATTGGAAACTTACTCGAGGATATGTATTGACCCAACCTGAGGAGTTCATTCAACCTGAGAATTCTAGAAAGGTTTGTAAGCTTCAAAGATCCATTTATCGATTAAAGCAAGTATCTCGGAGTTAGAACCTTCATTTTAATGAAGCGGGCAAACAATTTGGCTTCTCTTAAAATAAAGACGAACCTTGTGTTTATAAGAAGGTTAGTGGGAGCACGATAACATTCCTCATGTTATATATCCATGACATATTACTTGTTGGCAATGATGTCGCCATCTTGAAAGATGTCAAAACATGGTTAGGAACCTATCTCTCAATGAAAGATTTAGGTAATGTGGCTTATATTCTTGAAATAACAATCTATAGAGATGGATTAAGAAGGATCATTGGTTTAAATCAAAGTACCTACATTGACAAGGTGTTATACCGTTTCGGCATGCAAAACACAAAAAGATGATTCTTTCCAATGTCACATGGTATTCATCTTAGCAAGAATCAATGTCCTACGACATGAGATAAACAAGAGCGCAAGAGTCATTCCATATGCTTCGACTATTGGATCTATCATGTATGTCATGATTTGTACTCGTCAATGTCACATATACATTGAGCATGAAGAGTAGATACCAATCTGATCCTAGTGAATGTCACTGGACCGCTGTTAAGAATATTGTCAAGTATTTAAGAAAAAAATAAGGATACATTCTTGGCCTATAAAGGTTTGGAAGAAGAGCTGGTTGTGAATGGTTACACAGATGCGAGCTTCCAAACTGACCTAGATGATTTCAGATTGCAGACAGGATATTTTTTATGCTAAATGGAGGAGCATTGAGTTGGAAAAGTTTTAAACCAAGCATTGTTGCAAATTCTACAAGGGAAGCTAAGTATATACTTGCTTTAGAAACTGCTAAAGAAGCTGTGTGGATTAAGAAGTAAATCACTGAGATTAGAATAATTCCTAGTATAAATAATCTTGTGAATCTTTACTGTGACAATAATAGTGCTATCGCATAAGCTAAAGAGCCTTGATCTCACTAGCGATCCAAACATGTAATTGGACATTATCACCTTATTTAGGAAATCATCGATAGAGGAGATGTTAAGATATATAGAGTCGTGACAGATGACAACATAGCTGATCCACTAACTAAAGCTCTCAAACAAAGGAAACATGACTTGCACACTAGGCCAATGGGTATTAGATACATGAGCGAATGGGCCTAGCGCAAGTGGGAGATTGTTAGTGATTACGTTGTAGCCCATACCGACCTTATCTATTTTGTTACATTTTATTAATAATAGATATATTATTATGTTAGCATATTATATACATATAATACTACGTCCCTATTTATTCTATTATGAAGATTTAGTACAAATTTGATCGATAATTATGTGATAATTATATGAATGGTACAGATAAGATTAGTAGATATTTGTTGGGGAACAGACACAGGACATACCTATTACGAAATTACTACATGGTGACGTCTAAAACATTACAATAGTATTCACAGTTAATACATAATGATTATAATATTTTAATATGGTCGAATGTTATCTTTAATCGAATAACCATAAAGACTATAATTGGACGTTATAAGACTTATGCAGTGAGAGTGATTATACAGAATGAGATTTATTCCTCTTGATAAAGACATCTATTTTGCCACTCAATTAAGTGAAACTGAAAAAATGCATAGTCATGTTAAAATGAATTAATAAAGGGTTTTTAATGTCATTTGACTTATCAATTTATTTAGGGATCGAGAAAATGATATTTGGATGAAATAGGTTGACGTGAAACATGTCATGTGTCCTAATAAGATATCGTGAAATAAAAAGATTATAACATAAACTATACATAGGAACAGTTAAATTATTTGGTTAGTTATAGTGTCTTGCTAGAGACCAATTATAACTAGTGGACTTTATTAATGTATTGGGCCTATAACCAAATAATAGCCTGTTAAGTTGCACGATTAGATCATATATGAGTGGGTTAGAGTTTGGGTTTCTAGTCATTGCTACTATATAAGATAGCATCTAGACTGTCAGATTTCATCCCAATAAAGAAAAAGTTTCTTGAGAAATCCTAAATTTTGAAACTCTGGTTTAGTCAGTTTAGCAGTTGACTCATTCGGTGGTCGTGCGTGAAGCGATATAGAAGGATAACGATTCCAACCGAGTTGCACCTTGTACAGGAATCGCGAGGGTAGTAGTTCAACCGAGTCGCACCTTGTACTGGAATCACGAGGGTAGTAGTTTTGACCGAGCCGCACCTTGTACCAGAATTGTGAGGGCAGTAGATCTATTCGAGTAGCATCTCATACCGGAGTCGCAAGGAAAGGTAAAATTTAGTTGAGAATCCGAACCTAACAAATCCTAGATCCATAATTGTCATGGAATAGTATGTTTATAAATAACTTCCAATATGTTGTATGAGATGCATAATTGTAATTACATGATGATTTTTCCCAATAAAGATTTCAATTTGATCCACCCGCAGATTCAATCCGCTCCAATCTGGTCGGGTCGAGTTTAAACTCATTTTGCATTAGGTGGATTCAATTAAATTACAAACTGATATCAGGGCAAAAGGGATCGGATTCTACTCAAACCCACCGACCCCACACCGAGAGATATATATATATATATACTTATTATATTATAAAATGAATATATTAAATATTCAAATTTGCTTTTTATTTTTTTAACTATATAGAAATTAATGTTATTTATCAATTTATTAATGTTGTGTAGTGATGTAATTTTTTAATCACATTATGTAGTTATTATTTATAATTTATGTAATTTTCTATTATAATGTGGGTTGAGATGGGGCAGGGCGGGTTCTAACTCGCTCTGTTCTAGATGGATTTTTTTAATATGAAAAAACCCCGACAGGATGGGTTGGGGCAAGTTGGAACTAAATATAAAACGGTGAGGGCAAATTCGGGTTGGCCAAGAAGCAGCTCTAACCCAAGAACCTGCTCCAACCCCCCTATTGCCATCCCTACTTGATGAATAGGAGGATGTTGAACTGGCTAATATTGTACTTTTATGACAAAATCCACATGTAATTTTTTTTGAAATGGATCGGAGCAGACCGGTACGTATTTTTAGTGGACTTGTAAATTTAGAGTCTGACTCCATCTATAGGGATCCACGGATGGACTTAGACCAGTCCGCTTATTTTTTTAATTATTTTTATTTAAAATTTTAATAATTATGTAAAATTAGTTAATTAAATAATTCTTATAATAAAATTAAATATTATTTGATCATAAAATTATTTAATATTACTTTAAAAGTTAAAAGTAGTAAAAATATCAACCACATATATATATATATTATTGAGAAAATGGACCGTCCACTTCGGTCCGTGTGGACCCAAACTCTACGCGGACTAGAATTTATAGTTTGCTGTGAAAATGGACATTGAATTTTAGATCCAAATCCGTGCGGACTCGGACTGCTCGTGTCACATCCGTAAGTTGGGGTTATTTATTTTTCGTATTTTGAAAATTTATTTTTCGTTATTTTTATTTTTACTTTACTTTATTTTTCGTAAAATGGGTATTTTAAAAATATTGACTTTCCGGGTTGACCATATGGTTTGACTAATTTGACTTTGGGGATAGTTTTGAAAACAAAATGGACATTTGATGTATTTTGTAATTATTTTTCAATTTGGATCATTTTAAAACCACTTGAATACTTGTGGGTTTATGGCAATATTTGCCACCGATATATAAAGAAAAATAAAGGTTTTAAAATCACTCTTCACAAAAACCTAAGAATTGATTTTACGTGTTCATCTTTTTCTCTCAAACCAAAACCAAGCAGCGGATTTCTAAGCTACAATTTTCAAGATTTCAATTGGGGATTCTTACTTGTCTCGGTTTCTTCTTGTTTTAGGTAATGGTTTCTACTCCCTCTCTCTCTCTCTCCCTCCCTCTCTCCCTCTCTGTTTTAAATCACCTTATTTTGATTTGGGGATTTTAAAAATAAATTAGGGTTTGGCGAAATTGGGGTGTTAATTTCAATTAATTTGTGTTTTGAAACCCTAAGTATTTAATCTTTATATTTCTGATCTTTTGGGTTTGATTTGGGATTTCATTCGCTATTTTGATTGTAAACCCTAACTTTGTTAATTGAGGATTTATTCAATTTATTCTTGATTTGATTTAGATCAAATTGGGGATCGTCAGCCGGAGTGATTCGACATGGTTTTGGATTAGCGGTAAAGGTTAGTAGCCATGTTTATGCCCCCACGTGTGTATGTTCTGTTTGTTTTCTGTGATTGTTTGATTAATTTAATATGAACTGAAAGACTGTAATCTGAAATTGAAATATTATATTAAGTTGCATCTAAGTATATTATGTCTGATTTGACTATCTGAATATTGTATATAATTCTGTCTGTTTGATTTTGCTCTGTATATGATAATTTGTCACTCTGCTACCATAATATTGTTGTATGAATTGGATTCATATCTGTCTGCTAAACAGAGATTATAAATTTTGTAATCTGTAATTAAGTCTTGTCCTAGGTTAATACAATAAGACTAACACGCTGTAGGGAAAACTAGATGTATACATCGATGCACGAAAGTGTATTTGGCCTTGATTGCCAACCTATTTTCAGGATGCGACGGCATCATTCTGGAGCTTTGCTCATGTCTGGATGCGACGACATCACTTCTGGGATCTTTGCTCCATCTCTGAGGGTTTACCCTATCTCTATCTGTTTTCTATTCCCAATTTCTATTATTAAGTTAAGGACAGGCCTGGTAAGTTAATCCCTTTATCATAATATGAAAAATCTGAACTCTGCTAAAGTTTGATTTGATGTTTACATCATTTATGTATGTTGCTTTGAAACTGCTATGTTTTCTTTGCGCTGCCATGTGAATTGGATTTTGACCTTTGGGTAGCATAGATTAGCCTGTTAACTGGCCGTTAGGTGATAGGAATAGACCCAAGCAGATGTTTAAAGGTTCGAATAATGAAAAACATAACTGAAATAAGCTGAATTCGTGTACTAGTGTCCAGGACCGAACTGTCTACCGAACTAGGTACCGAATTGTCACTTAAATTCGATCTTAGTAGTCAATTTGGGTCTCTGTTCGAATTAGGTACCAAACTTTATATCGAATTGTAACATCCGACCCCCACTCTCAGATAAACCCGAGGCGCGGTGGCAGGGCACCACATAATTACAATACCGGTCTTAAGGCTGAGCACTAGCCCCACAGACCACCATCATGCTTTCCAGAATGTTTTGTCCTCACTCGCATGCTTCCCGAGAAAAATTCCCCTTTTAACACTGTCTCAATATGGGGCATTACCATCCACCCCCTTAGGACACAACGTCCTCATTGTGGTTAACCCACATCATTCTAGAATCTTTACCCCCACTAGAGGAATGCCCAGGGCTCTTATGTCCACAGGCGCACTCGCGGTCGCAGGGTTGCTCTGATACCATTTGTAACGTCTGACTCCGCCCCCGGATGAACCAGAGGCGCGGTGGCGGGGTGCCACGTCATTAACAATCGATCTTAAGGCTGACCATTAGCCCCATAGACCACCATTACGCTTTCCAGCATGCTTAGTCCTCACTCGCATGCTTCCCGAGAAAACTTCCCGGAAGGTCACCCATCCCAAGATTGCTCCAAGCCAAGCACGCTTGACTTTGCAGTTTTCAAGTTCTAGGCTCCCGAAAATTAATGTGCACATTGGTGATATGGGTAGTAATTCAATTCCTTTTAACTCTGTCTCAATATGGGGCGTTACAATCCACCCCTTTTAGGACACAACGTCCTCATTGTGGTTGACCCACATCATTCCAGAATCTTTACCTCCGCTATAGGAATGCCCAGGGCTCTTATGTCCACAGGCGAACTCGCAGTCGTAGGGTTGCTCTGATACCATTTGTAATGTCCAATCCCAGCCCCCCGATGAACCCGAGGCGCGGTGGCGGGGCGCTACGTCATTACTTGACCGGTCTTAAAACTTAGCACTAGCCCCATAAACCACCATTATGCTTTTCAGCATGTTTTTTCCTCATTCGCATACTTCTCGAGAAAACTTCCCCCGGAAGGTCACCTATCCTAAGATTGTTCCAAGCCAACACGTTTAACTTTGGAGTTCTCAAGTTCTGGGCTCTCGAAAAACAATGTGCACATTGGTGATATGGGTAATAATTCAATTCCTTTTAACCATGTCTCAATATAGGGCGTTACACGAACTGTATACTGAACCGTCACTTAAATTTGAGTAGAAACTTAAGTAATAGCTCTTACCGAACTGTATACTGAACTGTCACTTAAATCACTGTAGAATTCGAATATTACTCTCTAACCAAACTAGTGACCGAACTGCTTACCAAACTACAATTCGGTATCACCGATAGCATTCCCTGTCCGAATTGCTTACCGAACTAATAGTTCGATGTTAGGCGCTGATTTGAAATAAATTGTTAACTTTAAATCCTACTTTCAAATGATAATTGCAATAATCTGTAATCACTTATCCTAGATCACTTAAAGGGGATTTAGACCGGGATAATTTTGTTTAATAATCAACTTGGTTGCTCCTATCTGTAATCCCATGTTTGTAAACAAATCTGCATATGTGTGTGACACTTTACTCTATTAAATAAGACGCATTCTGTGTGTGCTTGTTGGACATTGGCTTACTAACCAAACATTGATACTCTGACCCTTCATGGTTTTCATTTTTGTTTTGTATGTTTTGAACCCGTTTGGGATAGAAATTGTTGAGTTCATATAGTTGGGTGGAGAGGTAGGATATAACACTCATGTCAGCATCAGTCATCATCTGTCATCTTTTTCAAGACTTTGTTTTCCTTATTATTTATTTTGATTTTGAATTCAATTCAGAACTTGTAACCGCTGCATAATATTTTGGGTTTTGATTTCAGATAGATATTTTGGATATTTCAGTTTGATTATATTTATATTGGATTTGTATTTGAATTATCTGTTTGGACCGCTTTTCAATAATAAGATAGTTAGCAAAGTTTCTTATTTATGCATCTGTTTCATATGTTTGTTATATTTGTTTATCTGTCCGTCTATCTTGCACGTGATATCCATTTTCCGCGTCCCTCCGTCGGGATGGGGGTTAGGGTGTTACAGCTAGGACTCTAAGTCCATTTTAACACTACTATAGAGGAGTGAAGATAGTTAAAGGTAGTCCTCCTACTAAGCAAATATTAACATACACTGAGGCAGTAAGGACAAAAATCCCACGATAACTGCTTTACGGGTTGCATTCGCCAAGTTATACGAGAATTGCAAAGATCTGGCAAAATACGAGAATCTCAAGCCAATGCATGTCGATTACGGATTTTACTAATTTTAATTCAATTTAGGATTCTCCCTGGAATGTTGGAGGAAATTTGGCGTTTGCTGCACAATAGGCGATCCGGTTTTTTTTGCATCACTACTAATAACCCAAATTGAGAAGAAATTGGTGCTTGTGGTTCCTTTTTTTTTTCATTACCACTATGGTAAGATTATGAACCTCGCTTAAACCTCTTATTTTCTAAGGAGATGGCTTAATAGACCCACTTCTTTATTATTATTATTTTTCCGATCAAGTATGGCTTGTTTTGGTTTTTCTAATCTCTCTTGTTCTAGGTAGAGGTGGCAATTTGGGACACGACACGACGGGTTGACACGACACGAACCCGTTTATTGCGGGTTTGGGTTGAGCCTAAATGGGTTGGATCGACACGACATGAACCCGTCAACCCATTAAAATTTATTTTTTATTTTATTTTTATTATTTATAATATTATTTAGTTTTAATTAAATATAATTTGATGTTAAATGTATCATAATTAGATCTAATAGTGTAATAAATTATATATATAGAAAATTTTAATTGTAATTATGTTATTTATAATATAAAATTTTATTATTTAAAAAATTATATTTAACCTTTTCAAATAAATGGGTTAAACGGGTCAACCCACCAACCCGTGGGTTGACACGACCAACCCGTTTATTAAATGGGTCGGGTTTGGGTTGGGGTCAACACAACACGTCAACCCGAATTGCCACCTCTAGTTCTAGGCATGACCCAACAAATTAGTAAAGTTATCATATCTATGTCCCACCATTTTTTATTTGTACTTATCATTCAACCCTTCTTAAAAGTACATGCATCTTTTTCCACCAGTGACCAGTAATTCAATAGCATAGAGACTGTAAACAGTATATTGTCTGTCATATTCTAACACAGTCTTGACCACCCCCACCCCCCCTCCCACGTTTTAACTCCAAGAACCAATTCCTTGTGTCTTCCCGGTATACTTCAACCAGGAAGCGATTGCCAAACTAAGCCACGAAGAATGGCCAAGTAGGGTTCTCTAACTTGTCTACGACCCTCCACCACTGCTTGTCTACGATCTTCCACCACTAAATAATATTTCATTCCTGTTCCATCACAACATATTTGACTCGATCATTTGAAGAATCATTTCATCACGACTCCCATAAAAACCTTTTCGAAAAAGTTTCATGAACTTTTTAACTATTGGTTATAGAGCTAGTGGAGATTGTTGAGGAAGATTCCTGATAAGATCAGCTAACAATCATAACATAAGATTCAATTTACCATATTTCCATGATCACCCGACCTTTTAATGCCCTGATTTAGCGAATGAGTTTGTGTCGCTCTTTCACCAACACTATCATCATGACCATTATCACCAAAGTAGTAACTATGAGATCAATAAGAAGAACCATCATCATTAGCAACCATATCAACCTACATATAAGAAGAACAAGCAGTGGTATAAGAGCCACATTTATTTCGTAGTATGCGTGATGCAAGCTTAAAACTGAAGATGTATTATGCATGAAGATACAACCCATACCCAACAAACACCAAGACAGGTTTAAGTGTTGAAATCGAATCGTGTTTACCAATAAATGTAGCATCTTTGTCCAGTTCGAGAGAACTAGACAAAAAGTGTCGCATCATGAATCAAATAATATACTTGGACTTCGCAGTTCACTTAGGAATAGTTGTTATTACCTAAAATTTATCAAAAAAATACACAAACTTAAAATAATATGATAACGAAAATTTAAAACAGTTAGTATTTAACGAGAATTCGAGTATATTCCAATATCCAGAATTAGTTTGTAACTAAGAACTGTCTCCACGTGCAAATCTACATTATCTGTCTCACTACTATTGGTTGTGTCTTCTATATCTCCCCTTGTTCCACTCTATCCTTGTCTTCATCTTCCCCCATAACTACTATGATTTTCATTTCAATTTATTTGCATTTGTGTCCCAATAAATATTATCACTGTGAAAACATAACCCCTTACTTCTTTTCTCATGTAGTACATTAAGATTGTGCTTCTAAATTTATTGATGAAGCTTTCTTCTACTCCATATTTTCCAGCATGGTCCGTGCTTCTTTCCTTGGCTCTAATATCACCATATGCTTAGTGCTTCCTGATCGTGCCTTCCATTCTTACTCCAAATTTTAGACTTCCAAGACTTCTTATTTTTCATCTCACTATGTTAAACCTAAATCATCATATGCTCAAGGTCTCTTGGGTCTCTTGGATTTAAAAATACAAGCTCACTTCTTATCTCACAATCTAATCTAGTCTTAAAAGCATCTTTCAGCCATTCATGTAGCCAAAATGCTTATTTAATAAATTTCATGATATATTTATCCGCTGTTTTAGTTTGTCATAAAGGTCATCAATCTCTCGCTCCGGACTTTGTAACCAACTTTTCCTTGAAATATGCCCAATTCTTAAATTTTTTTTTTCTTTTTTAACTTTTAGTCCATCTGAACCAAGTCAAAGCTTCACCCTCCATGCTTTGGGCTACAAGATTCATTATCTCTTGCCCCTAGAATAGCGAATAGCTTATCTGATGAAAAAAAAATCTCAGCCAATCATCATTGTAGCCACTTGTTTTGTTTTCATGAAATAGCTTATGCCGATCGACATTTCGATGCCTCTCATACACTTTGTCAACATCTCTCCTTTTGTTACTAAATCGTAAATTTTGTTTACGCCTATCTTCAAATAAGCACTTGTTGCCGAAGACCTGACCTTCCCTGCACCTCCGCTCGTAAGTTTGGCGCTTGTCGGTGAAAAATCAACCTCTTTTGTGTCTCCACCTATCATATCAGAGCCAATCGGAATCATCTTTGCCAAATTCCTCCTCGGAATCAACCAGATCTCTTTTGTAACCTTCTTACCCAATCTCTCACAAGAGTTACCTGTGATTATGAAATAATCACTTATTGAGTAGTAAAATCTCAAACATTTCCATTGCCCATTCTAAATTTATACTTTTACATTATTGCTCTATAAATCTCCATAAGTGTCGTCCCAAACATATACTAAATCAACAATCTTCATCTCCATCTCCTGGATCGAGCTGGAACTGTCGATTATTATTTTAAAGTAATATTCCTCCACTGAGTGCTCCTCAACAAATGCTTTAGTCAAACTCGATTAGAACTTGACTAACAAATGTTTTAGTTGAACTTGATTAGAACTTGACTGATCACCAATTTCATTACAAATTTTAGCCTTGATTAATGACTTAAAGATGCCTCTAAACTCACGAAACTCCCACCGATATTTCTACGCTGAATTGATTCTATGTCTCTATGTTCCAATCTCCGCTGAATTGATTCTATGTCTCTATGTTCCAATCGCTTCTCTTTATAAAATCTTTGCTTCCCTTCTCCTCCAATAGAAGCGCCACATCCTCATAATGTCCAGGCTCTTCTCCTTCTTTCCTCCCCATGCACACTCTTAAATCTCACTATAGATTGGATAGTAATTCTAATAAAATTTTATGTAGAATTGCTGGTTATCTAGACAAAATAACTCATGACCTCCCAAAACATAACAATTTGGTCCCTCTCTGCTGCTGCGCACACGCACCCTGCAAGAGTGCAAATTCAGCAGGTATTTTTTCGTAATTTCCCACTTCCTCTTATACACATATTCCCATAACCGCATTTAGGGAAACCGATTGTGAGACACCTAAGTTAGTACCTTTACAAACTAAACTAGAAAAACATCCAAGCAAGCACCAATCAAAAGCCCTATATGATTAACATGATGGGATCCAAATAACATATTACATGGCAAATGAACCCTCTTTCCAAAGCACAACAGATTTCAATTTTATACATAAGTGAGACAAGCATTTACATTCTTCTTAAATTGTCTAATCGAGCTTGCAAATCGCTGTCTATCCCACTGTCATCATTCCCTGTTGATTCTGCTTGTGCAACCTTACCATTTGAAGCTGGTGCTGCCACAGCAGCTGATGGTGCATTAACAAGCTGCAAATTCGGTTAAAACAGTGGTTATTATTAGAAAACTTGTTGAAGCTAATATAACTGTTTACAAAAATGACATTGAGTAGTAATACCTCTTGGTTGATGTCAATTCCAATCTCGTCGAGAACCTGACTCACTAACTCTTCAGTTTCTTCCTCTTCTTCGTCCCCTTCCAAAGCATCATCAATTGCATCTCCCATCACCTCAGTCACCATTTCCATCTTTTCATTCTGTTTCTCAAACTCCATCATAATCTTCTGCAATGAAGGCAAGTTCATCTGCCTGTTCATTTGGCCCATTGCTTTTGTCACACCTTTCATTGCCTCTCCCATTGCTTGTGTGGATTTGAGTGTCTGAATAATATCACACCCAAAAATATAACAAATTTCAGCACAACATTGAATCGCAGACAAGATACTAAATTTGGGCCAGTGGCTTGCAAATGGGTGCACATTGATTCATCTAATTCGAGAATTCTTAGCCTCAAGCATTTCTATAGAATAAATTTAGATGTCAATGCAATCGAGTGCTTCCTTTCCTATACTATGAAATGTTTCCACAAATAATTTGATGTATGGGGCATATTAGGTATAACAAAGTCAGGGACAAAGTACAACTAAGCTATATGGAAGAAAGAGAATGACTTCGGATGGTACACCTAAATGTCATATTAAGAGCCATAGTAACACAAAATGGGTAGCTAATATAACCTAGAAGACCAATCTAATTTAAGAGTCATAATACGATAGAGAAAAACATTATATTGCTAATGCCAAGTTTTCCATTAAGAACCAACAATCAGCAAACCTCTTACACACAAAAGTACGTAGTAGGCATAGAATAGTAGAATTTGACAAAAGCAAACAGTAATATCATAATATTAAATAAGTCCTTGGATATTATGCAAGAAAGAGCTTGAAAACTCAAAATGAATTTTAAAGACATTCATTGCCTCTCAATGCCTCATAATTAACTCAACATGGTGTCAGACCAGTTGTCAAGTCAAATGAGCATTTGGTTTCCACAAAAGATCACAATAACTTAATAGTACAATTATCAAAATACTATAAATCCACCACAACACTTGATTGGTTAAAGAAATCACAGCAAAAAACCAATACATATTCGAAGTAATATAAGCTCCACACCTAAGCAAAGTACCCGTAATAAGCTCCACAACCAAGCAAAGTACCCGTACAATAAAAGTACATTCTCACCGGTCAAAAGAAGGAAATAACAATCCAAAAAGCTATCTCCAGCATGTGGATAAGAATACGTACCTGAATTCTAAGTGATACACCCTGTAGTTGTGATTTGAGCTTGTAAAATTTTTCAATTTGATGCCTTGTTCTGATAAGGTCTTTGGCCATCACCTTCACAGCACCCTGCAACATGCAATAAGGTCAACAAACACACATCATATACCATAAACCAGTATCAGTACCCATAATTCCATTAGATCAGAAACCAAGAACCACTAAACAAGCACAATTCTCAACAACAATATACAAGTAAAATGAAATATCAATGTCCAAGAATTGCACAATAACACAACTCTATCAAGGAAAAAAACCAGCAGCTTCCAAGCTCTTCAACCATTTAAACATTGGGAAATAGAACCAATCCAATCAAAACAAGGAACGATTACACTCACTTGTTACGATGAAAGAAGCACGACAACTCAATCAAAAACATAACTACTACCAACATTACGATCACAAGTTAAATACACATTCATCCAACTTTACGAAAATTCAAAAACAAACCGTTAAAATTCATACAATCAATAAACCTAACCAATAATAGCAACAATCAACAATCAGAGAAGAAAAAACGCACCATCTGGCCTTGTTTGGCACTTTTTTTAATTTCAGCGATCAACTTCTTCTCCTGATTCTGCAAACCTTGTCGTTCTCTCTCAATCTCTCTAATAGATTTATCCAACATCCTCTTATTTTCCCGCAGCATCTCTGCCAACAATTGACCAAAACTTCACATCAAACGATGAAGAAATTAATTCATCAGTAAAAAATGAATAAACAAATCAAACATCGAGCGGGTGTTTTCTTCTTGCCGAAAAGGAAACTCATGTTGATCGATCGTCTATATTGATACACACAATATCATAATTAACTTATTTTCTTGTACCTTCTGACAGAGTATGTTTGAGTGGGGAGGATTGGAGAAGAGAACGGGACAGGCGCAAAGAGAACTGCTTTCCTCCCTGAACAACAACCGATCAGCTATTACAATCTCATCTTTAATTGAATCAAAAACTAAAAATCAGAATAATAAACTTCAAAAACAACAGATAAACATAATCAAGTAACATATTATCAAATCAAAACCCAATAACCAAGAAACAATTTTTAACCTCAAATCATGGCCAAATCGAGAGAGAGACGCAGTTTTGAATGAGAAGAAGCTTTCTCTGAAATTGAGAGAGGTTGGGATCACCAGTCCTACACCTTAACTTCACAGGCTTGCTTGATCTTCCTGACATTGCGATTTTTTCTGAGTGTCTCGGTCAGATTTCTTCTTGTATTGGGCTCTTACGCCATTTCAGTTGGATCCATAGAATTCAGGCCTACTGACCTTTCAATGGTATGATATCTTTTAGCTCCAGATTTTTTAGAGTTAAGAGATTGAAAATTAAATAAATAAATAAAAATTCTTTTAATATTAATTAAAACATATTTATAAAATTTAAAATATATAAATTTTTTATTTCTAAAAATATTTTAAAGAAGAATTATAACTCTTAAAGGGTATGTAGGTATAATTATTTTTAATATATATATATATTCCTCAAATTTTATAAATAAAATAATACTAGAAATAAGTCAAAATTTATAAATAAAATACTACTATAAATAAATATAATGTTGAAAAAAATTGATATTAAATTGTATATACAAATTCTCGAAATTTACTAATATTATGATCTGTTCACTATCATGTTTTTATTTATTTTGAAGTAGACCGTCATTACAATGCATGATATATGGATAAAACTCTTTATCAATCAAAATGAAGATATAAAGGGTTAGTTAATAAAATTAAAAAAAAAAAAAAAAAAGCTTGGTATTTGACGTAAAATTTTCCATCTATTATTTTATACACCGAGTATTAGTTCAATAGTACATTTCAATAAAGAGAGTATATGATTGAATATTTCTTTTTTCTCCTTTGAGTTAATTATGTTATTTTACATCATTTTATATCTGGAACTGCTAATCATGCTATTATAAAAAAATTAGTTACCAATATAACGGCAAATCCCCACCCTGGTAGAACTATGATTTGGAGTCTGATGTCACACAACAAGTGCAGAAACATAACAGTTGAATAATCTAAAATCCCAAAGTTTATTCCAAAGTCTTCAATAACCCATAAAACAGTAAAACAATCCAAAAATTCCAAGAAACATAATAAAGCCAATGTCCAGCATGTGTAAAAACAAAACCAGCAGTACAATCCCAAATAGTCCAGTACAAATGTCCAGAGATAAAATAACAAACTACATGAACGTGCTCATGATGTATGTCGTGATCCAAATATGAGATAGCGCCTAAACAATCAGGGTACTTGCACTCAACCTGGGATTTTATTCCCAGATTACAGAATAAGAAGAAATAAATGAGACGTTAGACTATGAATTAGTCTAAGTTAGCGCTCACGTTCCAACATACACATACAGAGTGACCTAGACTTGACTCTAATCATGGGAGCACACAATGCAAGGCTCTACAGACTCCCTAAAATCCACTATATCAGACAACACACCAATCATCCTATCAATAAACAGTTTATTAATTATCTTTCTTTAATCAGAACTCAATCATCCGTGATATATATGTTCCTACACGTTCAATTATCAAACTAAAAATAGGCTCCTAAAGTTCACGGTTTAAGGTCCTATTAATTTATAGGGCACTAGAATTACGTCTTCGGGGGTTCCGTTAAGTTCACGGTTTATTAATGCTTTCTGTGGAGGTTCCATCATTAAAATTCCGTTTCTAACAGTTTAAATCCGGTTATTTAGCTTTTACAATTTTAGTTACAGATGGCCGGAAAATCAGACACCTGGTGACCTCCTAATTAAGTCTGGTTCAAACATCAATCATAGTCATTTACCATCCGTTAATAGTCCATTCACAGTCCAGCAACCAGAAACAGGATTTTGTTTATTAATATTTTAACTAATTAAATTACAAAATTATGCTCAAAGCAGCTAACAGCGAAAAACGGGATTTCAGTAGCAGTAAACAGTATGGCCGAAGCCCAGTAAACAGTATCAATATAGTAGTTTCAACTACAATCAATATGCACTTCAAGCCAATTATTTCAGTAGTAAGGATCCTCTATCCCTAGGCATGCAATATATTCTAGTAGTAGACTGACTAAGTGCAAAACTCAGAGTTTCATTTATTTACTATTTTAACCGGAGTATTTAAGTACCAGAATATCAATTTCAGTGTATGCGTGTTACAAACTGAGAGGGCAGTTAAAGTCTTATTTTGTCAGTTTATTATTATTAACAGGCAGTTTATTGTATTTAATTATTATCATTAAACATGGCAGTTTGGGAAAGAGTTTCACAATACATCAATTCACGACACATGCATAAAACAAACAACATACATCAAACATCGTATTGGGCCAAAAACGAACTACTAACCAACGGCGGCAGAATCAACGGCAATGCGAATAACAAACGACTACTTCTCAGCCCGAGCAGTTCATTCCTCTTGATCCTCTGCAGAACGATACCAAAAGTGTTATTCACAGAATACGGGATTCCAATCGAAACTGAACCTAATAGAATTAAACCCTAACTGAACCGAACAGTCCCTTAAAAACCTACAAACTGATTCTACAGAGCGATGAAACTTACCAAATGACTCGGACCAAAAAGTCACCGCAATCCGCGACGCCTACCGAACAGAACCCCGACGGAAAACCCAACTGACATAATAACGATTACGATATCAGTGACCAAGATAAGTATAATAAACCCAAAATACGAGAGTATAGCAGAATGGACTTACCAGAGTTAGAGACCTCAAACGAAACCTGATCGGAACCCTAACGGAACTCCAATCCGAATATAGAATCGTAGAACGGAACCTACACGTAGATACAGAGTACCGGCGTTAGAACACGAACTGGAATACAATAACGAAACATAATCTAAAGAGACTTACTAGAACCAAACTGCGGCGGAGACTCGATCGAACGATCGCTCTGACTCTCACGGTTCTCTCAATTCTAAATCGTGAAAAGAGGAATGAATGAATCATTAGGGTTTATAATAGTTTTATATAATATCTAATATTAAACCCCCCCTAACTCTGGAAAAATTATAAATTTGCATCAGAACTCTGGACAAATTCCAAAAAAAATCCCTAAATTAAACACAAGCTACTAAGCCAAAAAATGGTCTGCTACAACCAAACATTATATTATATATCCGCTGCTTCTAACGTTGGTCAAACCGCTAATATAATCCGTCAACCGCTAATCGGTACTATAATTCTCCAACCACTAATCATTAACCGCTAATTGCCAAATATAGCCTTAATAAAAAAAGAGTAATGCTACATAGGGATTCAGATCCTCTGCTGGTGTTTTATATGCTGAGATCTTACTGATATTTTGATATGGAGATGACACGTGTTAATTTTCAATCTAATAGATATCGTGCTGACACTTTATTTAAAAATTTCCACTTGTTCTCTTTCTATTTTTTTTTTACTTTCCTCTCTCTCCATTTGAGTAATTATTTTATTTCTCTATTTTTTTTTTTAATTTTATTGACATAATTATTATCATTTTCTTTAGAATGATTATATATATATATATATATATATATAAAATCGGTACTAACAAATTTTTGATACTATCGCAATTTTAATATTATGTTAAGTTAATATAATTGACATGAGAAATTTCAATTTTACTTTTGTATCTTTTTAGATTTCTAATTGACAAACCACGAACAACGTTGTATTTTAGATTAAACATATCATCATTGTGTATCAGGTTAGATTCCTTCTACCATCATTCAAATCTTAATTATATTTTAGTTTAGAATTATTAATATTAACTTTAGAATGATTTTCTTTATATTATATATCTATCTATCTATCTATGTTGTACTTACAAATTTCTGATAAGATATAAACTATTACTCACTAAGTTAGATTTCTTATATATATATATATATATATATATATATATATATAATTCATACAAAATTTAGTTTAGATTAGTTAATTTTATTTTTATTTTTTTTAATCTCTTTTCAATATTTAGAAATCTTCAATCAGATACAGCACTTCATTTAACAAGTTAGAATTTATTTATAATACACAAATTATTTTATTGCATTTTAGTTGAAAGTATTGGATTAATTTTTTTATTTGAAAATATATAGTTTGTACATGTTTAAGTTTTTTTTTTTATTCTTATGTTAGTTGTATATGATGGTGATAGTAATAAAAGAATGAGATATATGTTTAACTATATGTGTTTGGTTAGCATGTTCTTATAGTTGTATTGTGTTTTTATTAAACTTGGTAATTTTGTATTGTACTGTATTTATTTTTTTAATTTTACATAATATACTTTAAATCTATCTGTTGATTGTAATTCTAAATTCATAGGAAAATGAATGAAATCGGAAGTGCTGTAGAAAACTCTGATAATGATTGTAATTGGAAACCAAAATATGGTATGGTGTTTCAATCAGAACAATTAGCTTATGACTTTTACAATGCATACAGAAGAAAAATAGGATTTAGTATTAGAAGAGATACACATGCAAAGAATAAGAAGACAAATGAAATCACTTCTAGAAAATTTGTTTGTTCTAAAGAAGGTTTTCGAGAGAAAGATAAACGTGATAAAGTCACAAAAATTTCTAGAGCAGCAACTAGAATTGGTTGTGGTGCACAAATTATGTATTAAGTTAAAGAAAATTGACAAAACTTTTTTTGTCAATTATTTTGTGGAGGAAAATAATCATTTTTTAGTTAAACAAGAGTGTGCACATACATTACCTTCACAACAAAATTTAGGAGCTGCACAATAAATTGAAATAGAGTTGGCAGAAGAAACTGGAATTCCAATTAGATCCTCATATGAGTTGATGGGTAGAAAAGTATGTGGTTGAGAGTCTCCTGGGTCCACAAAGATTTATAAAAAAAACTATTTGAGATCAAGAAGACAGGGGAATTTAGCATATGGAGAGATAGGATTTCTATTGAGTTATTTTTCAGAACAAACACTAAAAAATCCATCTTTTTTTATTTTGTGCAATTAGACAATGGAGTACATATCACAAACATATTATGGGTAGATGCTAAAATGATGATTGATTATGGCCAATTTAGGGGTGTTGTGAGTTTCAATACAACATACAAAGTAAATAAAGAAAATAGGCCATTTGGAGTGTTTGTCAGATTTAATCATCATCGAGAGATTGTTGTGTTTGGAGCATGTTTAATGTATCATGAAACTTTTGAATCTTTTATTTGGTTGTTTGAAACGTTTTTGCAAGTTATGTCAGGAAAAGCTTCTAAGACAATCTTTACTGATCAAGATGCTGCAATGACCAAAGTTGTTCTACATGTTATGCCTAATACATACCAAAGACTTTGTGTATGGCATATTATGCAAAATGCCTTGAAGCATATGCATGATGTAGGAATAAAAAGTATCTTGTCAACATGTATGTTTAGTATTGAAGATGAAAATGAGTTCTTAAAAGCTTGGGTTGATATGCTTGATAAATTTGATTTGCATGACAGTACTTGGTTGAAGAATGTATTTTCAGTGAAAGAAAAATGGGATTTTGCATATATTAGACATGCGTGGTCAGCTGGGATGAGTAATACACAACTTAGTGAGAGTTTTAATGCTTGTTTAAAAGAATATTTGAAGTCTGATATGAACATTCCACAATTTTTCATGCATTTTGATAGAGTGTTTAATGATAAAAGATATAAGGAACTTGAAGCGGAATATAATTTGTTCTATAGATTTTCTTCAAATGTCATTTTACAAGAATTAATATTGTATATGATTCAATCTCCTTATGCCTTATGAATAATGGTTCTCCACAACAATTGATTTATCCTCCACTTTTGGTTATTTTTTTTCTTTTTAAAATATTCGTTTATTATTTATGTTTGATTTAATCCTTATTATGTGCATATTTTTCATTTGATAGGTTCAATGGGATAGTTCATATGCTACTCTGGCATGATCTCCTCACGTGCATTATCAACAAACAAGTTTTCAAGAATTACTTCGTCAGAATAACAATTTACCTCATGAAATTCAAGATATTTTACCTGACTTTCCATTTAATTTAGGAAACATGGACTAAATTTTCTATTATTGTTATCATTTGAAGAATTATTAGTGTTGCTATTACTTTAATATTTTGGAGCATTAGAGACTTATTTTTGAGAATGTTGATATTGTGTTTATCTTGTGCAAATATTAAAAATGTGTCATATATTTTTATTGTTGTGATTATTAAGTTAGATTGATTTTGGTGTATAGATTTGTATGTTACCGTAGAAATTATGTTTAAAAAAATTAAGTTAGTGTTTGTTTGTTTTTTTTTTTTTTTTTTTTTTTTAAATCAGCTATTGTAAGTGTTATATGAACAAATTTAAGTGTTAGGCTGATAGATAATATAAGAGAGAAAATGAGAATATAATATTAAAAAAATAATAAAGTGAGCATGAGGTAAATAATTATAGTAGCTAAATATAACTTTTGAAGTGCTAATTCTATATCAAATGAATCAACTTGCTTTTTGAATGTGATAATTTATTTCTTGAGAATTAAAGTTACAGAATAAGAAAAAAAAAACAGAAATAGTGAGAAGAAAGGGAAAAAAAATTCAAAAATTATTAAAAAAAGATCATTACTTTTTATATTTTGAAAATAAATAATAAAAAAAATAAAACAATCACTTTTTATATTTTGGAAATAAATAAAATGAAAAAGAAAAAAAAACTTGTTTTTTGAGAGAACATTTACTTGTATAAAAAAATAGAGAAATAAAATAATTACTCAAACAGAGAGATAAAAGAGTAAGAAAATAGAAAGAGAATGAGTGGAAATTTTTAAATGAAGTGTCAACCCGATATTCATTAGATTGAAAATTAACACGCGTCATTTGCATATTAAAACATCAGCAAGATCTCAACATATAAAATATTTGCGGAGAATCCAAATCCTGCTATATCACCTACTTTTGCAACCAACTTTTCCTGCCAACTCTTATTTGTCAATCATGATTGGTTGTTTAAATTGACAAAAATAAATATACATATTATACACATCCAATCATAAATTGTCGTCTAAAGATATGTAAGAAAAGTTAACTGCGACGGAGTAGGGTATATAACATTACTCAATAAAAAATTATAATATATATATAAAGAACTACAAAAGCTGCCTTCGTGACATGGTTAAAATCGTTTTTTTCATCATTTATAAAATGCTTTCTGTTTTTCTATTATTTACATAATTGTCATTAAACATTTAATGTATAAATTGTAAAATGTAGAAATTCAATCATATTCAAACAATATGTCATTTGCAAACCTTTTCTTTTCCTTTTTATTTTTGTTTGAAGATTAATTCAAAACTTTTCTTCTTCTTTTCGATTTTTTGAAGCACGATTTAGTGGGCGATGCCGATTACGTCGCCTCGCAATAACAAATAAGCAACAATTATGCCGCCTGGTTATATGATCTGATCGGTTGTTTTGAAATTGCAATTTGATGATGATTCTATGTTTGATTGATGTGGTGGTTATATTATCTTCTATTAATTTCTTTAAATGATTATATGGTGTTTCAAAGACTCGCAAGTAGTCAGACTAATAGTTGTTCTCTGAATTTATTGTGAAATTTATAATTTTGTTGGTGTTATTATAAAGATTCGCAAAAGCCGATTTCATGATCTTACTGTCAAAACACATCCCTGCTTTATATGGTTTACTTATGTTTAGTATTATTATATATAATAATATATATTATCTACAATAAAAATAATTCAATTTTCATACGTTTTAATTAATATTATTTAGTTTAGTTTTTAATACAAAATTAAATTTTCATTCAAAAAAATCTATTCATATTCAATATAAAACTGTTGCATTGACATAAAAAAAAACCACTTTGTCTATTCTGTTCTATACGAGTTGATAATCATCTCTAGTGAGTATGTATATATATAAGAGCCATTTACATGAATCATAATTTTATTTCCTTCTAATCTCTTTTAAAAAAAATTGAAATGCAATTTGCTTTATTGGATCAGCTGAATAGCAACAAGAATTATTGAATGATTAATGTTAAAATTTGTAGGTTATGAAATTCTATAAATAAAAAAATTGGAGAGCTCATTACCACCGATATAATCCTAATTGATGAGAATGTATAGACAATTGTGTATTGTAGATTTATTTGTCTTTTAAGTTTTTAAATAGATAATGAATTTAATTTAAGATTAATTAAAATAAATGACCACTTCCCAAAATATATAGTTTAATATAAATTATAATTATTCCTAACTACTAACTAAAACAAATTTAATTATTTTTTATAAGTGAAATTTAAATTATAATAAATATATATATATTAAATTTATTATAAAAAATTATTAACCTACATAATCACATTCTTCCTTATTTAATTTTATTTGAGCTTACACACATTTACATAAATAAATTTTTAAACAAAACAAAATATATAAACATTAAATTAACAAATAAGTTACATATTTTACCAAAACTTTCTAAACAAAAATTATTACTCAAATTTAATTAATGTATTAAAATATATATTTAATTAGTTATAAAAATTTAATAACATATATATTATATCATATTTCTTATTTTACTTTCTTTACCTTACACAAATTTAAAAAAATACATAAATACAAAAAATTATAATCAAAATACAAAAATATCAAATTAACATATAAATCAAAATATTTTACATAATAAATTTGAAATATTATCAAAATAATTAATTCAATAAATATTTTTTATACCGCCTATGGGGCGAACCATTAAGGTAGTTATTTAATATAATGGTTACATGATCGTTGTTATTATTTTTTAGTTAATAATAAAGGGTTAATTTCAAAAACTACTCAATTTTTGAAACATTTTACTTTTAGTATTTGGTTTTACAAACTTCTAACACACCACCTCAAAAACCACCCAAAACGAACACTACTAGTAATTTTGTTGAGGTGTGGGTGGTTTTACTAATTAATTGGTTTTAATAATTTATAAATTTTTTGTTTAATAATTTTAGTAAATTTTAAATATTTTATTTGAAAACCATTTAAAATTTTATAAAACTAAAATAAATTATTATTTAGTTTAGTATTTTTTAAATGTTTGGTTTAATAATTTTTAATAACTAGTAGTTTTAATTTTTATTTTTAAAAATTACTAAATAAAAAAATTTATTGTGTAGATTTCATAATTTAAAAATATTTTGTTAAATAATTTTTAATAATTTCCTGTTTAACTTTTTATTTTTTGATTTTCCAAAACCTAAAACAAGAGATTATTTAATTATAGATATGTTTGGAAACTTATTAAAAAAAATTATATTATTATTGTTTTATAATTTTATAGATTTTTAAAAATAGATATGAATAAATAAAATTTTTAAAATTAAAAATAATTAAAAAAATGTTGATATGTTTAATAATTATTTTACTTTTTGAAAAAATAAATATAAAATAAAACTCTTTTTTCTTTAAAAACAAGCTAAATTACATAATTTTTGGTTGTATGTATCAAAAAATTAAAGGTTAAAAATAAAAATTATTAAAATTATTCAAATAATTAAATAAAACAATTTTTTTCTTATTTTTATTTTAAAAATAATAATAAAATAATAAATTAAAAATATTCAAAACATAATGTATTTAGTTTAATAACAATAAAATTTAGAAATTTAAATTATAAATTACTAAAATTAATAAATTAAAATTAAAAAATTCTAAATAAAAAATTGTTTATTTAAGGGAATATTTAAAATAAAAAAATAAAATATTATGTAAATTATTTAATAAAATATTTAAAATTTACTAAATTTATTAAACCAAAAATTTACAAATTATTAAAACCAAATAATTAGAAAAACCACCTAAAAACACAAAAACCACTCACAACTCATCAAAACCACTAGTAGTTTTGTTTTTGGGTGGTTTTGGGGTGGTTTGTTAACCACTAGTAGTTTTGTTTTTGGGTGGTCTTGGGTGGTTTGTTAGAAGTTTGCAAAACGATGTGCCAGAAGTAAAATATTTCAAAAATGAGGTGGTTTTTGGAATTAACCCTAATAATAAAATGGATTAATCCCAAAAAACCCACATACTTTTGCTAAATTCACTAAAAATTTACGTTAATTCTACTTTTCACCAAAAACCCATTTTACTGTTACCAACCATTTATTTTACTATTTTATTCTGTCAATAGTTAAAGCCCACTTGATTATAAAGGGCAAAAGTGGTTTTACACTATTTTTGTTTTTAATTAAAAAATAAAAGAGCCACAGTTGATCACGTGTGTGATGATATACACGAGCACTGTTCTTCCTTCTTATTCGCGGCAAGATTCCTTCTTTTTCTTCGTTGATCTGTTTTAATTTTTGCTAACTTTTTTAAATGGAAAATCTTTTTACTCTTTATTTTAAAAATCCTTCAAAATAGTGTTTAGCTTTTCAAAGGCAAATTTACAAGACTCTTTAATGGCAAATTTACAAGCGAATCAACAAAACACATGCTAAAGCTATACGAGAATAAACAACAAAGGAATGAATTTGGTATGGGATTCGTAGAAATAGAATTCAGTTTTGTTGTCCAGTCAAAAATCTCATTCGAAGTCTTGTGTTTTAAGGTTTGCAGGATATCATATCGAACTTTCTCCTATGACACAGCACCTGCTATGCAGGTATTTGGGCATTTTTTTATTAGTAAAGAAGATGAATAGGTGAGTTTTGTTGGGGATGGTAGTCACGGGTTGGGGAAGGGGAACTTGAAAGATGACATTGACATCAATACCTGCTTCTAGGGTCGTAAGCGTGAAGGAGCAGGGTTGTTAGATTTAAAGATAATAAAGAAGTAGAGATACTACTACAATCTGCTATATTTTTATTGAGTTCAAGAATGCCTTTAAATAGGCATATACAAATCTCAAAGATTGATAAAAACAAACAAACGAGATATCAGTAATTTATTTTCCTAGATTCTAGTAACAACTTATTCACAAACAGAACATCAGAAAGTGCAGATTCTCCCCAAGACTAGGACTCTTTTTTGACTGATTCTGAATCACGTTTCCACACCTCCCCTTGATTCAAAATCACATACTCCAAGTAAAGATCTGAAGTACCAAAATTTTTCCTTTGACAGTGGCTTTGTTAGGATATCTGCTAATTGATCATACGTACTGCAGTATTGTATCTTCACCATGTTTTCAGCTACCAAATCTCTGATAAAGTGTAATCGAGTATCAATGTGCTTAGTTCGACTATGTAATGCTGGATTCTTAGTCATAAAGATGGTTGATTTATTATCACAGAAAATGATAGTTGCTGCTGTTTGTTGATATTGAAGCTCTCCAAGAATTCCTCTGATCCATATCGCCTGACATGCTGCAAATGTAACAGCGATATATTCGGCTTCCGTACTAGATAATGTTGTTATGGGCTGCTTTTTAGAACTCAACGCAATTGCTCCGGAACCTAAAGTGAATATATGTGCTGAAACACTTCTACGATCATCAGGACAACTTGCAAAATCTGAGTCTGAATAGCCATATAATTTTCCATCGAAAGACATAACAGTACTTGAATACCATAGCCCATAAGATACTGTACCAGCAATATATCGAAGTATCCTTTTCGCTGTTCCAAAGTGTATTTGTGATGGCTTCTCCATGAACCTTGAAATGGTACTCACTGAAAATGCAATGTCAGGCCGAGTGTGTGTCAAGTAAATCAGCCCACCGACTAGACTTCTATATGAGCTGGGATTCACTGCTGCTTTACCATCATGCCTGAAGAATTTTTCATTAACATTCATTGGTGTGCTAACTGGAGTGCAATGCAACATTCCAAATTTTTTAAGCAGCTCCCTTGCATAAAGTTCTTGAGACAAGAATATACCATCTTCTCCTTGCTTCACTTCTAGTCCAAGAAAATAATGTAAGGAACCCAAATCTGTCATCTCAAATTCACTCAGCATTTGACATTTGAAATCCTCAATGATTGTTTTTGTAGACCCTGCATAGATTATATCATCAACATATAAGCAAACCATCATAAACTCACCTCTGCTATTTTTCTTTGCATACAATGTGGGCTCTCTTTCGCTTCTTGCAAATCCATCCCTCAAAAAAATGTTGATCAATGCGACTATACCAAGCTCTCGGAGCTTGCTTTAAACCGTAAAGTGCTTTATGTAGCTTATAAACTTGCATCTTTTTTTTTTCTGACTTCGAAACCTTAGGGCTGATCAACATATACCTCTTCATTAAGATTGCCATTAAGAAAAGCCGACTTCACATCTAATTGATAGACATGCCACTTTTGTTGTGCTGCAAGAGCCAAGAATATGCGAATTGTTTCGAAGCGAGCCACGGGGGATAATGTTTCTTCGAAATCAATCCCTACCTGTTGAGAGTATCCTTTTATAACAAGACGGGCTTTGTATCTCTGGACTTCACCGAGTGCTCCAACCTTTGTCTTGAATACCCATTTAACGCCGATAGATTTCTTTCCAACCGGTAAGTCGCATAATGTCCATGTCTTATTTTTATTGATGGCTGCAATTTCTTCAGACATAGCTTGTTGCCACTTTACTTCTCGATTAGCCTCTTCAAAAGTTGAAGGATCTGCAGTGACCAACACAAAACCACACGACTCGTATAAATCGGCCAATGATCGATATTTTTGTTGTTCCGGAGACGTCGACCAATCTGCAGGAGATATGGTATTTGTTGAACTAGGCTGTGGAGAATGTGTAGGTGTTGAAGTTGGCGTTGAAGGTTCTGAAACTGCTTGAATTTCCTGTATGATTTCTTCACCATTGCGCTCTTCATTGTTGGGTTCTACTGCACTATTATCCTGCCAATTCCAGCTAAGATCCTCATCAAATACAACATCACGCCTGATTAAAATTTTTTCGCTAATAGGATCAAATAATTTGTAAGCTTTGGATTGAGTACTATACCCAACAAATATACATTTATGTGATTTTTGATCCAGCTTCCTTCTATTTTGAGGGGTAATAATAGAATAGCAAATAGAACCAAAGATACGCAAATGACTTACAGCGGGTTTGAAACCATTCTAAGCTTCAAAAGGCGTCTGGTTTTGCACAGCCCTTGTAGGAGATATGTTGAGGATATAAACAGCCGTAGCTACTGCTTCTGCCCATAAAGTATTTGGTAAGTTCTTTGCTTTCAACATGCTTCTGGCCATTTCAGTAACAGTGCGATTCTTTCGCTCGGCTACTCCATTTTGCTCTGGGGTGTAGGGTGTTGTCAATTCTCTACGTATGCCATGTTCTTCACAAAAGGAATTGAACTCTTTTAACACAAATTCTCCTCCTCTGTCAGTACGAAGAACTTTGATGTAGTGATCACTTTGTTTCTCCCCTAAGGCTTTGTAATGTTGAAACTTCTCAAATGTTTGATCTTTACTTTCAAGAAAGTATACCCATGACATCCTACTAAAATCATTAGTAAATAACAAGAAATATTTACTACCTCCAAGAGAAGTTGTCTGCATCGGGCCACATAAATCGGCATGAATCAGTTCAAGCCATGATGAAGCTCTCCAAGTACTACAAACTGGAAGTGATTTCCTCATCTGCTTTCCATATACACATCCTTGGCATAATTTAATATCATCAATTTTAGGCAGACTAGAAACCATATCTTTATCTTTGAGTAATTTTAGACCCTTCAGATGAAAGTGACCGTATCGGAGATGCCATATGGTGGAGTCATCGATCTCTTTAACATTAAGAACAAAGTTTCCCATTTGAGTCACGTCTAAAGGAAACATTTGATTCTTGGTCATGGAGATTTTTACCATAACTTGCCCTGAACTTTTCTCTCTTACACAGCATTCTCCATTATCAAATAAAACTATATAGCCAGAAGAAATTAATTGACCAACACTAAGAAGATTAAATCCTAAAGTTGGTACATATTGAACATTATGTAAGAACTTAACGTTACCAGGATTTAATTCAAATCTTACTGTGCCTCTGCCTCCCACGTGAAGAACACTGCCATTTCCCAACTAGACATTTTGCTTGTACGTTTCATCAATAGTAGAGAAGAGTTGTTTGTTGCCCGTCATGTAGTTGGAACAACCACTGTCTACAAACCAGATTTTTTGAGCCTGATATTCTTCTTCTCTAAGTTGTGCCATGAATAACTTTTCTTCATCCTCTGCAAGTAACTCATTATTTGTTTCCTCCTTGATAAAATTTGCTTGTTCTTCTTTCGACCAACAGTCTGCACGCATATGGCCATAATTTCCACAATTACAGCACTGCACATTGTTCATATACTGTCGTGCATCATCATTTCGACCTCTACCTCGTCCAAAAAATCAACCTCTACCTGGAGAATGTCCCCGAAAGCCTTCTCTGCCACGTCCTCTTCTGTCAGTGTTACAGTCTTGAACTTGAAAAGCATTGTCTTCTACCTTTTCTGTTTTTTCAACACTTCTACTTATCCTAACTTCATGAGCTTGTAATGACCCTATGAGTTCATCAAAGGTAAATAGAGACATGTCTTTTGACTCTTCTATAGCAGCAACAACATGATCAAACTTAGGATTTAAACTACGAAGTACCTTCTCCACAATTGTTTGATCATCAACCTTTGCTCCATACGTTCGCATCTGACTAACCACTGCTGCTGCTTTAGCCAGAAATTCGGACACAGGTTCGTCATTCTTCATTTGCAATGTCTCAAAATCTCTGCGTAATGACTGTAATCTAACAACCATTACCTTCGAATCCCCTTGAAACTCCTTTTGAAGTACTGTCCATGCGGCTTTAGAAGTGGAAGCCCCTGCTATCCTTGAAAAAACACTGTCATGCACAGCTTGTTGAAGAATTACGAGTGCTTTTGCGTCCTTCTTTCTTGTCTCCTTGAGTTTTGTTTGTTCTTCTGCAGTGAGGATTGCATTCTCCACTGGTTCAGCGAAACCACTTTCTACAAAATCCCACAAATCCTGAGACCTTAATAAAGTTTTCATTCGTATTGCCCAAAACTCATAGTTCTCTCCCTTAAAGAGATGAATGAGAGGTTGAGTTGTTCCCATTGAAGTGCCACTGCTATTACCACTGCTCATCATGTTTCACTCACGTGTATCTCTCCTTTGGCTCTGATACCACAATGTTAGATTTGAAGATAGTAAAGAAGTAGAGATACTGCTACAATCTGCTATATTTTTATTGAGTTCAAGAATGCCTTTAAATAGGCATATACAAATCTCAAAGATTGATAAAAACAAACAAACGATATATCAGTAATTTATTTTCCTAGATTCTAGTAACAACTTATTCACAAACCGAACATCAGAAAGTGCAGATTCTCCCCAAGACTAGGACTCTTTTTTGACTGATTCTGAATCACGTTTCAACAAGGGTTGTGAAGACGGTGGCTAGGCTTCTCTGCCAGAAGAAGACGATTCCAAACATGATTTTTTAAATTAGTTTATAAATAAATAAATAATAAAAAGTAATTTCAAGAAAGAGTTAGTGACGGGTGTCGAATCCGTCAATATTTAATTAACCTGCAAATACAAATAATTGTAGCAAACAGGGTCGATCCACAGAGAACGAAAATTAATAAATGTATCGTATCGACCAAATCAAAATAAATGGGGGTTTCGAGATTATGCGAATATTTAAAATAAATCTAAATCGGAGATTAAAAATCAATTATAATTAAACATCCAGCTAAGTCAATTTATTCGAATCAGGTGTTGATCATCGAAGCTAAAAATATCTATATTGTTTAATAGTCACAGTTATAGCTATTGACAACGTGCCTAATAACCAATCTTTTCCTAGATAGATTGACCGGGTACGACCCTTTGAATCAATCACTTACCTAACACGTAGATTGCATTATCAATTAGAAAAGACCCGTGACCATAACCAATTGAATCGGTACGACCGTTCTTGAATTATGATTATACACTCTCAACACTACCTAGGTCAAATTAACTACGAGCTATTTGACATGCAATGTGTTAAGTCTAATTAACCAATCAATTGCGCACTTAATTAATTAATCAGAATCAACATGTGCATTTAACCATGCCCATAGAGAATGCATAAATATCAAACAATATAGCAGAATAAAACAATTCTCACAACACGGTAATTAGAATTGACTTAGCTGGATGAGGTTCGTTTAGCTCCTCATGGGCGCGGCGAACTTCATTTGCTTAATATAATTCATCGTTCCCCAGAGAATAAAAACCCAGAGTATTTTTTTTATATCTCTCGATCCCCAAATTCCAATCCAGAGTCGAAGAGATTTTACAATCGTTTTCTTCCTAAAATAAAACCTCCCTAGAAAATCTAAAATGAACTCGTAAAAATCTCTAAATCAAAATCTCAGTCGTTCAGATCACAATTTAAATTTGAGAATAACAACTCTGATAGAATTGACTTGGTCTTGTTGACTTGTCTTTAGCAAATCCAGCTTTAACCCCCCAAAATTCTTCAATACTTCGCAATTGCCTCCAAACTGTCAACAAATACAAAAATAGAGCAATTAGATAGTATATATTCAATAAAGTCCCCGAATTGTAAGTAAAATAAGGTAGAAATGTTGTGCATTTCATGCCCAATCAAATTCCCCCACACTATCTTATACTTGCCCTCAAGTATGCCCATGACCAACGTAAAAGAAGACTCAAATAGTTCAACCAAACTGCTGCCAAAAGGAATCAACCATATTCAACCGTGCCCACAGTTAAAGTTCAAATCACTCAAAATAATGAATAATTAAAAGAAAAGGAACTGTCGTCAGATTAAGCACACATATTTAAATTCCATCTTTGAATTAAAGCAGATGTAAGGAGAACAAACAATAATTCGCGAAAGAATCCACTACACCAGTACCACAAGCAAATAAGAAAACAATCAGCTTTCTTCACAGTTTAAGCAACAGATAATAACATAAAACAAATACTAAAAGCCACTGGTCAGGTCCTTTTTTTTATTTTTTTATTATTATTTTTTTTTTGACCCTAAACAACCAGCGAGACATTTCAAATCAACACTTCCAGTTATTTCTAGGTCTAAACGGCCCTCAAAAAGGTACTAAACCCTTCTCCAATCACTAGCTTCTCCATACATAAGCCACTTAAGGAGAATAAGTGCCGTGTCACCTATTCCGGCCAGCAAAGGAGAATAGAAAAACTAAAAATGCGTGACTTTGGTCGGACTGAATTCGGCCCAAAAAGGGGACAATCCTCCTACCATCAGTGGCTCCATACATACAAAAACTTAAGGGGAATTAATGCCGATCCACTAATCCCAACTGACGATATTGAGTCACATGATCAATGCCTAATTTTATTTTTATTTTTCTTTCCTTTTTTTTTTTTTTTTTGCAACTGCGTACTAACTAACTGTCTCCTATTTTCGCAAGTATCCTAGCATTGGTGGATTCTAAATTAAATTATTATAAGCTCTAAAAACATCTGCTAGTATCTTATACACACACAAAAATTAAGTCTCATATATTACACAGCTCCTAATTCAATCTAAAAACTCATTATTAAGAGTGAATCAATCAAAAAGGCACATAAAAAAAAATTCATCCTAAAAGCAGCAGTAAAGAAGAACCAAAGACTTGGAAAATAGAACTAAAAAGAAAAACTAGAATCCTAAAAGAAATAAACGAAAACAACCTAAAGAGAAAACTAAAATAAAGAGAAGTAAAATAAAGATGAGATATATAATATCCTCCCCCACACTTAGCATTTACATTGCCCCAATGTATATGTCAGCATAACAAAACAAAAACAAAAGAAAGACAGATACTTCCCTGAAAATTGTGGAGGTAGGAAACTAACATCTCAAGCAGCATCTTCACCTTCTGACTTGCTTGAAACATCCCACTGAATGTTGTGGTGGGCGCAGCGAGTCGTCAGGGCTCGCATTATCTTATTAAATTTTCGCTGCAATATCTTCACCTCCTTTGTTAGGTTTTGATTTGAAGTTGTAGGCACAACCTCCTCTTTCAAACGAAGTTCATCTGCAGACAATAAACGCACACTTCCTTTCCCAGATTTTTCAACCAATTGCAAAATTAATAAAATTGAACCAGAATTCAGAAGTGGCTGACCGGAAAAGTTGAACCAGGAGAATCTATCGCTGGAGATTGTTGTCGACGACGGCTGGAGTCTGCGACCGTCGGCTCTGGTTGTGGTGACGACGGCTGGAGATCGGCAACGAGGCGGGCTGGAGACTGTCGACGGCGATGACGGCGCGGTACCGGCGTATAGCGGCTGAGACGAGTTGCGGCTGGAACTCGGTTGACCGGCGACTGGAGAAGAGGGGTGATCGGAAGAGACGACTGCTGCCTGGAGACTGCGAGGTCGCGGCGGCTTGGATCAGATCGGCGCTGGAAGAAGGCTAGAGCTGGCGTCTGGAGGAGTCGCGGCTGGAACTCGGTGGTGGAGCGGCGGACAGCGGCGGCGGCTAGGGTTTAATGATTTTTTCTGTCTACTACTGTGCACGACCTGTGTTTTTATTTTTATTTTATTATTATTATTATTTATTTATTTATATATATATATATATTTTTTCATTATTAAGTATTTAATAAAAAGAAAATAAAAATAAACAAAATAAAATAAATAAATAAAAATAAAATAAAAATAAATAAATAAATAAATAAATAAATAAAAATAGAAAATAAAAATTTTGGGTTGCCTCCCAACAGCTCCTTGATTTTACGTCTCTGGCTAGACACGATAAAATTATCCAGAAGCTTGTCGTGGGCATGACAAAATTTCTTCACAGAGGTTTACTCGGAAACCCTCGTAATAGGGTTTAAGTCTATGCCCATTGACCTTGAAAATCTTGCCTGTTTCCATGCTCTCTATTTCCACTGCACCATGAGAAAATACGTTAATAACAATAAAGGGGCCAATCCATCTTGACCTCAATTTCCCAGGAAACAATTTGAGTTTTGAATGGTATAGTAAAACTTTTTAACCCACTACAAACGATTTCCTAGAGACATGAAGATCATGCTCTCTTTTCAACGTCTCCTTCTGGTGCTAAGCTCTGATGTAGGAATCATTTCTGATTTCTTCTAACTCTTGGATTTGGAGCTTTCGCTGCTCACCAGCAGCATCTGTTCTCAAGTTACATTCTTTCACGGCCCAGAATGCTTTATGTTCCAATTCAACCGGCAAATGGCACGCCTTACCATAGACAATGCGATAAGGGGACATCCCAATAGGTGACTTGTAGGCGGTTCGATACGCCCATAGTGCATCTTCTAAACGCAAAGTCCAATCCTTCCTAGAGGGATTTACCGTCTTTTCAAGGATCGACTTGATCTCCCTATTTGAAACTTCAGCTTGTCCGTTTGTCTGCGGATGGTAGGCGGTGGAGGTACGATGCGTCACTCCATATTTTCTGAATAAGGCTTCGATGGTCCTATTACAAAAATGGGTTCCGCGATCACTGATGATGGCTCGGGGTGTACCATACCTGCAGAAGATATTAGACCTAACAAAGTCTGCAACAACTTTAGCATCATCAGTCTGGGTGGCTTTAGCTTCCACCCATTTTGAAACATAATCAACAGCCAATAAAATATAATGAAACCCAAATGATGGTGGAAAAGGCCCCATAAAGTCAATACCCCATACATCAAAATCTCAACTATCAAGATTGGAGTCATAGGCATTTGATCACGACGGCCTAGACTCCCTGTTCTTTGACAGTTGTCACAAGTTTTACAAAAGATGTACGAATCATAAAATAAATTAGGCCAAAAGAATCCACAATCAAGTACCTTTTTGGCTGTCCTTCTAGGTCCAAAATGCCCTCCACATGATTCCGTATGACATGATTTCAGAATTGACTCAGTCTCCTCCTTAGGAACGCATCTTCTAATCATCTGATCCGAGCAATGCTTCCATAGATAAGGATCATCCCATACGTAGTTCCGAGAATCTCTTTTGATTTTATCTTTCTCACCCCTGCTCAACTCAAAAGGTAATTAACCAGTAACGAGATAATTAACTATGTCTGCATACCAGGGATGAGTCGTGCCCATGGCGAATAGATACTCGTCAGGAAATTTATCGTTTAAAGGTTGAGTTGTCTCAGAAGTGACTAGCCGGCTCAAATGGTCTGCTACAAGATTCTCCGATCCTTTCTTGTCCTTTATCTCCAAATCAAACTGTTGAAGTAGGAGAATCCATCGAATTAACCTGGGCTTCGCATCTTTCTTCGACATCAAATATCTGAGAGCTACGTGATCAGAGAAAACAATCACTTTAGTACATAATATATAAGAACGAAATTTCTCTAAAGCAAAAACAATTGCTAAAAGCTCCTTCTCTGTTGTAGAGTAGTTGCACTGTGCACTATCCAGCGTCCTCGAGGCGTAGTAGATCACATGAGGTTCTTTTCCCACTCTTTGTCCAAGGACTGCGCCCACGGCGTAGTCACTTGCGTCACACATTATTTCGAACGGAACGTTCCAATTAGGGCTTTTCACTATGGGCGCGGTGACAAGTTTCTCTTTTAAAACGTTGAACGCTTCTTTGCATCTCTCGTCAAAATGGAAAGCGACATCCTTCTTAAGCAAATTACACAGAGGTTGGGTAATCTTGGAGAAGTCCTTGATGAACCTCCTGTAAAATCCTGCATGTCCAAGAAAGGAACGAACTTCCCGTACACATACGGGGTAAGGCAGAGACTTAATCACATTAATCTTAGCTTTATCGACCTCTATACCACGTGCAGAAACAATGTGACCGAGTATTAAACCATGATCTACCATGAAATGACATTTTTCATAACTTAATACTAAGTTCAAGTCTACGCATCGTTGCAAAACCTTTCCAAGATTAACTAAACAAGATTCAAAAGACTCTCCATAAACAGTGAAATCGTCCATAAATACCTCGATTATACTCTCAACATAGTCAGAAAAAATGTTGACCATACATCGTTGAAACGTTGCAGGAGCATTACATAACCCAAACGGCATCCGCCGATAGGCAAATGTACCAAACGGACATGTAAAGGTCGTCTTTTCCTGGTCTTCTGGCGCAACTGGTATCTGCCAAAAACCTGAAAGACCATCAAGGCAAACAATAATGAGATTTCCCTGCTAATCTTTCTAACATTTGATCAATAAAAGGTAAGGGAAAATGATCTTTCTTAGTCGAGGTATTCAATTTACGATAATCAATACAAACCCGCCACCCGTTTTGGACACGAGTGGGCATCAATTCACCATTATCAGTTTTGACTACCGTTATACCTGTTTTCTTGGGAACTACCTGAACTGGGCTTACCCAATTACTATCCGAGATCGGATAGATCATACCAGCATCCAGAAGCTTTTGAATCTCCTTCTTCACTACTTCCATCATTGGAGGATTTAGCCGTCTCTGAGGTTGTCTAATCGGTTTACAATCCTCCTCCAAAAGTATTTTGTGCATACAGGTGGACGGACTGATACCCTTTAAGTCATTGATGGTCCACCCTATCGCTTCTTTGTGCTCCTTCAGGAGTTGAACGAGTTGGTCTTCCTATTTAATGCTCAACTTGTTGGAGACGATCACTGGTAGTGTGTCCTCATTGCCTAGATAGACATATTTGAGATGACAGGGCAAAGGTTTAAGCTCCAAAATCGGTGCCTGCAGAATTGAAGGTAATTGAAGTTTAGTCGTGGGCATAGCAAAATTTGGATTAATACCTACCCGTGGATTTAACGTTTCCAACTCATACAAAACTTCCTCCAGAACTTTGTCAAAGGAAAAATCCTTCTTTTCATCTCCTGCCTGCAAACTGTTGCACAACACCACTTCCAGTTCATCTTCCCTGCTTAATTCAAAACATTCTTGAACAAAAGGTTCTACAACATCCATACTGCAAATACTAGACAAATCGTTAGGATGTTTCATGGCATCAAAAACATTAAACTTGGCAATTTCGCCGTCAAATTCCATAGTTAGAGTACCATCCTGAACATTTATCTTAGTTTTTGCAGTACTAAGGAAAGGTCTCCCTAACAATAAATCAGAAGGAGTCGTAGAAATATCATTACCACCCATGTCTAACACATAAAAATCTGCAGGAAAAATCAAACCCTTCACCTTAACTAGGACATCCTCTAGAACTCCCTTAGGATAAACTAGGGACCTATCGGCTAATTGAATGACTACCCCTGTTTCTTTCAAAGAACCCATTCGCAAGTATGAATAAAGAGAATACGGCATTACATTAAGTGAAGCTCCTAAATCACACATTGCTCTTTGAATTTCTATACTACCAATAGTGCAAGGGATAGCAAACAAACCTGGATCTTCTCTCTTAGGGGGTAGTTTCTTTTGTAGAACAGCTGAAACATTCTGCCCCATCAAGACCTTCTCATATCCGCTTCGCTTTTTCTTATTCACACAATTCTTTAAGGAACTTAGCATATTTAGGTATTTGTTTAATGGCATCGAGTAAAGGGATGTTTACCTCTACCTTACTGAAGGTATCGAAGATCTCTTTCTCTTCCTTGGCTCTCTTAGACTCCTCGAATCTGCCAGGAAAAGCTGGTCTGATTTCAACTGCTTTTGGCTTCTCCGGTGTTGATTGATCAGTTTTGACGTAGATTTCTTTTTCAACTTGCACCCCTTCGCTGTGGGCATGGTTCTTCCCTTGAGTTAGGGTTTCCACGTTGATTTCCTCTTTTTGCTCTTCGCTATGGGCACGGCTATCAGTTAGGGTTTCTTTACCATGGGCGTGACTATCTGTCAATTCCTTACCACTCCGCAAAGTCACTGCACTGACGTTCTTTGGGTTCAACTCTGTTTGCGAGGGCAGCTTCCCTTGAGATTCTAGTCTACCTACTGTAGTAGCAAGTTGACTCATTTGTTTTTCCAAGTTTTGAATGCTGGCCTTTGTCTCCTGTTGGAATTGGTTTGTGTTAGTTGCTAACTGTTTAACAATATCGGACAGAGACATACCTGGTTGTTGGTTCTGAGGAGGTGGTTGTCTTTGTTGATAATTTGTCGACCCGTATCTGAGATTAGGATGATCCCTTAATCCCGGATTATACGTGTTGGAGTAAGGGTCATACTTTCTCTAACCTCCATAATATCCCGCTGCATTAACTTCTTCTGCTTCATCCTCTTGCAAAGTCGGACACGCATCGGTAGGGTGTTCAGGTGAAGCGCATATTCCACAATTCCTTACCTGTGGTCGTGATTGCTGAATATTACCTGCAGCAATTTTATGTACCAAAACTGACAGTTCTTTAATCTGATTTGACAGAGCAGAATTACTTATCTCATTAGCAGCTCTGGAGGGTTCGGAACAAGATTTATGGTTTCCTGTTGCTGCTGCCATCGTAGAGATCAAATCCCTAGCTTGCTGTGGGGTTTTATTTTCAAGGGATCCTCCACTTGCTGCATCAATCATGTGTCTCTCCATAGGCAAGAGACCATCATAAAAGTAGAGGATCAGTGCTTCTTCAGTTAGTCCATGTTGTGGGCAGCTCGCACAAGTCCTTTTGAATCTCTCCCAATAATCATGTAGAGACTCTGAATCTTTCTGTTTGCTACTGCATATCTCCCTTCTGAGTGTCGCAGCTCGCGAGGCAGGAAAGAATTTTTCTAGAAAGGCTCTTACCATTTGATCCCATGATGTTATTGATCCGGATGGTAAATAGAATAACCATTCCTTAGCAGCATCCTGCAGAGAGAAGGGGAACGCACGCAACTTGATTTGTTCTTCAGAGACACCTTGAGGTTTCATTGTTGAGCAAGTAATATGGAAGGCCTTCAGGTGTTTGTGCGGATCCTCGTTTTCGATCCCATGGAAGGTAGGCAAGAGATGGATCAAACCTGACTTCAATTCAAAGTTCCCTTCCGTAGCAGGGTAAGTTATACATAGTGGGGTTTGATCGGCTTGTGGTCTGCCTAATTCCCTGAGCGTTCGTTGTTGTTGACCGTTTGCGGCCATGACTTCAGCTGTGGGCACAACTAAAGTTAGGTCTAAATTATTGGAATCGTTTTCAGAATACGTACTAGATGTGGTTGAATGCAGAATCTTGAGAGCTTGCTTTCTGATCCTCGATTCTTTTTGCAACTTTCTGAAAGTTCTCTCAATTTCAGGATCGTATAGGAGTTTTCCTGTACGATCAGACCTGGTCATACACAAACACAAAATTAATTAGTACCAGTTCCCCGGCA
The DNA here is from genome assembly GCA_031304145.1 of Cardiospermum halicacabum. Classification (NCBI taxonomy): domain Eukaryota; kingdom Viridiplantae; phylum Streptophyta; class Magnoliopsida; order Sapindales; family Sapindaceae; genus Cardiospermum; species Cardiospermum halicacabum. The sequence continues at coordinate 19,746,887 of CM062395.1, forward strand.
ACGGCGCCAAAAACTTGACGAATGTTGAATCCGTCAATATTTAATTAACCTGCAAATACAAATAATTGTAGCAAACAGGGTCGATCCACAGAGAACGGAAATTAATAAATGTATCGTATCGACCAAATCAAAATAAATGGGGGTTTCGAGATTATGCGAATATTTAAAATAAATCTAAATCGGAGATTAAAAATCAATTAAAATTAAACATCCAGCTAAGTCAATTTATTCGAATCAGGTGTTGATCATCGAAGCTAAAAATATCTATATTGTTTAATAGTCACAGTTATAGCTATTGACAACGTGCCTAATAACCAATCTTTTCCTAGATAGATTGACCGGGTACGACCCTTTGAATCAATCACTAACCTAACACGTAGATTGCATTATGAATTAGAAAAGACCCGTGACCATAACCAATTGAATCGGTACGACCGTTCTTGAATTATGATTATACACTCTCAACACTACCTAGGTCAAATTAACTACGAGCTATTTGACATGCAATGTGTTAAGTCTAATTAACCAATCAATTGCGCACTTAATTAATTAATCAGAATCAACATGTGCATTTAACCATGCCCATAGAGAATGCATAAATATCAAACAATATAGCAGAATAAAACAATTCTCACAACACGGTAATTAGAATTGACTTAGCTGGATGAGGTTCGTTTAGCTCCTCATGGGCGCGGCGAACTTCATTTGCTTAATATAATTCATCGTTCCCCAGAGAATAAAAACCCAGAGTATTTTTTTTATATCTCTCGATCCCCAAATTCCAATCCAGAGTCGAAGAGATTTTACAATCGTTTTCTTCCTAAAATAAAACCTCCCTAGAAAATCTAAAATGAACTCGTAAAAATCTCTAAATCAAAATCTCAGTCGTTCAGATCACAATTTAAATTTGAGAATAACAACTCTGATAGAATTGACTTGGTCTTGTTGACTTGTCTTTAGCAAATCCAGCTTTAAACCCCCAAAATTCTTCAATACTTCGCAATTGCCTCCAAACTGTCAACAAATACAAAAATAGAGCAATTAGATAGTATATATTCAATAAAGTCCCCGAATTGTAAGTAAAATAAGGTAGAAATGTTGTGCATTTAATGCCCAATCAGTTAGGAAAAAGATAAATAACATATTTTTAAATCAAGAAAGAAAATAAAAACTCAAAATCTTTTAAAATTAAAATGTGAAAATCCTAAATTATCCTTTTAGAAAATAGAGAGAAACTGATAGATGAAAACTGTACAGTACAGAAAAATAGATTTTTAGTGAAAAATATAACTAATGTGATTTGGATTTTTAGTGAAAAATAGAACTAACGCGATTTTTTTTTTTTGAATTTAACAAAGTATATCGGGTTTTTCGGATTAACCCTAATAAAATTATTGATTTTTACTTCGTTTTACATCAATAAGTAATAAACTCATTTCAACCAACAATTTCATTACCCTTCAATAAAAAAATTTCTTTTAAATTTTCTTCATCAAGCAAATTTATATGCAATTTTCTAAATTTTGTAAATCTTCTGGTGAAATGAAGATCCAAACTCACAAAACCGTCAACTTCCATATCCAAATTTCAATTTCTAAATATCACAAATTTCATGGCAAAATAGTAAAAAGCTTTCCTTTATGTATCCTACTCAATTTGTAAGTTCAAATTCAACTTCTAATCCGACTTTGTATATGTCTGGGGCTACTTGTGATTATTAAATAATTATTTATAGGGTGGTGAAATATCAAATATATCATTCATTCATTCTAAATTTACATTTATGCATGATTGTTCTATATGTAAATTTAGAATGGAAGAGAAGCATGCCTGAGATTTCATTGCCTCATAAATTTACAATCACAAGCGGCCCCAAACATATACTTGTGATTATGTGATTTGAAATTCTAACCAATTGACCTAAGTCATCTTATATATATATATATATATATATATATATATATATATATAGAGGAGGGATACTTTGACACCTGGTGTCAAAGTATTAAACTTACGTTACATTTCCTACCGTTAATTCAGACTAAATTGAATGGTTGTGATATTTTATTTCTCTTTCTTCATTTATATCTCATTTCTTTAAAATCTATGCTTTAAATCAATCATTGTTTTCTCTCTCTCTCATTAAAATGGCATAATCCTTTTACAAATTTTCTTCATTCTTCTTTGAAAAATTATTTTTTTTAATTTTTTATTTTTAACTATATATACAAACCAATTGATTTTTTTAATATAATAATATAATTAATTATTAATCCATTTTAAAAATAAACAACTCAATATAACACTAAAAAACTCTTAAAATTGATTTTAAAAAACTAATAATTTGCAAACTATTTACACTGTGCCCTTGAATTTTATCACAAACTTTTTAACTTTTCAAATATATTGCATACCATTATTTACTTTGTGCGTTTGAATTTCATCAAAATTTTTCAAAATAATTTATTTACAGTCATCTTCAAAATAATTTTCAAAACAATAATATAACCACACATCAATATAACTACAAAATATAATCACATAAATCATTAAATATAATATCATCTATTAGATCCAAATACTTTTTCCACAATAATAATTAAAACTCTGAACTAACACAATCTCTCCAATGATAATAATACTGTCAGACACACTCAACGTATCTTTACTAGCAAGCTCATTGTTATGAACCATGTTCTTGTTCATGATCTTTACAAACTTCTTCACCTATATTAAAAAAGTACTAAAATAAAATAAAATAATATACTCAAGTTTCTAGAAATGTCAAAATTTGAAATAATAAAACTATTCAAATATATTTAAAAAAAAGATTCAAGATTGTAACTTTCCGTCACCTTCCATTTGAAATCAACCCAAACATGATAATGATGAGTGTTTGAGATGAGGAAGAGAATGAAAAAAAATGTGTCTTTTCACTTACAGCTACCAAAAGAGATACATATGACCATTTAAAAAAATTAAATATAAGTATAAATATGACGGTTGGAATGAATTAATGAGAGAGAGAACGCAATAATTGATTTAAAGCATCGATTTTAAAGAAATAAGAGAAAAATGAAGAAAGAGAAATAAAATATCGCCACCATTCAATTTAGTCTAAATTAACGGTAGGAGATATGGTGTAAGTTTAATACTTTGACACCAGGTGTCAAAGTATCCCTCCTCTATATATAAAATGAAAATTCAGTGCAAGCTGTATCAAATTTGAGCTTCTAATTTTTTTTATTTTCTCTTTTAATTTTTTTTATTTTGTAAATGTATATTTTGTTTAATTTTGTAAAGTTTTATTTTATTTAAATAAATTTCTCTTTACAATTATTTATCGAATTTTATTTATATGTATATTTATAAGATGATAATTTTTATACTTAAATATTTATTATTAAAGTTTCACTACAATAAAAAAAAGTTAAAATAATTTCAATTAGGCTTTTTTAATTTTTAAATTTTATCTAAACGATTAAAATGAAAAAACTAAGAGAGAAAAAGTAATTCGAGTAATTTAAGTGCGGAAAATAAAATGATAGGATGAGCAACAACGTATTTGGCTGTCTTGAGCAACATCTTCATTTCATTATTCCAACAACGAAGACTTTGTTTTCCAGAAATTCTTGACTGATATAACTTTAATAACTAATGGTAAACAAACCAATAAAGCATTACTTAATTTCCATCAAAGACCAAGCAATTTTTTATAATTAACCATCATGTTGACCTAATCAAAAGCAGAGCAAACACAGTTGTCCTGTCATTTTTCACTTGAACTTTTATAACCTTGTTAAGGCTAGCATACATGCAGAGAAGTGCATTTGGTTGAATATTCTTCAATCAAACATCAATGACCTGCAAATTGCAATCAATTGTACTACCATTAAGACATGCATAATTGTGTGAGTGAATGGCAGGGCAAATCTACTTTGGCAGAACAATTCGAGTAGTTCTGCTAAAGCAGATTTGCCCTGTGATTCCTCAAAAGCACACTCTTTGTTTTCTCATGTTCATGTTTAGTCATTGCATAAATGCACTTGCAAGGAGGGTTTTATATATAGCTTACACTTAGATTTTTATTATTTTTTTCCACAAAGACGAAGTAAATTAAAAAATAAATGCTTCGGATATGCCTATGAAAGAAGTGGCATATACCCTGTTTGGAGGTTCCCTTTCTCGATCATGGAATGGTGGTCCCACTCCTTTACGGCTCATTTTCTTAAATTCTCATCAATATGTACGGAAAATCACTTTGACAGGTCATATCACTTTCACTTGTCATTGCAACAGATTACAACTCCATCCACAAATTTTTACCTTAATAAGGTGCACAAATTCCTGGTTGCTTTGCTTTAAAGCCATGCAGATTAAAGATATTAACGTAGAAAGTGTCTGCATGGAGCATGCAGAGGAGAAGATGCCAGAGGATATTCCTAGTGAAGCATCTCAACTTATCTGATAGATTCTAATTCCCACATTTTCACGGTGTATATAGTTATTATATGTCTCTTGGAAGACTGAGGAGTCCTACGTACCTCAATTGGAAAAATCACCAATGACAACTTTCCAAACACGCTTTGGGTTGTACCAAACACGGCTCTCTTGCAAAAGTTTGGAAGAATACTTCATTGGTTTACAAGAAAAAAGTGATTAACTAATAACCTCCATATGGTCATTTAACATACTCACAACCTACTAGTAGAATACAATATTATCCTTCTATCATAAACATGGTGATGGGCTGTAAAATAACTCATCGTGGGCTCATTTGTTTTTTTCAATAAACATCTTAATAGTTAAATTATGTACATTGGTCCATTTGTTTTTCATTTTTGAACAGGATCCAAATGATTAAGCGAAAGATTATAATTGAATATAAATTCAATCGTCTGAATTTGATCCAAAAGTCGCAATCCTAAAATTCGATAAATTTCCATGAAATCCTCTTCCAACCGTTTAAAGTCCATCGACTCGAGTCTACAAGGTGGATTTAGGTTAGATTGAATTGAGTTGATTTGGTGAATGATTCACAGTTGAATCTTATAAAATTTTATTAGTTTCTGAATCATTTATTGGTGTTGTTAACTTGTTTGTTGTGTTATTTAGTAAACTTCAAGAATCATATGTAATTTAAGATGGAGATCAATTTAGCTTATTAGAGAGTTTTGTCGTAGGAATTAAGATTCGACTTATGAGAGGACTTTGTTATAGGGATTTGATGAATAGGTAGAAGTAATAAATTGCATTTAATAAAATGAGTTCATACATTTGTTGATAAGTGAGTTTCTACATTTCTTTATCTCTATATTCTAGAATATGGTAAATTGGTGAAAAATCCTTTTGCAGCTGACCCTTTTGTATTCCGTTGCCCTAAAATCCTTTTGAAGTTAAATTATCAAAAGAATACAAAACAAATTGACCTGAATAACAAACATAGGACGGGTTATTTGCTGCTGGTTAGTTTAATTACTGCTGTTAGGTTAGTTGCTTGTTGTTCTGGTCAAGTTTTAGGTGACATATAATACTGGGTTAATTCGGTTTGTCTTGGGATTGCACATATGTTGCTCGGTTAAAGTTGTTCTAAGCTGCAAATTATCAAGAATACAAAACAGAACAGCAAATTATCAGATATGTACAAAGTAGTAATAGTTCATCTTATATCAGATTCCAGAGTAACAACAGATTATTATGCCCATCTTTAGTATATAATGAAGTCAAGAAAGAAAAAATAGATAGCAGATAGTGAGCACAACTCTGGAAATAGGTCAGAAACCCCATATAGGTTGATGTCGCCATATCCAGATAGAAAATAGGCAATTCAAGGCTTGTACGTTATTATCGATGTATCCATCTATCCACACGACATGCTGGTCTTATCGCTATTCCCTACGGATAGGACTTTAATTTCAGATTATCACTACTTATAATTTAACATCCTACACCAGCAATTAATCCAAATAAGCATATCACTACAGTAGCAGAGTAAATAGGGTATTACAGCAAACTAATTCCAACACACGACATGCCGGTCTTATCGCTATTACACTACGGATAGAACTTTAATTTTAGATTATCACAACTTATAATTTAACATCCCTATAGCAGCAATTAATCCCTATAAGCATATCAATACAGTAGCAGAGTAAACAGGGTATTACAGCAAACTAATTCCAATAATTCAACGGAGAAATCACAAGTATAAAACACGATAGAACTAAACAAACACTAGATTACAGCAGAATAGATCAATATCAGGTTACAGCCTAAATAGATCTATACCAAATTTGATTTCAGATATATTTTAAATTCCATTTCAATGCAACAATAGAATCAAACAGAAACAAACATATTTGTGGGGCTTAAACATAGTTACTAACCTCAAAAGAGCTAATCCACTTCAGAACTATTCCGGCTAGAGATCATTAACTTCGTCACCTAACAAACAGACAAACCAAAAATAAAAACCAAACTTGAAAAAAATTATAGAAATTAGAAAGTTAGGGTTTCAAAATCGTGGTCAATTAGAGACATTAAAAAATCAGTTTAAAGAATTGTGAATTGACTTTATTACGTTTGAAAACCTGATGTTTGAAAAACTCTAATTGATCATAAATCAATCTACAAAACTTACCTAGAAAACATGAGGAATTAGAGGTGAAGAACAACTCTGATAGGATTTCTACGACATCACTCGATAAAGACCAGATTGCTAGGACAAAGACTTAGGATTTGGAATTTCTCGATTAGGGCTTCTAGGATTCTGGTGATTTAAGAGAAACTATCAAATTCATGGTTTGGGAATTCTGAATGTGAGAATGAAGTTTGACCCTTAATCTAAGTTAAGTTTTACAACTAATGCCCACAAGAATCTTCTAATTGTAAAATTCACTCCGTTTAAAAAATAATTACTTAATTAGTGTAAATTTCCTTTTAGGTTTTAAAATCACCCTCCCAATAAAAATATTTAAAACAAAAGGACCAACTCGGAAATTTGGATGTCTCTAAAAAAATCGTTTCTCTCAAACGAAAATTAATAAAAATTACTCAAATAACAAAATAAATTAGCCCCAACTTACGAACATGACATTAATATCCCATATGGTTCAAGATCCAACATATAAATCATAATATAGTTAAACTTGTGTTGCAAGCCACAATTATCTAAAAGTCTCAACCATCCCAAAATAGTTCAATGTTTACAATTATTTCAAAACATAACATGCAATGTTTGGAAAATAACCATAAGGAGATGATCTTCAAGATAATCTTTATAAAGTGACATGATTTGGTCCTACCTTGCTCAATCACTTGTTCAAAGTCATTTATAGACAAAAACATAGAAAGAAAGCATGAGACATTTCTGGTTAGCAATCTCACATTTAAATAAACACACATGATATGCTACTTTGATTAATACTTTTGAGCATACATAAATACATCTAAAAAGCAAGTCATTCATTTAATCATGCATAAATAATTATTAAACATGTATGGGAACATACTGACCAATCCGAAACTAAATTGTCATAGATTGGATTTGAGCTTGTAAAGGTCTCAGGCAACTTGTTTGGTGACTTATATGTCCCCAACAAGTCGTCTAGTTTTAAAGAACTATTGAAAAATTAGCAGGCAATTAGCTTGGTGACTTGGAAGTCATGAAGCTAGTTGTCTAGTTTCAAAACTTGCAACTTGTAATTTACAATCGACTAACTAGTTGTCTGGTAGCTAAAAACCCTGAAAATATGCATTCTGATGATAGCTTCCTAGGCTGATCAATTAAGCGACTCGCTCAGTTCCAAAATGCATTCCAATAATACAAAATCATCAAATAAAATATACACAATGCAATTAGAATCATCAAACATTATAGACAAACAAATTTCTCATCCATCAGCCTTCCTATGAAGGCACATGACACTAAACAAGTTGCATACATGGTCACCATGTTGTAAAGAATAGATTTTCAATTTAACCAAGTTCAATAATTGCTAATACGTATCCATGGACTAATTATGCATGAAATGGGTTTTAAAAAATACCAAAGCAATCAAAATCCATTACTTAAAATTTTGATTCAAATCAATTGCCCTTAATTCTAGCAAGGATAGTGAAAATGAGACTTTAGGGTTGAAGCCTAACTTTAAGAGTCAAGCTTGCTTTATGGTCCAAATACCGAATCCATAGCACTAGTTGTACCCTCTTTTGGACTGGAAACCATATTGGATTCTTTTAATTTAGCCTGAGAGCTGTAGTGCCATCACACCCTTTAGAAGTTGTCACTCAGATCTTTAGTTTTGGCAACTTAACCACATTTTACATATGTGAATATATGTTTAAGAATTCTCAATTTTCCTAATAGTGTGCCACTACATTCTCTATCTAGCTATAATAAGGGTTATTTAACCTTTAATATGCTTTATAAAACATACTTTAACCATTAACTATTCTTTATTCTTTACATTTCACATATTTATCTTCTTACAAGAACTTTTGGCACAATCCTATAATTTCTTTAAATGTAGCCACAATCATCCATGTCATTACTTGTCATTCACAATGAACACATATGCATATTCAAATTCAATCGATGTACCAATTGCCATCAATAACGAGTTCCAACCTCAAGTTGTCATGACCACCAATCAATATACATGTCCATAGCAACATTCATTAATCTATATAAAAACATCTAAATTCATTCATATTTGCACCAATATCACCATTTATGCACAATTCAACTAATATTATAAACTATTCATATTTCAACAAGGGTGGACATGCTTTTAATCGATTTCAATACAATAAAGCACCAAAAAATTTGTGTAAAGTTTCGAGCTTAAAACGAGATTTGCTAACCTTTCCTGTAAAGTCCAAAGCTAGTTTGTCTCCGATTGATGCTCTTTGTCACCTTGATTTCCTAACGATACCATCAACAACATAATCAAACATTATTCATTTCAATTTTACTAAGATCAACAATACTTTACTCTAGAGTTTAAGATCCAAAATGGTAAGTAGATCTAGGTCACAAATTATAATCCAAAAGCATAATCTTTATCCTATAATTGTAATCCAAGTGTCTGCAATGAAATTTGACATCAATAACCCAAAAGATCATTAAAGAGTTTAAAAACCTTACCCAAATCAAAGAATTGAAGAAAGAGCTTTGCTTCCCCTTGAGAATTCTAGTAAAAGAGGTTTGGAACAATGAATTTATAGAGGTGGTGACTGTGAGATGAGTACTTTAGAGTGTAGTGTGTTTTAAGTGTTAAGTGTTTCAGAAGAGACAAATGACATGTGTGGAAGATAAATAATTTAATTGGGAGGGTTAGGGTTTCAGTATGTGGAGTGTGATTAGAGAGTTTTTGGTGGGGTTTGATTAATTGGAGGGCCTTTGGGCTCGCTAATGGGTTTTGCCCGTTCCTCTACTAGTATCCATTTTCGCTTGTTTCAAATTCAAAACATCAATTTTATTTAAATGTGAATTATCCATACTCAAGAATCCATTCGACCGTAAAACCCATTTAAAAATTCAATTCATGAAAATAATTTATAAAATGCTTTCATTAGACCCTTAGTGACACTATACTTCTGTTTATAATCTCTAATTACCATTTTGCTAATAGAGTAAAATTTTGAATTATTCAAACTTCAAATTTTTGAAATTCGAATTCTGACCAAATATCCAAAGTTGACTCAAAGTTAACAGAAAATTTTAGACCCTACAAATATAGATTTGGAGCTATATTGAAACCTATTGCTTTATTTGTAATTTTAAGGGACTAAAAATAAAATAAGAGAACGCTTAAGTCAAAAGTAGTTAAAATCAGGATGGGATTATTGACAAAGCAATATTAAAGTTGGACCAAATTGACAACTACTTATGGGCATGGCTACAATTCATCAATCCATGCTATTAACTAGCTTGAAAAAAGATATGCAGAATACTTGAAATAAATTACACTTCAACTCTGATATATCTTATATATAGTTTCATGGCTATATTTTATTTTATATTTAGCTTATTATTTATATATTTTTTTATAGACTCATTTTGAAGCTAAATAGTTTTGTTATAAGCCTTTAATTTACTATGAAGAATTAAAACAGTTTATTTTATGGAGTCCTAGCTACAAGAGTTGAGAACTTGAGTTCTGGTATAAGATATATGCCTGAACTCAGTGCTACTTCATCTTCTTTTTCAATAGTTTTGCAAATAACAATTTCTCTTAGGTCAATGAATGAAACTAATAATGATGGTCACACAAACAAGAAGACGAGTTAAAGGTTCATGGGTGAGGTAAGAAAATAAAGAAGATGAAGTTAGAAGACTAGTGAAGAAATTTGTAAAATAGTATGTAATGGAAAAGAACAAAGCATTATTACGGAGGAATATATAAAAAAATTTTATCAACCTTATGTTGTTTCACTATTCATTGTACTTTATTTTAATCAATAATTTTTGTAAGTAAAAAGAATATCGAGATTTATGGATGAGTGTACCTATTCATTGTACTTTATTTTAATCAATACTTTTTGTAAGTAAAAAGAATATCAAGATTTATGAATGAGTGTACCTAGTGATAATGAGCAGTTATCATAGATTAGGAGCTTACAACAAAAAAAAACATAATAATTTGGTTTGAATAATATATTTAAGGTTTCAATGTTAAAACTCTTAGAAGTATTTTTACTCATTGTTTAAACTCTTTGAGCATACCTAGTAGTTTAAATGTAAAGAATGATATGTTCTCAATGTATAATTGAATGTTAATTATTTTTTTGGATCTTTATGAGTAGTTATTAAATTTTATTAAAAAATGCTTTGAATTTAATATTTCACAATTCATTATTTTTTTGTATTGTTATTGATAGTTGGTGGACTATTATGTTTAGTACTAAAAATTATATTTATATTTTTTTCTATATAGAACTTGATTTTTTGGAAGCAGACATAGAAATAGAAGATAAAGATGGAACGTCTTTTTATCTCCTATCCATCAAGGAACCAACTTTGGAAATAGAACTCAATTTGCTTGCAGTACCTTCATGATCCATATTAGTGCCAACAATAGAGGTTAATATGGACTAATTATATTTTTATTGTATTCATATTGGCCAAATTTAGCTTCTCAACTCTTTGTGTGTTTGTGTTAGACATTTTAGAGCTGAAACTGTAATAGAGCTTAAAAGATAAAATATTTCATTATGAATAGGTGATATATACTCTAGAAGGAAATGTATATCATTTGAGTTTTCTTGACGGACGGGTGCATATAGCAAATGTGTTATCCCGTATTTTTCAATATGGGTATAAGGATAGAAAATGGGTGTATATACTAAAGCTTTTCATTTCCAATTTGTGAAAATGGTCATTTTCTTGTTCTATTATTTCTTCCATGCAATACGTTAAGTTGAGATGACTGGTAATGTATACTTTTTTGCATAGTTAGATTTGTGTTTTAGTTTAATATTGTGATTTAAAATGATATAATATAAATTAAAAGCATAACGTACAGAATGAAGTTATTTTATATAGTTTATATAATTTAGTTCTCGTGGGTTTTATGAAACGGTGCATAAATATAGGTTAGTTTCAAGTATCTCATTCTTTTCCTCCTCCTCTTCTTCATCATCATCAAGTGAGGATGAAAATATACATATAAACCTCAAAGATTTTTTATGAAGAATATTAATAATAAAATTACCAAAATATATTTCTAGAGCATTTAATAGTAAGTCTTTGCTTACTAGTGCAATATGTATATTTATCATATTCTTGTTTTGATTTCTTGCATATGGATTAAAGAAGTTTTAGGAATTCGTGTCAGATGTTTCAAGATAAAGGGTGACTTATTGGTAATAAACATTTGAGTATTATAATAATATGTCATAATTAATTAGTTAGGGATAAGTTTCAACACTCAAGTCAAACGATTCATAAATATTTTCATGAAGTTTTGGATGCTATGATAGTAAACATTTGATTATTATAATAAAAATTTGACTATTATAATAATATGTCATAATAGTCATAATTAATTAGTTAGGGATAAGTTTCAACACTCTAAGTCAAGCGATTCATAAATATTTTCATCATGTTCTGGATGCTATGATGAACTTTTAGGAGGAAATGACTAACCCTTCCACTTTTAATGATGATCACGACACAATTTCTAATCCTCAACTTCGACAAGCTTTTTAGGTAATTAAAACATATCTCATAAAGTTCGTTTATTGATTTAAGTTTTTTTTTTACGTATATTTGATATGTGGTAGTTGTGTTAGTGCTCTAGTTTGGTTAAAGTAATAAATGATAAAGTGTTAGAATAGAAAATACTCACTATAGCTTGTAAGTTGATTTTGTTATTTGTTTTTCTCTATAATAGAAAAAATGAGTTTAGTAAATGTAAATGAATGTTAAAAATGAGCTGAGTGAATTATGAAGCGAGTAAAATTATAATGGGTGTTGATGAGTTTATGTGATAATAATATATTTCATTTGCATATATATGATGTAAATGATGGTACTCTTACTTATGCATCTATTCCTACGAATAAGCAAGTACCATATAGTGGTCAAGGGAGAGCAGAATGTTATCAAAATGTTAGGGCAGTATGTGATTTTGATATGATTTTTAGATTTGTTGTTGTTGGATGTGAAGGAACTGCACATGATTCGAAGATTCTAACATAAACTTAGGATAATCCACAACATAATTTTCTCATGCCACCATCTAGTATGTTTCTCTATAGTGCTTTTAATTTTTTACTATTTAGTTTTTAATTATTAATTATTTTAATTTCATTTTATTATAGATAAGTATTATTTGGTTGATGTTGCACATCTGCATATTAGAGAGTTCATGACACCATATCAAAATGTCTATTATTGGATGAATGACTTTCATAATGGAGCTCAGGAAAACACTAAGGAAGAAGCGCTCAGTTAGATACACTCAAAATTAAGGAATGTGATCGAGTGATCATTTGCTATGTAGAAAACACATTTTTCGATTTCAAAATGATGTCACCGTATTCATTTCATACTCAAAAGAAAATTATTTTGACATGTTTTGTATGTATAATTTTTTTTCTCATTTCTTCCTAAAGTTCTTCGATGAATACTTGATCCGATGATAGGTTGATTCGAACATGACACATAATTGTTAATATATGTTATTTTCAAACATGTGATTAATTTATTGTTTTTTTTTTAGAAAAAAATGGGGCAAAACATTTTTCATTAAAAAAAATAATTTACATATATAATAGAAATAGAGCAATTCTATGTTTATATATAAACTAGTGTAGATATCCGCGCAATGCGCAAGATTAAATATATTATTAGGTTAATAATAAATAAAATTCTTAATATACTCCTAGTAAAAGAAGATATTATATTAAGAATCTAAATATTTTATTCTTTTTATTGTATTTATTAATATAATAAAGATTAAATCTATTCAATTAACGGAAATAGATTTGTGTTTGTAGATTTGTATATAAAAATATGGAAATTTAATTTTTATTTAAATTTAATCAATTTGAGAAATGTAAATGGATATAGTGGAATAATTAACGTTATCATGAAATTTTAATTTTATTTACCTATAAGTTAAATGTTATTAATTTGGGTACTATTTAACATTTTTATATACATATAACACAAATGGGTGGATACTTTTTTTAAAACAAAACTTCTAATGATGAATGCGTATTTTATAATTAAATATATTATTTACAAACTTTCGTATTCATTTAATTAGTAATAGAATGGAAGTTAAAAGTATATGAAAAGATATGTTTAAATTTTTATTCAAATTTATTATACTTGATTAATTTAAATGATTTTGGTGGAATGAGTAATGATACTATAGAGTTAATTTTATTTAATGCAATTAAATAATGAAGAAAGATGAAAATTAAATTTTTATTAAATTTGAAAAAAATGCAAATGTTGCACTCAAGGTCTTGACTCTATTTAGCACACAATCAAAATTTGATATTATTTTAATATTATTTTATTTTAAAAAATAATTTTAAATATTTATTATTATTTATAAATTATTTCTTTAAAAATTATGTAAATAATTAAATTGAAAAAATTAAAAAAATTATTGGGACAATAAAAAGATTAATATATAAAATACGGATAAAATATATTTTTCAAAAAGTCACTCACTTCACTAACGGTCAAGGAAATTGAGTATTAATTAAATCTCTCTCTCTCTCATAGTTTCATTTAGTTTTATTAGTGATAATAAATAAAATATAAATATAATTTATTACTATTAATATTTTATTTATAATTATTTTGTGTACATTTAAATTGTTATTGAAAATTGTGATGGGAAAATGACCATAAGGCATCATAGTCGAAGGTCAGAACAAGCGAAGGGAATCCAAGTCCATAACCAAGCTCGGCCGAAGACAGAAGAGGTACCCAAAGACTACTCTCGGCCGAAAGAGGGGCCAAAGGCCCAAGGAATGTCTGAGTAAGGCTCGACCGAAATGGCCAAAGGCCCAATTGCAGTTCAACTCGGCCGAGCCCAGCAGAGTCCAAACCAAAGCACACTAGCCCTCCGAATGATTACCTAACTAAACAAAGATTCCGAAAGCCCAATCGGAAAAGGAAGACTTATCATACCAGGCCAAGGATTCCTAAAGCCCAGTTAATAAAGGAATACCTATCTCATTGGATCAAGGATCTCTAAAGCCCAATAGATAAATGAAGACCAACCCCATTGAAAGATGGAAACCAAGTCCAAAAAGGAGACCGAATTCAAGGAAAACAAATAGTCCCAATCCAAATAGAAATAGGACCCAAATACCTTCTATAAATATAGGGTAGGGATGATTGTAAAAGGATCCGATTTTTTTTAATGATTAGAGCTAAACTCTGTGAGTCCATATCCGTAAGCTGTTTAGCTATTGCATTCAAACAATCTTAGCCTAATATTTGGCTGTGGTTTATTTAGCACCACAGTTTGGCCCCCACCGTGGGGCACGAACCTCACACACAAGGTTAAGGTTTCTTGAAAACTTAGAATTCCATCTCCAACTGTCCTCTACGCCCAATTTCTCATCAGTTATGGCCCCAGTGAATCCTAGTACCATCAACTTGGAAGATCAAGCCCCAAAACACCAGAAGAACAGCTAGCGATCTTGACAGAAATGCTGAAAAAAGCTGAAAAAGAAAAAGAACAATGGAAAAGAAAGGCAGAATCAAGGAAAAATCCGCGACCCTCTCCAAAGGGAAGCCACGACAACTAAGCCGGAAATACTCTCCTATCCGGAAGCGAAAGCTCAGTTTCGAAGAAGAATCCGGCAATGAAACGTCAGAAGAAAGTGGCGGGTCGACGGAAAGTCGCAGAGACACCGACCGCCACAATTCGAGTAGTTCCGACGACGAGGAGACAGGTCCCAAATCGACCCGCAGGGATCGCGAAAAATGTCGTGACCGGGAAATCAAGGAGCTTAAAGAGCTAGTGCAATGAACTTCGGGAAAAAGAGTTGTAATCAGGTCATCGACGATGCGGTATTCCGACATGCCTTTCGCCTCCTAGATCATGGAAACGAAAATGCCCAAAAGGTTTATGATTCCCAGCATGAAACCTTACGACGGAACGACAGATCCTGAAGATCATATCTCCGGATACAAAAACCGAATGGGAACCTGTAAAATCCCAGAAGAAGACATTGAGGCCGTCATGTGCAAGAGTTTCAGCTCTACCTTAACAGGGACCGCCCAAAGATGGTATTGGGCCCTCCCAGAGAAAAGCATCCGGTCATACGCTTTCTTAGTCTCCAAATTTATAAACCATTTCTCGGACAACAGGAAAAAGGAGAAGGATGTAGACGATCTGTACGATTTGAAACAAGGCAGCAATAAGAGCCTCAGACAATATGTGAGGAGATTCAAAGAAACCAAGATGGTCATCCTAGGCTGCCGAGACAAGAGCGCCACCAAAGCCTTCATCAAGGGACTACAGAAGACTTCTAAATTCTATGAAAGTCTAAAATTAATCAAGCCACGAACCTTCGAAGACATCCTGGAAAGGGCCGACGACGCGATGGAGTACGAAGAAGAACTCCAACAAAGAAATTATAGGAGCTCACAGAATGCCTCAAGTTCAAAAGGCCGAAACACCAGCCAGCAACGTCGGCCGATTTGAAAGAACGAAGAGTAACCACAACGGCCCATCAAGGCCAGAATACACCAACAACCCATCAAGGCCAGAATACGCCAGCAATCCATCAAGGCCGAAATACTCCGACCACGGCCGGAGGCGGAAGGAGCTGATACCTTACCCACTCACCATTCCCACGAAGGAAACCCTCGCAATCCTTAAAGGAATGGGGGACCGAGTCAGGTGGCCTGACAAGCCGACAAATCCCGCAGGAACATGGAAGGATAAATCCCGATACTGCCAGTTTCACGCAGACTACGGTCACAATACCGACGACTGCTGGACTCTTAAGAGAGAAGTCGCCGAGTTAATAAAAGCAGGGCATTTGCGAGAATACTTGTCAGAAAAAAGGACGAGAAATCGCGGCCGAGGCCGATAAAAATCGACGATCACCACAAGCGGTACCGGTCGCGAATGCGGAGGAAGAAAGAGTGATCAACATGATAGCAGAAGGATCCGAGATATGTGGGCTGACCAGCTCAGCAGCAAAAAGAAAGCTGAGAGATTCCCTCATCATCTACAACATCGGGAACGGCCCCACAATCGGTAACTGCTCTATCACCTTCACAGAAGAAGAGGCCAAGGGGATCAATGCGCCACACCACGACGCATTAGTGATCAAAATATCGATAGCAAATCTAACTGTGAAGAGAGTATTGGTGGATAACGGAAGTTCGGCCAACATACTATTCCTCAAAACATTCAGGAATATGCAACTGGATGAGAGAATGATGCGCAGAAAGGTCGTCTCCCTTATCGGCTTTGACGGAAAAACCACTTCAACCATCGGGGAGATTGAACTGCCGGTATTCACAGAAGGGATCAATCTGCACACAATCTTTCTCGTGATAAGCTCGAGGTCTACATACAACGTGATACTCGGAAGACCCTAGATACACGATATGAAGGCAATCCCGTCCACATATCACCAACTCGTCAAGTTCTCTACCCCGCGAGGGATCAAACAAATAAAAGGTGAGCAAAACTCCTCCAAGGAATGCTACGCTAACTGCTTAAAGTAGAAGGGGGCCGAAGAATAGCAATCACCGTCTCGGCCGAAGACACCCCGGAGTCCGGCCGAAGACGAAGTAGATGAAGTCCCCCTAGATCAAGAAGGGGTGAAAACGGTGCAGATTGGAGCCGCGGTAGAGGGGCTGGAACGGGAAAAGCTGATAAGCTTCCTCAAAGCCAACCAGGACTGCTTTGCCTGGTCACACGAGGATATTACTGGAATCGACCCAACAATCATAACCCACAAGCAGAACGTAAAAGAAGGCGTGAAACCAGTTAAACAAAAGCGCAAAAGGTTCCGAAAGAAAAAAAATCATCAACGAAGAGGTCGAAAAACTCCTCGCAAACGGATCCATCAGAGAAGTCCAATACCCGAACTGGCTTGCTAATGTTTTAGTCGTCAAGAATAAGAATGGAAAATGAAGGGTCTGGATCGACTTCACAGATCTGAACAAATCATGTTCGAAATATCCCTTCCCGCTGCCACATATCGACCTCACCATCGACGCTACCGCGGGCTACGAGATGTTGAACTTTATGGATGCATAGTCAGGCTACAACCAGATCTTGATGCATCCCGGCAATCAAGAAAAGACTGCCTTCGTCACAGAGAGAGGGATTTACTGCTACAAGGTGATGCCCTTCGGCCTAAAAAATGCAGGGTCCACATACCAAAGGCTCATGAACAAGATGTTTGCTGACAAGTTGGGGAAAACTATGGAGGTCTACATTGACGACATGTTAGTTAAATCAGAGGATGCGAGTCACCATGTGCATCATTTGAGCCAAACGTTTGAGACACTCCGAGAATACAACATGAAGCTCAACCTCACCAAATGTCAATTCGGGGTCAAAGCGGGGAAATTCTTGGGGTACCTAGTCAAAAAGAGAGGAATCGAGGCCAAACCAGATCCATCCTGAATATAGCAGAACCTCGAAGCAAGAAGGACGTACAAAAGCTCACAGGAAGGCTAGCCGCGCTAGCCCGATTCATTCCTAAGGCTTCAGAAAAATTTCAGCCTTTCTTCGAGGCTCTCAAAAAATCCAAAGAATTTGACTGGACCGAGAAATGCAGTAAGGCCCTAGTAGATATCAGAGATTTCTTGACCAGCCATCCACTCTTGGCAAAACCAGAAGATGGCGAAAAACTCTACTTATACCTGGCACACTCAGAGATTGCAGTAAGCGTCGTTCTGGTCAAAGAAATCGAGGGAAAACAGCAACCAATGTACTTTGCAAGAAAAACTCTGACCTCGGCTGAAACCAGATATCTTACCCTGGAAAAAGCCATTCTGAGTCTTATATTTGCTGCAAGAAAACTTCGAGCATACTTTGAAGGGCACCCAATTGCGGTTATAACTGCGCTACCCCTTCGAAGTGCAATCCACTCCCCCGAAAAATCCGGGAGATTAATGAAATGGGCCCTAGAATACAGCGAGCACGACATATCCTTTGAAGGAAAGAAGGCGATCAAATCTCAAGCGCTGGCAGATTTCATGGCCGACTTCGAGGAAGCTCCACCGGCCGAAACAGCCTCGATCGACATCATCCAACTAATAACACCCTCAACCGACGAATGGGTACTGGAAGTAGACGGGGCCAGCAGACAGAGTGGCAGCGGCCTAAGCGTATATCTCAAACCTCCAAACTTGCCTCCGATTCTCCAGGCCATCCGGTGCGAATTTCCCGCCACCAATAAGAAGTCGAATATGAAGCCCTAATCGCAGGACTAAGGGTAGCAAAAGAAAGTGGAGCGCACAATCTCACCATCAGATGCGATTCCCAACTGGTGGCTAACCAGATCAATGGCACATATCAAGCCAGAAATGAAAAAATAGCTAAGTACCTCAAGATAGCCAAAGATCTCATGAAGCGCTTCCAAAGGGCAGAAATAAAGCAAATCCCGAGGGAGGAGAATGAAAGAGCAGATGCAATGGCAAATCTCGGAGCTTCAATGCACAAAGACGAACCAACCGGGCCAATCGTATACGCTTTCCTCCCAAAAACGGCCATCGAATATGAAGAAACCATGGTCCTAGAGCAAAGCGACTGGAGAACACCCATCCTTGCCTATATCAATCATGGACAGGTCCCTGAAGACAAAGCTGAAGCGAGAAAACTGCGAGCCCAAGCCGCAAGATTCTGCATCATCGGGGGAATCCTCTTCAAAAGATCCATAGTCGGCTCCTTCCTAAATTGCATTTCTACCCTAGAAGCAAAGGCAGTACTAAAAGAGCTCCATGAAGGACCGGCCGGAAACCACTCCGGAGGAAGAAGCCTGGCGTTCAGAACGCACAGGGCCGGATATTACTGGCCAACCATGAAAACGGACGCAACGGAATTGGTTAAAAAATGCGACAAATGCCAAAGACACGCCAACTACTCCAACCTCCCGGCAGGAGCCTTACACAGCATAACTTCCCCATGGCCATTTGACAAATGGGGGATGGACATCATAGGACCCTTCCAAATGTCTACCCATGGCAGGAAAAGATAAATCCTAATGGTGACCGACTATTTCACGAAATGGGTCGAAGCTGAAGCATTAGAGAGAGTCAAAGAGCAAGAAGTACAAAAGTTTATCTGGAAACATATTATCTGCAGGTTCGGCATACCACGGGAGATAATCACGGACAACGGGCCACAGTTCATAGCACAAACACTGAAAGAATTCTACCATCAAATGAATATTAAACTCACATATTCGACTCCAAGGTACCCTCAGGCCAACGTACAAGCAGAAGCGTCCAACAAGGCGGTGATTGACTCGCTCAAGAAGAAGCTAGAAGGAGCTAAGGGACTATGGCCCGAAGCCTTACCCAAAGTCCTATGGGCGTTCCGAACAACCCCTAGAACATCAACATTACAAACCTCATTTTCAATGGTTTACGGGACAGAAGCAATACTCCCAACCGAGGTCCAATCACCATAAGAAAGACTGATAAACCAAGCCAACCAACAAGTACTAGCCTTCGAAAGAGATACTTCAGACGAAAAGAGGGAAAGCGTGCGACAAAGAATCGCGGAATACCAAATGGGGATAGCACGGCGATATAATAAACAAGTCAAAGCCCGAGCCTTCCAGCCCGGAGACTGGGTCCTCAGAAAAGTCTTCCAGAACACGAAGAACCAGACCCACGACAAATTGGCCGAAAGTTGGGAAGGTCCATAATAAATAGAGCGCGCATCTGGGAAAGGATCTTACAAATTGCTCACCAAGGAAGGGAAGGAGGTGGAACACAGCTGGAACATCCACCACCTGAAGAGGTATCAATTCTAGTATAACATCTTATCTGTAATAACAAGCACTCTTTCCCCTAAGCAGGGTTTTTGACGAGGCCCCTCCTCAAATCAATAAAATAACACATTCTCCTCAAATACTCGCAATGCAAGCAAAAACTGCCCAAAGGGCAACCCGAAAATTGCAAAAGGCAAGCCTCTGGTAAATCTACACGATCTCGGGCGAAGACCAACTGCTCAATGAACAACGTAAAAATTGCCCAAAGGGCAACCCGAAAATTGCCAAAGGCAAGCCTCTGGTAAACCCAGAAGGTGTTGGGCGAAGATCAACTGCTCAATGAGCAATGCAAAAACTGCCCAAAGGGCAACCCAAAAATTGCCAAAGGCAAGCCTCTGGTAAATCCAGACAGTCTCGGGCGAAGACCAACTGCTCAATGAGCAATGCAAAAACTGCCCAAAGGGCAACCCGAAAATTGCCAAAGGCAAGCCTCTAGTAAACCCAGAAGGTCTCGGGCGAAGATCAACTGCTCAATGAGCAATGCAAAAACTGCCCAAAGGGCAACCTGAAAATTGCCAAAGGCAAGCCTCTGGTAAATCCAGAAGGTCTCGGGCGAAGACCAATTGCTCAATGAGCAATGCAAAAACTGCCTAAAGGGCAACCCGAAAATTGCCAAAGGCAAGCCTCTGGTAAATCCAGACGGTCTCGGGCGAAGACCAACTGCTCAATGAGCAATGCAAAAATTGCCCTAAGAGCAACCCAAAAATTGCCAAAGGCAAGCCTCTGGTAAATCCAGAAGGTCTCGGACGAAGACCAACTACTCAATGAGCAATGCAAAAACTACCCAAAGGGCAACCCGAAAATTGCCAAAGGTAAGCCTCTGGTAAACCTAGAAGGTCTCGGGCGAAGATCAACTGCTCAATGAGCAATGCAAAAACTGCCCAAAGGGCAACCCGAAAATTGCCAAAGGCAAGCCTCTGGTAAACCCAGAAGGTCTCGGGCGAAGACCAACTGCTCAATGAGCAATGCAAAAACTGCCTAAAGGGAAACCCAAAAATCGCAAAAGGCAGACCTTAGGAGAACATCGGTCGAAAAGATCTTCGTGAACAAATATCAAATAAAGCACATCTCAGCCAAGATCAGCCAAACTACAGCCTCAAAACTCTAGAGAATCAAGTACGACACATGCAGAAATAATATGCTCGACCGCAAATAAAAAACAGGGGGATTACACCCTTCACAAATAAATTCAAAATACAAGTACAACGAAAAGTAAAAACTTCATTGATTGAAAAGAGGGATTACAACAAGTACACAAAAGATCAAAAGAGAAAATACATAATACTCGCTCAACTCTCATCGCGAAGAGCAGCCAATGCGTCCAGCTCCTTCTGAGCAGACTCAGGAGTCAAGGACCCCTTGATAACCTGGTAAAAAAAAAGACCTGGTCACAACCTCAGTCTGGGCCGCCTCGACAGTGAGACTCTCAACTCGGCCCTCCAGCTCTTCTATTCGACCGAGTAAGGCTTGTTTCGGCGCCCTCAACTCCTCCAACTCCGCCGCCTGGCGCTTCAGCTCCGGATCTTTCATAGCAATCGAGGACTCGAGCCTAGCGTTATGTGCCCCCACCCTCTCAGCTTGGCCGACAGCTTCGGCACATTGGGCCACAGTTCTATCCAAGTCCTCCTGAGCCGCCTTCAACTTGGTCGAGGCGGACTGATACTTAGCTTCAAGGGCTCGCCTATCCCGCAAAACAGGAATGAAATGCTTAAGCATACCAACCGCCCCTTGGAGCCCCTGAAAATCAAAAAGGTAAGCATAGAAACCACCAAAGAAAATAAAACAAGCGACGAACTTACCCTATAAAGACTCGAGATAGTCATCTCGTAGAACTTGATAAAAGAAAGAGACTTTAGCCACTCCCTGTCCTGAGGAAAGAAGAAGCCTTCCGCAGCCGAAATCATCTCGGCCAACACCTCCCTGGTGGAAGAATTCCCAAGAAAATCAATCACATGACGACCTTCGCCACGAGGCTTCTGACCAACATGTTTGGTACGCTTCTTGGCTGAAGTCATGCCACCCCCCATTGGCCGCTTCTCCCTCGTGACCGAGGAACGAGAAGGCTTCCGGGCAACCTCAGGAACCGCCGGGCGAGTAGCCTCAGCAGCCTCCGAAGGAGCAGGACTTGGAGGACGAACAGGCTCGGTGGCAGCCTCAGTCCGCCCTCCAACCGGCCCTTCATCCCCAGCAGGACCGGATGCATGTGCCTTCTCTTGTTCCGACTGGATATGGTTCATGATGGCCCGCATGGTCAACGCTCTTTGACCCTCGGGCTTAGACATCACGTAGTCGGATAATTCTGAAAAAGACAAACATTAGCAGAACTCTACCGAAAACATTTGAAAGACAAAACAATCGTAACTCACTCGTTCTAGTGAAGGCCCAAAGACGGCTGGCAGGCAATTCACCCAGAAGCGTCTTGTAATCGCGGGACTCGGCCGGCAGAGCAAATATAGCCTCGCTTCTAGCGCGCGCCCAAGGAGAGGACTTACAGTTCTTCGTCGCGTAATTCGCTGAAAAGAAAATAAGCGAGTCAGAACAAAATCAAACTCGATCGAAATCAAGAAAACTCTAAAAAAAAATGCCTACATGAGTCCCGCCAATATGGAGGGTAACTCAACCCCTTCGATAAACGGGTCGTCCCCTTGACAAAGAAATACTTGTCCTTCCACTTAGTCTCGTTAGAGGAAAAGCCCAAGACTAAGAGCTGGGCGTTCGACCGAGCATTCAGCACATACCGCCCAAACTCGGGATTCTCGCGTTTCACAAAGTATGAATAGAAAAAATCTTCGACCGAAAACTCTAAGTTATACTTCTCCTTCAAACGGTCGACGCACAGAAGAAGCCTGATAGTCATGGGAGTCAGCTGACTTGGATGAATCTGGCACCAAGTACACAACTCTTCGACCAATCCCATTATTGGAAACCTAAGCCCTATTTTGAAATGACGAAGGTAGAAGGGCTCCCAACCGTCGGCCAACATATCATAAATCTTTTCTTCGGGTTCGGGCAACCTGGCCCTAACCCAACTGGGGAACTTGTAAGCAAAAAAGGCCGACTCCTGCTCGTCCATAGTCATGGTACTCTTAGTGTTAAAGAAAAGGGGCAGAATGCCCTGAGGACTAGACTCGGCCGGTGAATTACGAACCGACGAACATTCCTCGCCCGCGTCTTCCGCGGTCGAGAATTCTGAAGTTAGACCACAGAAAGAAGACGTGCTCATAGAATCAGTAAACATCTACAATCGATCGAGAATAAGCAGTAGGTTAGTAGTTTTCGACCGAAGTTAGCACAAACAAAAAGGAAAAAGATAAAGGCAAACGAAGAAGATCAAAACACAAAAAAAAAACACAGAAGAAAAGATGCAAGAACACGAACACACCCAAAACTAAAAATCCCACAAAAATCAAAATGCAAGCAAAACGGAGCAACAACAACGAATGTCGAAACAACAGAAACTAACCTTGGCAGAGAGCAGAGGGAAAGGACTCCGAAATCACGCTAGAAAACCAAAGAAGTCAATGAAGAAGACGAACGGTTCAGAGAAACCTAGAGAGAGAGAAAAAGTATGAAAATTCGAAACTGAAAGAGAGAGAAAGGGCTACCAACCCTTATATAGACCAGCCGCAATGATGGCAGATCTTGGGCTCTGCAGTCGAGGAGCCGCCAAATCTACTTGGGACAAGACAAGTAAGGCTAACGTGGCCTACCAAAGAAACTAAGGAAACCTCGGTCGAAGAGCCAAGATCCAACACAACCCAAACTCGACCGAAATAACGTCACATATTGCTATGCTTGAAACATTCAAGCCATGGCAATGGGGGATTACTGTGGTAGGAAAATAACCATAAGGCATCATAGTCGAAGGTCAGAACAAGCGAAGGGAATCGAAGTCCATAACCAAGCTCGGCTGAAGACAAAAGAGGTACCCAAAGACTACTCTCGGCCGAAAGAGGGGCCAAAGGCCCAAGGAATGTCTGAGTCAAGCTCGACCGAAATGGCCAAATGCCCAATGTAGTTCAACTCAGCCGAGCCCAGCAGAGTCCAAACCAAAGCACACCAGCCCACCGAATGATTGTCTAACTAAACAAAGATTCCCAAAGCCCAATCGGAAAAGGAAGACTTATCATAGCAGGCCAAGGATTCCTAAAGCCCAGTTAATAAAGGAATACCTATCTCACTAGATCAAGGATCTCTAAAGCCCGATAGATAAATGAAGATCAACCACATTGAAAGAAGGAAACCAAGTCCAAAAAGGAGACCGAATTCAAGAAAAACAAGGAGTCCCAATCCAAATAGAAATAGGACCCAAATACCTTCTATAAATAGGGGGTAGGGATGATTGTAAAAGGATCTGATTTTTTTTAACTGATTAGAGTTAAACTCTGTGAGACTATATCCGTAAGCTGTTTAGCTACTGCATTCAAGCAATCTTATCCTAATATTTGGTTATGGTTTATTTGGCACCACAAAAATATCATAAATAATTGTGAATTATAGATTTGTGAAATAAATTTAAAAATTGATTGAAAAAAGATAACAAATATGAAAATTTATTTAAAAATATTTTAAATAAAACTATAAATAAAATATGAAAATAATGATATAAAAAGAGTTTAGAATGATGTTGACATTTATTAATTTGCAATGGAATATGAAAATATGAAAGAAGACCAATAAAGATACATCATCCATCATCATCATCATCATTATTATTATTATTATTATTATTATTATTATTTATATTATTTATAATTATAGTTGCTACTCAAATTTAATAAGATTTATTATATACATTTGATAGAAATGTAATAATATTTATGATGATTAAATATATATTTAATATAATTGAATTTTACTTTTAATACTGAAAAAAAAAATATTTGTATATAAATCTAAATATGATTCTTCATATCATCCTACTTTTGTAGTGTGTTTCCATTCTTTTCTAAAAATATCATAAAACCAATTTCAAATTAACAAAATAAATACAAATGGTAAATAGAAAGATAACTATTACACGGTTATGATGTTCAGACTTTTTATTATTATTTTAATTTATTTAATAAAAACTTATTGTATGGTTGATACTTAAATTATTCTTTTCTTTTCTTTTGTAAAAATTATTATTTTATTACTTACCTGTGTAGATTTTATTTAATAATAAGTAATAAATGTAATAAATAAATTTCGGAGTGAGTGAAGATTTAAAAATAATAAATTGATGAAATCAAAGAATTCATAAAGATTGTATTTATATCATTTTCCATTTAGAAAATAATCTATGAAAATTTAAATTACTAAGTTACCAAATAAAATCATATATATTTATAACTAATGGTAATGTATATATGGTGTATATCAAGAATTAATTCACCATTTAATTTTGACAGTTATACTTTGAAAGAAATAAAATATTGTAAAAATAAAATAATGTAATGGTATTATTTATTAAAAAATACAATGATAACAAATAACATCAATATATATATATATACTAATATTTAATATTATTTTTTCGTTTTAAATGCAACATGTGCAAATTCAACATATGATATACATCACCATTAAATTGGCTATTATAAAATCGAAAATCGATCTAACATCCTAAAACTAATATTTCAAATTTGGATATTAGTTTTTATATTAACAATTAATATGTAAGAAGAAAACGAAAAAAAAACAAAACAAAACAAAAAAACAAAACAAAACGGTAGACTATATTGGTTTCCTCCTCATTATTACAAGATTTTGTATCTTCATTTTTTAAAAGTGTTTTTTCTTTTTTATTAAAGACCCTGAAATGAAAAAAAAAAAATCTATATATATTATAAAGAAGAACTCTCAGCGGGTCCACAAAAATGACATGGCGCGCTGAAAGTTCGGCGTTGGTTGAAAAATAGTATTTTTTGTTATTTTTGAATCTCGCGATATTTTAATGAGATTTTTGGTGAGAAATCAATAATTTGAAGAGATTTTTTAATATTTTTATCCTCTCCTCCCATATAATAGTATTTTTTTTGTTATTTTTGAATCTCGCGATATTTTAATGAGATTTTGGTGAGAAATCAATAATTTGAAGAGATTTTTTAATATTTTTATCCTCTCCTCCCATATAATGGTTTATAACTCACATACAATAATAAATACTATATTGAATGTCATTCTCTCTCTATCTTTTATAACGAAATTAATTGTTTTTAAAATTAATTAGCTTTAACTAATCTTTTTATCTCCCTTCCATTCCTATATCTATTCCCCTTCCACTTCCTCAACCTCAATTAATCGTTACTTCAAAAATATATAATAGATATCTTTGTCACACAATTTTCTCCTCACATTTTCATGTATCAATCTAATCAATTAAATTTTAAATAGCGACAGAATTTACGGCTCCAACCTCACCACTACTGACACTCACCAAGACGTCGACAACATGGGTTGGGTTGAACACTTCAAGAAGACGTTGACGACATGGGTTGGGTTGAACTTTGGCGACATCTTGATTAATGGTTGAAATGATGGACTACAATTACAAGTTAGAGAGAATGAGTTTGGAAGGTTAGGCATGGCGGCACACCAAAATGAATAAGAGGATCTGAGTTATTTGTATTTTATGTGCTCAGTTATTTGTATTTTATGTGCGCTTTAAATTGTTGGGTGTACATCTTGATATGTATCTCTTGAGTGAATTGGTTGTATGATGTATAATAACATAATATTTGTGATAAATTATTATTAGGGATATTCAATGCTTATAATTGGCTTTGAATATGGGATAAATTCATAGTTAAAATTTTGTTCAAAACCACAATTTAACTTTAGTCGGTTAATTGCCTAAGTTAAAATTTGGTTCAAAACCACAATTTAACTTTAGTCAATTAATTACCCTTATTAATACCGACAAAACAAAACAAATCAAACTTAAAAAGATTAGAACATGTTCATACAGTAGAATTCTAATATTATCAACAATTTAGATTTTCACTCGAACAATTTAGATTTCTCAAATTTAAAAAATTTCAATAAAAATTTTGAACTCATTTTTATATAATACTTACCATCTATTAATTATTAAATAAGTAAAATTAACATAGAATACAACTAGATACTAAAATTAATAGTTCACATTTATAACTTTTTTTTCCCTCAATAGTAACTATAGAATGGAGGAGATAAAGAATAGAGACAATAATTAAGAAGTTTTTTTTTTTTTTAAATTGTTTTATATTGTAGTAGTTAATTGTATAGAAATATGATTCTTCCAACTAATAATCCATTGAAATTCGCCCAAGACCCGCTAGGCCTGGGATATAGACATTGATATTATTGATTGTTTTTTATTACGGACTTTTTTATCCGTTCCGTGAGGACCTCAGGCTTCTGTGGACCAAAGCGGGCTACTCGCGGACTATCCGCTTTAATTAAAAATGAGTTTAATAGATGAAAAAGGACTATATTGGAGAGAGAAAAAAATAATTTTACTTTACTTAAATTAAAATAGTTTTAAAATATATACTTTATAAATATAAATCAAAGTAAATTAAATTATTTTTAAAAAATTTTAAAAAGTTCAATACTTTTTTCTTTTACTAAAATTAGTCTGGCTTATTAGATGGACGTGTTCGGTTCGGTCCGTGTAGACTGAACCAGACCGAATCAAACCCACTTGCAATGACTGTGCTACTTCCAACTACATGAGGTTGGTTTTTCAAAATACCTTTAAATTAGACTAGAAAATAAATGTCTCCAATCCAAGTAAAAAAAAATAAAGTAAGTCTAAATAAAGTATAAAATAAATTAAAATAAAAATTAAAGCCACAATCGAAAAGAAGGACACGTGTCCGCTCGCTTCTCAAAATTCGATTATTTAATAAGCAAATTATGAAATAATATGCTTTTGATTGATTTGCCAAACACTATAATTTGCTTTAAATTATTAAATAATTGATTTTTTTAAATAATTTAAGCGGTTTCAAACGCACCCTAAATCTATAATAGCGTAAATATAATATATCCATTTTTATTTAACTATTATATTTATTCATTTATATTTTAATTATTGTTAACATTTTTAGCCATTATTATTATTGTTATTCTAATTGTAACAATAATAACAAAATAATAATGATTAAACTTATTAGTATTAATGTATCTAATATGGTAATAATAATTAATAAAATAATATGACATACCAATATTTTATAAAGTAATTAATAATATATCGAATCAAATGAATAATAAAATGATTTTTTTAAATAAGATGATTAAAATTCTATCCAAGTACAACTCAATAAAATTAAATAATTTTAAATATTCAAAAAAAAAATTCTACAATATCTCTTATTGCCGAATCAAATTAATTGGGCATTGGTAATGGTAAATACCGTACCCTATCACTCTATGATTTACAGTTTTCTTCTTACTAAGCTTTTTAATTTGTAATAAAAATATTTTATTTAAATATAATAATACAAAAAATAATTATTATTTTAAAAATTAAAAAATAAAAAATAAAAATTCTAAAAAGGTTGTATTATATTCGACCCTGTTTTTCTATAAATAACTTAAAAACTTTGTTTCAAAACAAGTTTTCTTATTAAACTATTGTAGTAACACACTAAACATTAGTGCAGCTCCAATTGAATTGTAAAACTAAATCTTAAGGATCCATGTAAAGTATTTTCAAATCAAATAATTATCTTTTTAATTTATATATCAATCAAACTCATACATAATAAAGTGAATTACTAATGATATAAAATAAAATATGAATTGAATTAGGATGTTCATAAATTAAAATATTAATTATTTAAGAGGTAGATAAATATAATTTAAATTTAGACATCCTAAATTAAAATATGAATTAATTAAAAATATATGAATTAATTAAAAATATATGAATTAATTAAAAATAAGGATAAAATTGGAAAAAGTGCGGTATTAACTAAATTAGCGTGCGGTATTTACTGCATTTGAATTAATTTTATTTATATTTTAAATTAAAAACTTTATCTCTCTATATTCAATAATATTAAAACTCTATATAATTATTAAAATTGTATTAATCACATTTAAAATTTTTTATAAAATTTAACTTATTTATAGATTCTACCATTATTTAATCTAAAAAAACAATCATAAAAAAAATTATTTACATAAAATGAGTGGTGTTTTTATGGTGGCAAGTAGGTGAATAAAAATGTGGAAGTTGTTGAATAATAAAAATATATAAATGATAAAAGACATGATGAAAGAATAATATAAATTAATTTAAAATTCAAATTGGAATGCTTGAAAAAATAGATCTCATAAAAATTATTAAAAAAATACGATAAAGTTATATAATAAAAGTTATAATCATATTATTGTATTCTCTCTTTTTCTTGTAATCATCAAAATATTTTATTCATTTTATATAAATAATTTAAACTTTAAAATATTAAAAATTAACCACCAAAAATTTAATAAAATAAAATAATAATAATAATATATTTAATAACAATAATAAATTTCAAAACTATTTATACCACGCAAAGCGCGGACATATTTACTAGTTAAAGAATAAAACAAAAGGAAAATGAAATATATTAAGATTTTTGAATGCACATTGATTTAAAAAATTAATTTGGTATAATTAGCATTGAATGAAAAATTTAATATTAAATTAAAAAAAATAGAATATTAAATAAAATATGATTTTTTATTATTTTAATTGACAATAATGAATACCATTTCAATTTTTTTTTAAGACTATCAATTTCTTCTATTTTTCATATTCTCTCACGTTTATTTAGATTTTTTTTTTTAAAAAAAAACAATTATCTAAAAATTCATTGATTATAGAAAATTCATTAAAATTTCAAACTACACCAATATTTAATTAAATCTAAATGATAAAAGTAAAAAAATATTATTACTTGTCATCTATATTTGAAAAATAATAGAAGTTCATATTATAACCCTAAAAAATAATTTTAAAATAAAAAATTGAATATAGGTGTAGAGAAATATTACAAGAAGTAATAATGAAAGCTTACCATGATAAATATTTTCTGTAATTTGATGCCAAAGAGATCGAATTTACATTTAGATCTAAAACTGAACACAAAAATCATATAAGAACATCTATATATGAAAAATATCAAAAACTTTTTAAGAGTAACACAATTAGTGACAATCAATATATTTTTCAATAAACCAATCTTCAGAATATATAAATTTAATAAATATCACAAAATCAAGATTAATCATAAAAATTTGAAAAAACTTAAAATTAATTACCCGATTTGCGCTCATTTCGTTTAGAGGAATAGTCAAAATACAAACCTATGAAATGATGAAAATAAAAGTGGAAACAAAAAATAAGATAGATAATAGAAGAAATGAGATATTCATGAATGGGATTTCCAATGAAATATCAAACGTATTTATAAAGGGAAAAATGACAATATAAACTTTGAGCATATTTTGGGAATATTCGTTATATATTCCTTTTAAATTCCGTAAAATTAAAATTAATATATGATACATTAATGTGTGAGAAATGAAGAGAAATGATTAGGAGAAATTCTTGGGAGAAAAAATAAGAATGCAATACACATGTTGTCTTCTTATTGGTACAATATCTTCACATTTCAAAACTTGCGATTTTTGAAATTTTTCAACCTAAAGCAGAACTCTCAGCGTCCCACGTCAGATTTATGGATTCTACTCAAAATTTCGCTTTATATATATATATATAGATTTGGTACAAGATGCTCTTTACTGGTAGCTATTTGAAAATGTTATAGGAAATGCCAACAGAATATACAAAAGTACATACTAAACTTTAATCGGTTTGTGTTGTCAAAGAAAAAATAAAAATGTAGAAAGGAAAATAAAATAAACTATAAATGAATAAGGAATGAACCTGTAGTAACCTGATAAAAATTGATATCTCTATCTTTCTTTGAATGTCAATCATAAACCAATTACATTGCTTCATGGATTATAGTAGGACCATTTTTTGTCTTTAAAAAAACTTATTCATCTTCATGGATCATCCATTTTCAATTAAGATAACTTTACATACATAGAGGGTGCATTAATCTCTTTTAAGAAGATAATGTGGAAACACCTTATACATTCCTTCCTGGATTATTCTAGGGCCATTTTTTGTCTTTCAAAAAATTATTTTTCATTTTCATGATCATCCATTTTCAATTAAGATAACTTTACATATTTGGATTGCATTAATCTGCTTCAAGAAGATAATGTGAAAACAC
This sequence comes from Cardiospermum halicacabum, assembly GCA_031304145.1. NCBI lineage: Eukaryota > Viridiplantae > Streptophyta > Magnoliopsida > Sapindales > Sapindaceae > Cardiospermum > Cardiospermum halicacabum. The sequence continues at coordinate 19,778,665 of CM062395.1, forward strand.
TTTATAAAACCATTTAGATACCTTCAAGGATCCTTTAAGAGTTTGGTGTCCTTCATGAAATATTTTAGAGTTATTCAGTGGTCTTCACGGATTACTGATTCTTATTCATAAACCACAAAATTTTATTGATTGTGAAATTGATAAATGTCAAAATTGAGTTATTATTATTGGAGAAAAATGCTTAAAGTGTTTAATTCCCGCGTACTAAAATGAAATGATTTTTAAGACATTGGAATTTTTGGAAGTCTTCTTTAATACTATGCAATCTTTAATAGACCGTCTGAATTACTAGGGGTGTGTATGGGACAAGTCGGGACGAGAATTGATGTATCTCAGTCTTGTCCTGAATTTTGATCGGGACACAAATTTGTGTGTCATTCTCGTTCCTGAATTTTAATGTCTCAATTTTGTCCCATCGTAAAATTTTCGGGGCGAGATCGGGATGGGTTCGAGAACTCCCAAAATTAAATACATAGAAAATAAGAGAAAAAATATATGTTTTAAACAAATAAAAAATAAAAGAAACATATTTTTGTCCAAACCATTAATCCAAGTTGTTTAATAATTCTATACAACATCGTATACCTTTAGGGTTAAAGAAAAATAATAATTTTATGAAATCAGTTTATTATAATAAATTCATTTTTAAAATTTGGGATGCATTCGGAAATTCCTGATTATGAAAACCCCATCCCAGCCTCAATCCGAATTAAATTCGAAAATCAATTGTTTGTCTCAATCCTGTCCCGATTGAAAATTGAATTGGAACGATTCCCATCCCAAATTTTTGGGTCGAGGCTAAAGAACCAGGGACGTCCCGACCCTTGCACACCCTTACAAAGTACGACAAAATTCTGGATCCAAACCAATTGTCCGCCTGAGTACATGTCAAACCGGCAGATAATCAGACATTTCTCAACCACTAAAACTGAACTTTTAAAAATTTTCTTCTTAAATTTACTGATGAAATAATTCGGTAATTGAAATCCAAAATGTTGAATACGAGTTACTATAAAGCAATTATTTGCCCTGAAAACATATATATTATTAAAATTACACATTTGATATAATCTGGAAAAATATTTACAACTTTTTTTTTAGCTCTAGAATATTCTTTCCAAAAATAGTACAACACATTTATAGGAAACACGTGAGCTCAAAATGAGAGGTAACTACACATTTCTCTAGAACTAACAAAAAGATTATCATAAAATATTTAAATAAATACAAGACACGAAGTACCTAAAATATACCGTAAAATAATCTAATAAGACCCTGAAGTATGCTCCTTTGAAGTCAGTACTTCATATAAACATGTAGGAGTTAATCATAGGATAAGTTACACATCCTAGTGTATGATAGTACAAAAACTCATGCTTAAAATCAGTTGCATGACATACTCACAATTATAAACAAGAAGTCATTCGGGCATAGAACTAGTCTCAAACATCAGTATGAACAATGACTTACAAGAGCTCGATGTCCACAAATAATCATATCTAATCGTAAGCAAATATGTAATCACACCCCAGTATCTGAATGTGTACTCATACAATTCCATGATTTATATCTATCAGAACAAAAAAAAAAAAAAAAAAAAAGAATCATAAATCTTAACTATACACTTTAGTCACTTCATAACAACTAGATCAAATATTAAAACATCATATAATCAAAAACGATAACACGTATCATAATTGGATCATAAGGCAACATAATGATATGATCAAACATCATCAATCATAGCATAGCTCTTTTGTAAAGTCCAATCCCCGACCACGGCGGAACCGCAACTGAACACTAGAATGTCACATTACATTTATTCATTCGATGTTTTTAATGAGGAAAATAAACATAAAAATCGAAATAGTCGATTATAAAAATAAAATCCTGAACCTGTCTTGTAAACAAAAATAATATCCAAATACTTCATTAAAAAATAAAACCTGCTTCGCAATTCATATTAAACATCCAATCCATAGTTTACAATTCCCAAAATAAACTGTCCCAAAATAAAATGAACTAAAATATTTAAAAAGGTTTACATATCCTTCTAAAACTAATCGAAAATAAATAAATGACGGTTCTCAATATCATTCCAAAAATCATGAAAAATGCAATGCAGGGACCTTCAATCTGCTCGATCACATGTTTCACATTTCAATAGAAAAGATAAGAAAAAAGGAAAAAGAATCAGCATCAGACTATCGATGTCTGGTTAGCAACTAACTCTCCAACAATTACATATAATGTGTCTAATTAACATACAATCATGAGGTGGTACACAAATGTACCTAGAACTATCATCCATTAGTAAGGGAAGACCAACCCGCCCCATTTCAATGTTATTCACATGTACAATAAGGTGTATTACTCATTTTAGTTCCGTTTATGCTCATTTATACATTTAACATTATTAGGTGTCCAGATAGTTTCTCTTTATTCATTTAAAGCACCAAAACATTCAACTATCCTCTATACAATTATCACACAATAGCATTCACATTAAAGGTTTCAATTCGTTTAAACTGCCCCTAATCTAGTATCGATAATGAAACGAGATCACTTAGGCCGAAGCCACACAATAGGGTCCAAATACCGAAATCCGTAGCGCCATTTATTACCCCTCGGGATGGACAACTACCTTAAGATTCCATCAATTAGGTTTGAATACCACAATATAATATGGCCGCAGGTGGTGGTGCCGCCACACCTAATAAAAGTCGTCACTTAATTCTAATGGTGGTTAGCTAAACCAAAAGACCTATGTTTCCAATAGGTTGAGAATTCTTGGGTATTCCTAATGACATATCATTCCATCACTATTTCAACCACGACGAGGGAAATCATTAGTTAATTAATTTAAGTGAATACAATGCATACAAAACGATTTAACAATCATTTAAACAATTCAACATTCATTGGCTTTCAATCATCAATGTCAGGTATTTTACTAGTATCTTATCCAGTTATTTCCAGCTGTAACTAAACAAAGCCTAAGTCTAACATGTAAGTAGACCTATAGGAATATCTATAACCAATAATAAGCCATGCAATAGAAACAATATAGCAGCTAATCATCATTCCATTACATTGCCATTATCTATTCGTTCGACATTGTTTCAGCTTCGGTTCGGACGTGAGACTAAAATAACATTGATAAACAATCTTATAACCATTCCATAAGCAATATATCATTTTAATACTCTCGAATGTTTCAAGAATTACAGAAAAGTGTTCATAACATTGAAAGTCAACTCAGTTCGAAAACATTAAATTGTTTAGCCCCAAAATCAGGACATTACACCTTTTCCTAGTATCCTGAATATTCTTATGAAAATTGCACTGAATAATGGGTAGATCTGGTAATGGAGTTCACCCAAAGTCAACCAGAGCTAAATTTTGAATTCAGGTGAGGAAGTCCATCTATAGTCAACCTAGATTTAAATAAAATTCAAAACTAGAGAATTGGCAGAGAGCACCAATTATCATAACAAGTGACCATAAGATCCTAGTTAACATTATAAAAATGAATGGACCCTAGTTGCCATGCCAACCTATTCAATCTCATAACTAAAAAATGGGTCACTTATTTATGACATTTCATGAATTCATGATATATTTCATCAACATAAAGTATTAAAACAGCTCATGAAACATTAAGATATTATTCCAAATTTATGATTAAATTGTGTTAAAGAGATATAGCATGGTAAAATAACAAAACAAATTATTTTCTTTTCATGGCCCACTACACCTAAGTCCAACAGTATTAACTTCATGAATATATACGTGTGTATATATATATATAACACTAAAGCTATAATCCTAAAGCTGTAACATCTGATTTTAGGGACTAAATTTTACATTAAATTTTGGCCAATTTTTAAATGTGGTCAAAGTCCAAATTTTCTGAATTCCAAGTAGGAATAAACCGGAAATTCATTATAGAATTGAAATGGTAATTAAAAACTACTAACAGAAGCATAAGACCATAAATAATTTAATTAAAACATTCTCGGGAATGATTTTCAAAAATTGGCTTTTGGATTTGAAATTGGGATTTGAAGGTAAAATGGTAATTTTGGGTGAAAGCGTGTTTCAAATTTCAAAAATATATTTTCACGGTGGGCGACTCATTTTCAAAACAAAATGATGTTTGAAATTAAAATGAGCGAAATCGGACATCGGTGGGGCAATGGGCCAATTAGTGGACCCAAACCTACCAATTGACCCAATTGTCCACAAATCAACCCAAAAATCCACCTTCTAAGTGAACCCCACTCATGAAACACTTAAAAAATGCTCACCTAACCCTAAACCCTTTCAACCAAACTCTTTCACCTTTCATAAATGTCTCCCTCTCACGCATAAAAACTCTCATACGTAAAACACACTCTAACACCCTATTACTCTCAACACTCAATCTCACCCTAAAATCCATCTTAACTGTAACATCCCATACTCTCAAACACTAAATTGTTACCCATATCACCAATGTGCACATTATTTTTCGGAAGCCCAGAACTTGAGAACTCCAAAGTTAAGCATGCTAGGATTAAAGCAATCTTTGGATGGGTGACCTTCCGGGAAGTTTGTCCAGAAAGCATGCGAGTAAAGACAAAGCATGCAGGAAAGCATAATAGTGGTCAGTGGGGCTAGTGGTAAGTCTTAAGACCGGTCATGTACGAGGTGGCGCCCTACCACCGTGTCTCGGGTCATCCAAGGGCAGGGCCAGGCCTTACAAATGGTACTAAAGAAACCCTACGACTATGAGGTGCGCTTGTGGACAGAAGAGCCCATGGTAATTGTCTAGTGGGGGTAAAGATTCTAAACATATTGTGAGCACAACGAGGACATTTTGTCTTAAGGGGGGTTGATTTTAACACTCCATATTGAGACAGGGTTAAAAGGAATTGAATTGTTACCCGTATCACCAATGTGCACATTGTTTTTCGGGAGTCCTGGGTCTTTCTTTAGGTGAAAATTATAATAGAATTTCGACTTGGCAGCCTATTTCTTGGCTAAATTTACTATAAACTTGTTTCACAGAAATATAATTATCTTTTGATGGCTAGGAGGTTGGTCTTATTGAAATCTGCTCTTTCTAATATATCGATGTACTATCTTTCATTGTTCAAAACTCCAAACACTGTGATTTCAAAAATTGAATCGATTATGAGACACATTCTTTGAGGAAGAACTGCATCCAAGAAGATAGTTTATAGGGTAATATGGAGTGACATGACTAAAAGTAAAGTTAATGAGGGTTTAGGTGTGTGCCATTTAGGAATTAAAAATCAGAGTCTCATTTTCAAGTGGTTATTGAGACTTGAACCTGGTAGTCCTGATCTTTGGCAGAGAGTTATTCAAGATAATTATTCTTTTGGGATTAGTTTGTTTCATAATCTTCAAATTAATTTTAAAGTCTCTCAAGTATAGAAAAAATTAGTTCTATATTTTTGTATCCCCTTTTAAGGAAAATTTTAATGTGCAGTTAGGCAATGTCAGTTATATTCGCTTTTGGCATAAGTCTTGGGCCTCTCTTACTCCTTTAAATTATCATTCCCAAGACGTTTCTCTCTTTCTACTTAAGCTGATCATCTGGTTTGTAACTGTTGGTATTTGGGTTGGGCCACACTAGATGGACCCAAGCCCATTATTAAATACATCTAAGTTGGGGTGTTGATGATAGACTCATTATTTGAATGGGAGTTAACCTCTCCGGATATAGGAGAGTGGATCACGAATAACGTGATTGTATGTGATTCGATAAGCAGTTATCAATAGGGTTTGAAACTGCTAAGAAAACACAAAAGAATAACCTCTCTCTGACTTCTTGGAACAGATCAGTAAAATTAATTCTCTCTCAGAGAAAGTGTACTTAAACAGTGAAAAGCGCAAAGGATTCCACAACACTGGTGATTCTTTGTGGACCACTAAATACAACGACTAAAGTAAATCGATTCTTAATTCCTTTATCTTCTACATATAATATATGATTATATGTTATTAAATTTAGATATAATATTGCATTGGTATCGGAACCTTCTTTACTGTTTTTTTTGTTTAATGTGTGATTATAAATCAGAGCATGCTTAATGGTAGTTCTTAATCTATATGATATCATAGATATGATTTATGTTCTTTTTCGTACTTGATTATTATGCTGGCGGAATCTATTTGCTCGTTTAGATTTTTGAAACGTTTTCAAAAATTTTCGAAAATCACATCATTAGAACCGTCTTGAAAAACCCTTCGATTTGATATATTATATTACCGTTTTCGAGTTAAAACGGAGAAAACAGTTTTTTATCAAATTGACGAGTTAAAAGAGGATTGAAATAAGGTTTTGGAAATGATTTCAAGAAGAACATTCTGCTTTTTCAAGTACCAGTCGCAGACAGATTGTTTGTTTTTAAAACCTTTTTTCAGAAATTTTTTTTCAAAATCCGAGACCACCAACGGCATTAGGACGTCGAACGGAGTCGACTGGTACTGTCCCGACGGCCGTCAGTGGCCGGAAAAGCCGCGCGTGGCATACACGCGCCGACAGGGCGCTTCGGCTCTAGCCAGGCGGTTTTCCGCCCAGCCAGCGCTGACGTAGCGCCTTGTCCGCGTAACGTGTACGCCCACGTGGCGCCACGTCACCTGACACATTCCTTTTTGGCCGCTAACGTCAGTGCCATGTGGCATCCTCACTGTGTGCCTTGTGGTGTTGCCACATGCTGCCAGTCGCCGGCGCGCAGCTGCATGTCGCAGTTTTGCGGCAGCTCGTCCGACCACGCACCGTCGCCGACGGCAGATTTTTAAAAAAAAAAAAAGGATTTTTTAAAAAATTTTTGGCTAATTGTGTATGCTTAATTTTTTATTATGACATTTGCTCCTACTTTAATTTAGTATATGTCATTTTTTTTTGCATACATTTGCATCCATAATGCATTGTTGTGAATTTTTTGCGTAGGATGGATCTCTACTGGCTCGGTTACTTCTAATATGGGTTCAGGATTTGTCATGAGCTTGCTTTCTTCTATCCGTCCCAAAAACTTGTGCCAGCTTTGATGTATGCCGCCCCTTCTAGAAGGGAGCATCCTATGGGGATTAATAATGGACTTTCCCCTCCTCCTGAGATTGTGTCGGCAGATCGCCCTATCCCTCTTCATCACCTAGAGGATGCTGATGACGTTGAAATGGAGGTTCCGCTTGCACCTGAAGATCAGGAAGATCCACTCTATCAGGACGATCATGAGGTTCCACTTGAGCAAGCACATCTGGAGGTTGTGATCATCTCAGATAATGAGGATGACGAGCATGTTGATTTTATTATTGAGGACAGTGGTGATGATGAGGATAATATGTCCACTGACGAATATGAACCCGAGGAGGATCCTGATGATACTCCATATACACCTCGTATTCGGTCTCGTGTGATACCTATCGATCCACCTTCAAGCCGACTGAGGAGTAGGACGTCTAGTCTTCCTGGTTCGAGTATGAAGATGTCTATAGAGATTCCTAGTTCATCTGAATTTATTCCAGAGACTCCTTTTTCTTATTATACTCCAGCATCCCCTGAGTACACACCTCTCAGCTCGAGTACACACCTCTCAGCCCTGAGTACACACCTCTCAGCCCTGAGTATACCCCTTCTACACCTGTGTATTCTCCTACGAGTGCTGCCACTCCTGTTTCATACTCTCTTTTTGGAGATTTATCTCACTTCCCTGTTTATTATTCCGCCTTACAATCGGGAAGTTTCTTCACTGGGAAGACAGCATTTGATGATGAAGCTGGGCCGAGTAGGATTCGTGATGGAGAGCATGATGAGGATCCAGAGGTGGATCTGATAGAGGACCCTGATGAAGATCCTGAGACTATAAAGACTTGTGATAGCGATCATTGAGCATATGATAGATCATTCATATTGTCATCTTGACTTCATTATTAGCTTCTTTTGCATTATGGATCATATTTCTTTTTTGTTTTATCCATGATTTCATATTTTATGATTAGTCAGATGATTTACTTTATTTTATGGAGAGTTTTATATTCTGCATTATGATTGATCATACGTAACATATTATCAGCTCTGATCTTGCTATTTAATGTGGGAGTCCTTATAGATAGTGTTGGACTTCATTTGCTCCCTTACTTATTTGAGTATAGTGATAAGAATTTTGAGGACATAGATTGTGATAAGATACCTTGGACTGTCTTTTTCGATTCTCTCTTCTCTATTTTTGTTACTATATTCTTGATAAGTTTTGGTTTTATGAGCAATATTTTGTTCGGATGTGATTCTACTAGATTGAGAACTTTGGCAGTCTCATATTTATGTGATTGTGTTTCAGTAATGGCTTCTGCTTCCAAGTCGATCGTAGCTGAGTTGAACAAGGGAGAAAAACTGAATGGTGACAACTATGATATATGGCACCGAAAGGTTCGGTATGTTCTAGAGGAACAAGAAGCACTTGAAACTCTCAAGAATACCATGGTAGAGCCTGAGAGAGGTCAGTCTGCTTAAGAAAGACGTGACATGGAGGCTTACATGACTTGGAAACGCAAGAACAGTATCGCCAGGTTTACAATTCTCTCCAGCATGGCGGATGACTTGATGTGCGTTTATGAGGATTACGACACAGCCCAAGATATTTGGGTAGCTCTCAAGGACAAGTACGGTGGTACTTCGACCACTAAACTTCGCCGGCTTACAATTAAGTTTGATACTTATAAGAAGCGGTAGGATCATACCATGCGACAGCATCTGAGAGAGATGGCTCACATGATCCGAGAGCTTGAAACAGCTGCTCACATTCTCACTAAAGAACAACAAGTACAGGCAGTGATTCGTTCACTTCCCAATAGCTGGAAACATATGAAGATTAACATGACGCACAACGACAACATCAAGAGCTTTGATGATATAGCCCGTCATGTGGAGCTAGAAGATGAGCTAGAAGATGAGCGCTTAGAAGTGGCCAAATCCTCTGGGCAACTTTATATGGCTGAAACCAACGTGCGCAAGAACAACAAGCGCAAGAGGGGCCAGCGTGGGCCCAAGAAAGAAAAAGGAAAGGGGATTGCCAATTCCAATCATAATACGAATCAGCCTAGTCAGAGTAATCCAAATAAGAAATTCAAACGTGGTGGTGGGAAGAAGAAGGACAAAAGAAAAATCAAATGTTTCAAATGTGAATAGATAGGACACTATGCCTGTGAATGCAAAGGGCAAGAGAAAGAGGTATCCTTTCTGACTTATGCCTTAACTAATGTTTTCGTTTCTAGCTCTGTTTTACTAGCTGAGGCTCACCCTATATGGATTGTAGACTCAGGCGCCACGAACCACATAGCTAGAGATCGAGGGGCGTTCGTAGAGTATCGTCGGATTCCACGAGATACTCGCTGGATATATATTGGGAATAACTTGCGAGTTGCTGTTTTGGGAATTGGCTCCTGTAAACTGATTATGTGAGGAGGCCAGCAGTTATTCCTTCATGATGTCCTCTATGCTCCCGATATAAGGCGTAATTTAGTGTCTGTTCTTGTTCTTCTCTCTTATGGCTACAAATTGGTTTTCGAACATGATAGCTTAGTTTTATCGTACAATGATGTTTCTGTTGGCTTTGGATATCTTTCGGATGGTTTTATGATTTTGAATATTGATTGTTATGCACATTCTTCTTCATTGCATGATAGTAGTGTTTCATACGTTACTTCTTCTGACATTGACAATGCTACATGGCATGCTAGACTCGGTCATATAGGACAGGATAGAATGAACAGGTTGGCCAAAGAGGGGATTTTGGGATCTTATGACAAGATCGAATTGGCAACCTGTGGTCATTGTCTAGCTGGGAAAGCTACTAGGAAACCTTTTGGTAAGGCTACTAGAGCTAATAACCCCTTAGAAATTATTCATTCTGGTATTTGTGGACCGATGAGTGTTAAGAGTAGGAGTGGTGCGTCGTATTTCATTACCTTTATAGATGACTTTACGCGATACGGTCTCGTCTATCTGATCTCCCATAAATATGAAGCCTTAGATTATTTCATAAAATTTTTGGCTATGGTGGAGAATCAATTAGATAGGAGGGTAAAAGTACTTCGTACAGATCGTGGACGAGAGTATCTGTCAGAACAATTTAAGCAATTGTGTCAAGAAAAGGGTATAATACGCCAGTTGACAATTTCTAGGACTCCACAGCAGAACGGAGTTGCTGAAAGGAGAAATAGGACATTACTGAAAATGGTTAGATCTATGATGGCACAAGCCAATCTTCCAATTTCGTATTGGGGAGATGCACTCTTGACTGCAACGCATATTGTGATTCGGGTTCCAACGAAATCAGTGACTTCGATCCTATATGAGTTATGGACAAGTCGGAAACCTGAATTACCTACCTGCGATGTAACACCGGAATCCCCGCCCCGACGAAAAGGGAACGCGGAGACTGGATGTCACATGCGGAGACAAAATACATACATACAAATAACAATTAAACAGATAAATACAAATCATATTCAAATCAGAAGAGCGGGTCTTATAAATCCAAATTCAAATAGTTCGAAACAAATCCGAAACCAAATTGTAGTTGAACTACAAGTTCCAAATGAAAGACAATTACATAAAAATATCCCAAGAGTACATAATCTGAAACAAATTTAAAACATGTGCAGCGGGTTCAAAATACAGAAATGAATCCAGCAAAATAAACTGATATGAAATCCAAATCTGAAGAGGATTCCATGTGAATGCTCGATGCTAGTGATATCCTGCTATCCCACCTGACTGCCTGAACTCAGCAATTCCATTCCTAAAAAGGGTTCAAAACATACAAAACAAAAATAGAAACAACGAAGGATCAGACTATCGATGTCTGGTTAGTAAGCCAATGCCCAACATACACATACAAATGCGTCTTATTAAACAAAATAGTATGTCATACACAAATGCAAGTTAGTTAACAACCAAATGGTACAAACAGAAACAAACAAGTTGATTATCAAACAAGTTATCCCAAATACAATCCCCTTTAAGTGATCTAGGATAAGTGATTATATATTATTTCAATTACCGACTAAAAAGGGCTTAACAAATATCAAATTATTTTCAGAGGGAAGACTGATACCGAATTAGGAGTTCAGTATGCAATCCGGTAGGCTATTCGGTCCGAGAGCATACTAGACTTATCGAATTGTAATTCGGTAGACATTCCGGTAAGCTATTCGGTCAGAGAGCAATTATACGAATCCAAGGAAAGTTTAAGTGACAATTCGGTTCCTATTCCGGTATGAAGCTCGGTCAGAGAGTCTCAAGTCTCTCAGACATGCCAAATTGTAATTCGGTACCTAGCTCGGTGAAGAGTTCGGTCAGAGAGGTTGAACAGTCTTCGGAGGTTCATACCGAACTAAAGTTTGGTAACTTATTCGGTAAGTAATTCGTCTAGAGAGTGAATCTAATGATCTCAAGTCTGACCGAATTGTATTTCGGTAATCTGCTCGGTAAGAATATCGTCTAGAGACCATCCTACGTCCAGTTTTCCAGTTTTAAGTGACAGTCCGGTATCTAATCCGGTAAGCAGTCCGGTTACGAACCCTGGGCACATTTTAAGTCTATTTCAAGTTATGTCGATTGCCTATCAAAGTCTAGCTATCCAATTGGGTCTAATCCTAACACTTATAGCTAGTTAGGAGTCACAATGAACACTACCCAGTGTTAGAACCCAAAAGATAAAAACGTGCATTAACAAGAGACAACCAAAACATAGCAAACAAACATCATCAGAAGCGGAAACAATTCATTATCACAGAATTCAGATTACCCAATTATTAGGTGTTTAACTTACCAGGCCTGTCCTTAATCTAATAACAAAATCGGGAACAAAACAGACAGATAGGGTTAAACTCTCAAAGATGGATCAAAGATCCCAGAGATAATACCGTCGCATCCAAAAATGAGCCAAGCTCCAGAAATGATGCCGTCGCATCCAGAAAGTGGGTGGCAATCAAGGCCATATACGCTTTCACGCATCGATGTATACATCTATTTTTCCCTAATAGCATGGTGGTCTTATCATATTAACTTTAGGACAGGACTTTAGCAGATTACAAAATTCAGATTTCAAATAATAGACAGATAGCAAACGAATATGGACACAAATTCATATGTCCGATCATGAACAAATAATAGGGCAGCAATATACCCAAGCAATTTATATCAAATGCAGCAGATTAAGTATCCAATCACAGATTTCAACTTACATTAAATTAATCAATTCGCGGACAATTTAACAAACAAAGGCAAACAATAGTGAGGGCGTAAACATGGCTACTAACCTTATTCGCTAATCCCAAATACTACCGAAATTACTCCGGTTGACGATCCCCAACTTGGTCTACACCAAATCAAGCATAATCCATAAATTCCCAATTCACAAAAGTTAGGGTTTATACCCAAAAAGCAATTAAAATCGATTTATACCCAATATACCCAAACCATGAAATCAACTTCACGGGTTTCAAATCTCATACTATTAGAAACAAAATCCCAAATCAATTTGTAGAAAACAACATCATATCATCAAACCTAGTGCATGTAAAAAATCCCCAAATCACATAAAGTTAATTAAAAGTAAAAAGAGAAGAGAATCAATACCTAGAATGTGAAGAAGTCAAGATAGGTGCAAATCCCAAGTGAAATCCTCAACAATTAAAGCTTGAAAATCATAGAGTGGTTTTCTTGATTTGAGAGAAAAGATGAATACATGAAATTCAATTGTCTAGATTTTGGTGAGAATGAATCAAAAAGCTATTCTTTTGAGTATATATATATGGGTGGCAAATATCGTCATAAACCCACATGTTTAACATTTAATTAAAAATAACTTCATTTGTAAAATAATTACAAATCATCTTAAATATCAAATTGCTTTCAAATGTAACCCCAAAGTTTAACTAGTCAAATCATTTGGTCAAACCGGAAAAGTCAACATTTTACAAAAATGTCCATTTTACCCTTTAATGATAAAATAAATAAAAATCAAATAAAATTTCAAAATAAGCAGACGAATAGCCCCAGATTACGGACGTGACATGCAACCCTGGGGGTGTACAGGTTTTGTACATGATCTATCTAGTAAATATGGAAAACTGGGTGCTAGGGGAAAAAAATGTATTTTTATACGTTACTTGAGCAATCAAAAGGATATGTACTAATTGGAGAAAACTCTGATGGAAGTATATCAGAAATAGAGTCACGTGATGTAGTTTTTATTGAGAATGAGTTTCCGAAGCGAGGTGATGTTGAGCGAGATACTTCGTTTTTTAAACAAAATGAATCAGAGGATTTGATGCCCACTCAGATTGAAAGGGAACAAAGAGTTGAAATAGACTCAAATCCCAGTGGGAGTGATCAAATGCCTATAGAAAACGCTCCACTACTTGATCACAGTGGGAGTATGCCTGAATCATCTGTTCGGAAAAATAGACGAATCTCGGTTCCCCGACGATATTTTGAGATCGAAGGGGAAGCCTTTATTATGGCCTCACATGATGGTGATGAACCTAAGAACGTGAGAGAAGCTCTCAAATCACAAGCTAAGGATGAATGGGTTAAAGCCATGAAGGAGGAAATGGAGTCAATGAAAAGTAACCATGTTTGGGACTTGGTTGATTTACCGCCTGATAGAAAAGCCACTAGAAATAAATGGGTCCTTCTCGTCAAACGGAAGGCTAATGGCTCAATAGAAAGATATAAGGCAAGGTTGGTGGCAAAAGGTTATACTCAACAAGAGAGTATAGACTATTAAGAGACTTTCTCTCCCGTGGTGAGATTTGCGTCTATTCGCCTCATCCTTGCACTTGTCGCTCACAAAGATCTTAAATTACATCAAATGGATGTCAAAACAGTATTCCTCAATGGAGGACTTAGGGAAGAGATTTACATGGAACAACCTGAAAGTTTTATAACTGAAGGTCAAGAAAGTAAAGTCTGTAAATTGTTGAGGTCCATTTATGGACTCAAACAATCTTCGAGACAGTGGTACCTTCGTTTTCATGAATCTGTCTTAACATATGGTTTTAAAATGACATAAGAAGACCACTGTGTGTACGTAAAAAGGTCGAGAGGAAAATTTGTGATTTTGTCCTTATATATGGATGACATTTTGTTGGCGTGTAATGATAAGAATTTTTTAATGAAGACAAAAGACAGGTTGTCAACTACTTTTGAGATGAAGGATATGGGTGAAGCTGCTTACATTCTGGGAATCAAAATTTCAAGGGATCGGAAAAGGAAAATCTTGGCGTTATCGCAAGAACCCTATATCTACAAGATCCTTGAACGTTTCTAGATGGCTGATTGTAAGCCCATGGATACACCCATAGCAAAAGGGCAAACTCTAAGTCTAGATATGTGCCCTAAAACTCTATAAGAGTGTGAGAAAATGAAGAATGTGCCTTATGCAAATGCCATTGGGAGTCTGATGTATGCAATGATGTGTACTAGACCCGATATATGCTACGCAGTTGGACTGGTAAGCAGGTATCAAGCCAACCCTAGGAAGAAACATTGGATAGTTGTCAAAAGAATACTTGCCTTTTTAAAAGGAACCGCAGATTATTCTCTGTGTTATCAAGGTGGTGACACTCACTTGATAGGGTACACAAATGCAGATTGGGGCAGTGTCTTGGATGAACGGAAATCAACTTCGGGGTATGCGTTCATACTTAGCCATGTGGCTATTTCCTAGAGTAGTACAAAGCAAACTTGTATTGCTTTGTCCACCATGGAAGCTGAATTTATTGCATGCTCGGTGGCTGTACAAGAGTCTATTTGGCTCAAATGATTCTTGGAAGAATTGAATATTGACAGTTATGAGCCTGAGCCGGTTACTGTAAATTGTGATAGCCAAGCGGCAATAGCATATACTAAGGATGCAAAATATCACAGCAAATCGAAACACATAGAGACAAAATACAATTTTGTCAGAGATATCGTGGCTAAGAAAATTGTATCAATTAGATATATATCTACTCATGAAATGGCTGCGGACCCTCTTACTAAAGCAGTACCTAGGGATGTTTTCACATTACATTCTAGGTCTTTGGGTCTTCGTAAATTGTAATATCTAGATATTTTTGTGCCTAATTCTTATATATATTGTTTATTATTCATGAAGTGCTCATGCAATCTAGTATATCTTATGGGAATCATATATCCGAAGAGTTTGTTATCAGGTACAAGAGACTGGCATACTTGTACGTGCAGTCGCCTTGATTATTCTAGGGAATAATGCAAGATGAGACTTATGTATTTGTATCCTTTGATTGATTTGGATCTCAAAGTTTAAGAAGCAAGTATACAAGGTCGCCTTGATATGGAATCAAGATGAGATTTCTTTTTAAATATCGAGAAATTGCTCATGATTTTTCCCCATTGTCATGAGACCTGATTAGCCGGACTAGATTCTTTGTTTCTACACATGGATGGTAGTAACTGGTGGAATCTAAAAGACATTTGGATTGTCGTCCGTATGGTGAAGGAAATAGATTTTAAACATACGCGTCTCGTTGGAGATAAGCTTCGCTGTAATGCATGTGTTGTACCGTGCATGCTATTTATTGGCCGCCATGGATGATATTTAAAGATAGTCCCTTGGTCTTTTTTATCGTACAAGATCCATTTTTTTTGTGTATCCTTAGTACGGTCATCTCTTTCATTTGAAGCTGTGGAGGCAGTGCCTGTATCGTTAGCGTATTTTTCTATGGTCATGATAATTCGACCTATGTAGTACGTCTATTATCACATGCTAGCTGATTGTAGTTCTTTATGAATACAATCGTGATTTAAGAGTACTCTGAAGATATCAGATTGCTTGTCTTAGGGACCAGACGCATTTGATGTGAGATCGTGTCAAATCTAGGATGTACCCGAAATGAATTTCGAGTACTCTCTCCCTTTTTGTTGGGATTGAGAATCTGGTTCATTGGTCACACTGTCTATTTGCATGTATAACCACCTGATGAAGAGTAATTTGAACTGAGTCGTATAACTATCGCCATTCGTGGGGCATGAGCACATATAGTGTGAGTGGGAGAATGTTGGTATTTGGGTTGGGCCACACTAGATGGACCCAAACCCATTATTAAATACACCTAAGTTGGGGTGTTGATGATAGACTCCTTGTTTGAATGGGAGTTAACCTCTCCGGATATAGGAGAATGGATCACAAATAACGTGATTGTGTGTGATTCGATAAGCAGTTATCAGAAGGGTTTGAAACTGCTAAGAAAACACAAAAGAACAACCTCTCTCTGACTTATCGGAACATATCAGTAAAATTAATTCTCTCTCAGAGAAAGCGTACTTAGACGGTGAAAAGCGCAGAGGATTCCACAATACTGGTGATTCTTTGTCGACCACTGAATACAACGACTACAGTAAATCGATTCTTAATTCTTTTATCTTCTACATGTAATATATGATTATATGTTATTATATTTAGATATAATATTACAATAACTATAGAATTTGAAAGGATTCTCGTTAGAATTGGGTTCTATCTTGGAGATGTCATCTCTGGTTTTGGGAAGAAGAACTTCTCAATAAACTTTTGACTATTATTAATGACATCTAATGCGAATCAATTATCCTTAAATTTTATGGAAGACTTGGACCGGGTCAATATTAGAAGTAAGACTTAATTATTTTAGAATTTAAGATTTATTTTTCTTATTTGATTGATTTATTTTCTTTCTAGGTTGTTTTAAAATATTCGGGAATTTTCTTCTTAAAAGGATTTCTATTTGTTCTAGGAATTTCCTTCTCAAAAGGATTTTTATTTGATCTAGGTTCTAACCCCTAAGGGGCTTCCTTTCATCAATTAAATATCTTTCAACTTTTGAATATCTTATTTCTTTGAAATAGAATTTCTCTTAGATTAGGGTTTATCTTCCCTGAATTAGGGAGTTTCATCGTCCCGGCCAAACGAAATTGGTCACCTAAAACTCATGACCGAGAATAATCAGTCTATCGAAACTCGTGACCGAGTATAATCAGTCTTTATCTTCTTTTTTTTTCTGCTTCCGTTCTGCATTACCTTCTCTATCTCTTGTGGTAAGATTGATAGAAAATTTTAGTCCTCTCATTCAAAAGGTGAATTCTTAGTAAAGGAAGCTTGTTGGCTAGTGTCTAATTTTTCCGCCTAATGTGGGATTGATTCTTTGCTTAACTTTATTGTCTCAATAAATTTTATGCCTCCAAAAGTCATACTCTTCTTTTGACTTGCAGTACGGGAGAAAATCTCTATTTTTGCTTTTTTGTCTCTATCTGACATATCGCGTGATCATTCTACTATCGGTAGACTTTGTGGAATTTCTAAAAAATGTATCAATCACCTTTTTATTCATTATACAATATCTTCTTCCATATCATTTTGAATTCTAGATCGGTGGGGATTCAAATCTTGCCCTCCTCTTCATCTTGTTGATTTTTTTCTAAATGGATTTCGTTGGTAAAAGGTGAACTGCTAAGCGAATTAAAAAAAAATGATATTAATAATTTTCTTATCTACGATTTGCACAATTTTACTTCTAAAAAATGATCTAGTGTTTAATGGGAGGAATTTTTTTTTCTCCATCAAATCTCTATGTATTAACGGTTAATTGAACTCTAGTTTGGATTAAAGAGAAAAAATTTTGATTCCTTAATTAGAGAAGAGTAGTAAATGAAACAGGTAGAGAGTATGCATATTGTTTCGCTTTTGTTGTTTTGACAATTCCTCTGTGAATTATTTTTATCTTTGATGTAATTTTTTTGATTTTACCTCTTTAATGATTGAGTTAAATTATTACATAGAAAAAATAATAAATTAATTAATTTCTTATTATGGTAAATTTATAAAAGATATTATTTATATAAATTTAAACAATTATAATTTTAAATCAGTGAAATAATTCATACTCTTCCCAAATATATTGTAAAATACATGGAAACTATATATGTGATTTGCTTATGGGTAAAAGATATTCATCAAAGAACCTTTAGAAACAAGGATCAATTACAAAACTTTTCAACTTACTTTATAGAGAATACTTGCGAATCAATGTGATTTCTTCAACGAATCCACATAACTTAATTTGTAAGACTGTAATTGAAATAGTGAATGGTGATAAATTGGACGGAAGTAAAAGGCAACGCTTATTTTTTATTGATAAAAAAATCAAAGATGTTAAAATTTTGAATAATAAATAATAATAATAATATATAACCAGATAAATATACCGATTTAATAATTGCATATTATTCTCACAGTGTTTAAGCTATCTATAACATTAATAAGAACATTATATTATTATTTTAACCTGTAAAACAAAATATGGTTTAGATTAAAATGGGAGAAAATGATATCACACGTCGAAATCCAAACACAACCTAATAGAACATCTGCAAACTCTACTGTCTAAGCTGCATTTAGATTCCAAAAGCTCACTACTTTCAACCAGTTGAAAAAATAAAGTTAAAGTCCACACCAACACCAAATTTCTCTCCTCCTTTCCTTTTAGCATGACAAACACATTTTTATTTTAGTATTATTTTATCACTATTAGGTGAGTGATCAATGATCATGGACCCACCAAAAGAAGAAACTAAACCATAAAAGTGATAGCTGCATCAGTATGGACTCACACTAATGAATGAGTGTGAAGAGACGAGTCCTCATTACATGCTACCAAATCTGATCTTCCACATGCGGCCTTTCTATTGGCGGACAAAAATCTGACCCATGGACTCCAATACGTGTAAGATAGGCCGTCCATATCTCTCTATATAATAATGTTTTATTTCAGTCTTTTTGACCTCCATAATCAAATAAATATGCATGCATGTGACAGGATCAATAAATAGTGGTATAGTATATTCATTATTTACTAGAATATTCATGAATATGATCACTGTTGTAATAGATATCTGAAATGTTAACCATTGACTTTTCAAAATAAAATTGGGCTGCTGTAACCCTATCCACACAACGCGTGATTTACTTGTTCTTAATAGTGATTATTATATACAATTAAGTGTTAATAACCCGTGCCAAACTTTGATATTGAAAATTGTCCTGCCTACCAATACAATAACACTACAACAATGAAGGTTTACCTTTAGAATATAAAGCAATCAATATGCTTTTTGTAAACATAAACGAAAGGTTCAAAATTAGGTAGAAGAACTATGGAACAAATCTCTCCATCAAGTTTATATGCCTTTATTTCTAGTTAAAGACGTATATAATTTAAATTTAAGTTAAATTTTTAATTAATTTATAAAATATTTTAAAAATAAATTTTAATAAAAGAAATTAAATTAATAATATATTTTATTAAACATAATTAAAAATTTTAAGTGGGTAATACATATGTAATAATTATTTTAATTTATTTTAAAAATTCCTATAAATTTAATTTAAAACTGATTCAAATAAATGGTAATATTATTTTTTTTTTAAAATTAAATTGAAACTTTCTATATTTATTTTTTTAAAATTATATTTATAAATAAAAAATTAAATTAATTTATACAACATTATTTAAAAATCACTCAAATCTTATTTTTAAATTTTTTCTAGAATAATTTAATTTTTAATTTTATAAATCACACCATTTTTTTTTAATTTTAATATAAATTATATTCCAAAATTCTTTCAAAATCGCTTTAATTTTTTTTTTTTTTAAATCCTATGTATAACCTGAGTTAGAAATTTTGTGCAAATACAAGTTCTCTGTTACACAAACTCATGTACTTACTTTTAAAAAACTTGTAATATTAATATTCAAAATTAAATAATAATAAAATACCAACTACTTAAAACCGTTTAAAGAATATACTATAAAATATTCGAAAACATCAAATTTTGAGCTTAAAAACAAATTCAATTTTACTAACACACCAATAACGTTTTTGCACACGCAGACTAAATCACAGTTTAATCAGTTGTTAACGTTCACACATACACTGAAACCAAGTATATAAGTTGTGTCTGTTCACATCTACAATAAAACTAATTTAATTTAATTAAATTAGGTGCAGACATGAGCCGCACGTGATACGGCTACAGGAACAGTTCAATCAAAATGTAAAATAGAAGCAACAGCCTAAAAACATAAAACCAAACAGTACACATGGAAAGGTAAGTATTGAATTAATCTAGAGATTTATGTTGGCACCAGTGGTTCATCCAGTAGCATCCAAACTAGTTCCTGTTTCACCACACGCAATTATTGTTTCTCTTCGCTTCTGCTTAAAGCCACGTCATCCCCCACACCACACGTTCTCTTTTACTTTAACGAGTAGCCAATTTAATAATTAGCTCCAATGTTGAAAACGTGACCTTGTAATATCGGGAGAATCTCGAGGGTATTTTGGTACCAATAAATTGCTCTGTTATATATATTTGGACCACATAGTCCCCCAACTTGCTTTATTTGTATAAACATTTTTGTTTTTTCACCATTGATGGATTTTGAGAGGTTGATGAACATCATGGATTCTTGTTGGTCTGGGTCATCTAGTTTATCATTCTGTAATGAAACCAAACCGGAAACGGAAGCAGAGGTTTCAAGAGTTCAAACTCGGCATAAGAAGTCGAAGAGTGTTGATTCGAGCTCTAACACGAGTTCGGATAACTTGTCTTGCTCACCTGATTCGGTTCTGTTCACGCCAAAGCTTGAGACGATTCTCTCAGGTAAAGAATCAACGGAAGGTGAAGATTGTAAGGAAGAAGACAAAAAGGGGAAGAAAAAGTCAGGTTCAGAAATCAAGAGGAGGAGAAAGAAAGGATTGAGCAAAAGCTTGTCCGATTTGGAATTCGAAGAGCTGAAAGGGCTTATGGATTTAGGTTTTGTGTTCACGGAGGAAGATAATAGAGATTCAAGATTGGTGGAGATTGTTCCCGGATTGCAAAAATTGAGAAGAGACTCAACTGATGTTTCGCGGCCTTATCTGTCGGAGGCCTGGGAGGTTCTGGAAATGAAGAACAGGAGAAAAAACCCGGTGCTGATGAATTGGAAAATTCCAGCTTTGGGTAATGAAATTGATATGAAAGATAATCTCAAATGGTGGGCTCATACTGTTGCATCTGCTGTTAAATGATGATGATGGTGATTTGCATTTTCTGGAATCATTGTTGATTTGGCTTTTTAGTGCAATTATTTGTATAAGCGATGAAATTTTTGTCAACACATTTGAATGCTTCTCTGGCTTGGCTTCTAAGCGAGACAGTTGACATTTATATGTTTGATTATTTAGAGTTTAGGTGATAGAAAAACAAGATGATTAATTGAAATACTCATGTTGGGGCAAAAGTGGTCGATGATTAAGCATGATTAGTGTGGTGTAGTATTTTCAGAGTTTGAATTTCATGCCTTGAATTAAAAATGTGATAAGATGAATGATTATGTTTATTTATGTAAAAGTAGACGGAGGGTGGGGTGGGGAATTCCCAATGCAAGACATGTGCATCTTGTTTTGAAACGCGTGCTCGATCGTGTGCTAATAATATTAGGCCAAATCCTGGAAACTCCTCCATTTCCATGTTTTAGTATTAATAAATAAAATAAATAAAGAAATCTAGTTAGTTTTATTTTAAATTAAAAATTCACATATTAATGATATGCATGATATTACAAGTATGGAGTTTTTCTTTTTTCTTTTTCTAATTAATAATAGATAATATGATTACCATACAAAACTATAATATTTGATTGATTTCTTACCCAGCAAGTGCTTCGAGTATTTTGGATTGAAATTTTTAAAAAATACTTCATACTTGTATGTCTGAAGTTAATGATGTGTGATACACACATCAGCGATGAAATATAAAACTTAATTACAATCAATTAAATGGGACATTAAGTATATATATGTATAATTGATCAACAACTGACTCAAATTGTGTAACAATCCATCTATTTTTAAAAATTTATTATTACTGTTATTATTATATATTAAAATTTATTTAATATTAAAATATTTAAAAATAAATTATTTATTATTTGATAAATTTTAAATTTCATTATAACATAATATAAAAGTGAGTTGATCTCGTCTATTTAATAAATCATATTTCATCATTTTTCAATAACTGATATGACAAATATTACTAAGTATGCTTTGTTGGGGTTAAGTTTGGTAGCAATGTTGAACCCTACACTTCTTCTGACTGTAATTTTTTTTTAGAAAAGACGATTTTATAGTCGAAAAGTAGAAAGTAGGTGGTTTATTTGGTTAAGTGTCCAGTGTCCTCTTGATAAGATTCACTTAATAAGATTTAAGATCTTATTTATAGTACTTGCTCGTGGATTTTGGAAATACTTGCTCAGAGTAATTAAATTCCGGTAAACTCATAGGCTGGACCCACTTGCAAGTAGGTAAGTTGAGGCCGTTACAATAGCTAGACAACTATCATGATTTATCGGACAATAGTTATCCATTCGGAACATTATTAGGCAATTAAAACCCTTATAACTGAATCTTCGATCCGAGCCTATGCAAGTTTTGATTGCATACCAAGAAAGAACTCATAACAAGTTGGGCCAAATATCGTCACCCAAATCTTCTGCGGTCACGAGCCCAGCTCCATAGACTTTGGGTCGAACCCCTCCAACAAGCCATGGGAGCCAAGCTATTGCTTGGTCATAAGTTCCCTCTAGAGACACAATTCTTTGGTCGCGCTCAAGGGAACCTCGCAAAAGAAAAATGCCCTAAACCTGCATATGCCCACCATGCTTAGCTCATAATCATATAATTCAAAACCAGCATCTCAAATATGTCAATGTAAACAATATACAGAAATCATGAAGTCGAAAAGGGGAGTTTTTATTATACTATTAAATTCGTCAATCGAATTCTTAAATTCTTTCTGAGTTTTTTATCGAGATATCTTTACCTACTTATAAAAATTTACCAACAAAAGGAAAAGACAAATATATGGTTCATAATGTTTAAGTTCGATTTGGATGTAAACAAAAAAAATAAATAAATAATACAGAGCTCATCATATTGTACATTATAATAATCAATAATCTCAGCTCGTTCAATACTCAAACCAATATAAAGAACTCAAAGTAATTCAAACAAGTTGTATATATGCAAACCACTTCGCATCTTTATACCTCGTTTATGATATGTTTGTATAAAATTAAAAAATCAAAACATCCTCATCACTAATTTTCTCATGGTGGTATAGGGATGCCTAGTCAGAGCCATTTCTTATTAATCTCCCGCGGGTTAAACCTCGTGCATAACCATGCTAAACTCAAATTAATAATTCTGTAAAACTAGTTTATCAACCATATATGTTCCTTGTGAATCATCTAGTCAAATATCCTCTGTGTCTTAACATATAAAAATGTAAATCTTACAGCAATCAAATACATTTGTACTTAACTCGGGAGAGGATTTGTAATTGTACTTACCTCAAAATGTGATATCATAAAGGTTCTTCCTTAACACGTCAGAACTACAATTAAAAATATAAACTAATTAAATAAAAATTATCTCAAATATTCTTCAAAAATTACTTATATTATTTCATAGTGTTTGAAAGTGATTCCCCAAGAATTGGATTGCTCTCACCAGCAGTGAAAATTTGACAAATTAGTCTATTGGTATTTTAGTTGACACCATTTTAAGCAATTTGGGTACGGATTAGGACCTAAAGATACATGTTGTCGTGCCCTAGTTAGTAACTTAGAATGGTGATAAGAAATTAGTGCATGGACAGCTTCGGGTATGCATTCACTTGATGCCATACCTCGACAACTACTTATGCACCAATAAAAATCAGTCCAAAACTATTTATTTTCATTCTTATATGTTAGGAAATTTCCTATTTCATCCCACTTACTTCCTAGTTCCTAACTCGATTCAACCAAAACGATCAGCCCAAACACAAACACAACATTTAACGTGGTTTGGCAAATTGTCTAATCCACGGAAAGAAAACAACTTTACTATGAGAAATAAGAATTATAAGTCATTAAGATAACACACTCTCTCCACACAAAATTACTTTTTTTTTCCTCAAAATCTCTTTTAGGCGAACAACTCCACCATGGCGAGATAATCCCAAATAAAAATCTTATTAATGGCGAGACAACCCAATTCGAAATCTCTTTAATGGTGAGAAAACCTCAATTCAAAATCTCCTTAATGGTGAGACAACCTCAATTCGTAATCTCCTTAATGGCGAGACCCCAACCTCAACTCGAAATCTCCTTAATGGCGATACCCTAACCTCATACTCGAAATCTCCTTAATGACGAACCCCAACCTCAATGATTATTACCCACTACGTACGAACCAAATCCAATGATCACCACCGCAAAGTGATGGGATACTTTCTTCTTCATAGGACAACTCTATTTATAGTGATCATCAAACATACTTTCCTAATTTATTTCTTTTCCAACTAAGGAATACAATCAACCAAATTAGGAAAACCAAATCTTTCCAAAATAAGGAATTAAACAATTAAGAAATAGATCCAAACTCAAAATAGAAAAACCTTCCTAAAAGGAAATCCTTGTGATTCAAGACAATTCTAACATTATCACTAACCATCACAATCATGTTGCTAATGGTTTTCAATTTGATATTCATAGTTTTGAAAGGGAAAATTAATAAGATGCAGTGAGAGTCAATAATTTTTTTACAAGTGAGACACACTTTACAAATACAATGTTTAATGAGAACGAACAAATGTATTAAATGATTGAATTCATCTACTATTCAATACTAATTCATAAAGAATGTAATAATTCCTTCTTAGTCCATTCATAAATTTTATGGGATGAATGGCATTTGGCCCTCTAAACTTGGTCACTTGTCCCGTTTAGCTCATTTTACTTTACTTCGTACTATTTGACCCCCCTCCAAGCTGGCTTTTTTCTACCATGCTGCCCTTTTTTTCAGATAGTGTGTTATACGAGTATGAAGTGGTCAGACATGTCTGGAATGGGCTAACGTATCCAGCTACATGTAGTAAATGTTTAAATGAGTTTTCATTTAACCCTTATACTTGACTTTTTTTTTTTACAATTAGCTCATTGTACTTTTTTTTTACTTGTCTCCTTTAACAAAACTTTTTTTAAATACTTTCAGGCCCTTTTCTTCAATGTCAAATATGTATGTTAACATGCATGACATGTTAATTTGCTTATGCATGACGTGGACTATCATGACATGTTAATGTAGATAAAAGGTGGAGGCAATTAAGAGTAATAAGTAATGGGATATTTTGAATAGCCAATATTTTTTATGTTAATCCCAAAAAACCCATATAGGTTTGCCAAAATTCCTATTTTACCACATCAGTTTTGTTTTTCATTATTTTTCCATCTGTTAACTACTATCTATTTTATTGTGCATATGTATTAGCAGTTAAATCTCACCTAAGTCAGAGGGGTAGAAGCGTCTTTACACTAATATATTCTTTAATTAATATTTTTCAAAATAAAATTAAAAGAGCCACATTTGACCACGTGTATAATCTTTTTCTTCTCTATCGCCTCCATCATCGCAATGCCACTTTTTCCTCAAATTGATTTTTGGTCAGAAGCTTCAAGCTTCTTTAATGTCTTGACATCACTGCTGACTATCTTCTCTCTCATCTTCAACCCCCTCGAAACTTCCCAAAACAAAACATACCAAGGGGAGGATTTAAAGCTCCCATTTGGTTATTCAACCACAGTTGTAGAAACGGCTCCACTAAATGGATGGAATGGTCCGACACTGTGTATAGAACCACATGCAAAATAGTTGTCTCTTCTCCCCAATAGCATACATTCTCTTAAAACTCTAAATTTCATAGTTAACCCACATTACAAAATCAATTAACATATAAGACCATTAACGTACAACCTAAACTCAATCAACCACAATCCTAAGGACAATAAAACATCGATCAGTCAAGAGACAAATTTTTCCTATCTAGCTCATTTTTATTTAGCAATACTACGATAGTATCGTCATTTTGAATTATTTGTTAGCCAAAGAATGACACTACGTTTTCGCTAACCATTTGACAAGAAATTGCCAACAATTTAGTGAACCAAGTTGTTAACCAAACGATATATGTTCTATTTATGAACGATTTGTACAAACCACAATTTTTCAATTTATTTATTTATTTTTATATTAGTTTAACAACTATTTTTTATTTAGAAAAAGAAGAAGAAAAAAATGATAGTGAAAAAAAAAATTAGATCCATGATAACAATCTTAAGCAGAAAGCTAGAAAGAAAAAATGAAGTTCACAAATATTATTTTCAGTTTTCGGCGCAAACTTGGCTAAAGAATGGACTACAAGTTCCCCTACCTTAATACATAAGAGATAAACATTACAAAAGTGTGGGAATTAATGTTTATGATATTAGCAACAACAAAATCCGTAAAAGATAAACTATTGTCAAGATCATTATATAATCAAACAAACCGTAGATAATCTTATTCAAATAAAATAAGAGACAAATTTGAAACTTATAAAATATACAAACTTAATAGAGCTAGTAAACCGATCAAATTGACCGCGTGAGTTTTTTTTAAGATACGAGTTACTTTTGAGGTAACCGATCAAAATAGCGTAGGACTTCCATAAGAAATGGCCATTTCACTATGTCAAATGCTTACTTGATGTCTACCTTCAATGTCATTTGACCACCTACCCATCTATTATCCATACTGTTTACAGCCTCAGATGCAAGGGTGATACAATGATGAATATTCTCCCTGGAATAAAGCCAAATTGGTTGGAGGCCAACACCTGACTCACAATTTACCTAGTTTGATTAAGATCTTTATGACCACTCTAAAAATTAAGTTGCTCAACATTATTGACCTGAATTGCTCTACCCTGATCATTTGCTACACTTTGGGGGGTGTGAACCATGATATTAGAATTAAAGTTCTCCAGGAGTGCTCCTGAGATGAAGAAATAACAAATAGCTGCACAATGTTCGAAGCCCACATTATCCTAAGCTTCTTTGAAAAAATTTCCAGTGTAACCATTTGGACAGGGAGCAATATATACAGTCATATAAAAAACTTTCCTCTAATATCTGTGGTCGATGGAGAAATAATGAGCATAGCATTTTGATCTTCTATCACCATGTTGAGGATAACCTCTTGGACATCTGGCATATCAATAATTGTATGGTGTAAGATTTTGAAAAAGACTTTATAGAAGGAGATGATGTATGCTCTAATATTAGCTGGATCTGAAGTCTGTTCACCATCTATTTCCAATTGGGAGATGAGGGCTTTAATCTTTCTAGAGGCAATATGAGCATGGTAGAATTTTGTGTTTCTATTCCAATTTGTTAATTAAGAAACTCTAACATTTTATCTAAAAAATTCTTCTTTGAAATTCAAGTGCTCTTCTAGCTTCTGTATGTATCTAGTCTCCTTTGCGCTGAGGACATTAGAATAGCCCTCAACAGCCAGCTTGGATTGGACTCTAGTTAAGTCTTTATCATCTCTCTCTACCATATCAAAGATGTTCCCAAAGCTTTTTATTCTAGATTTGGAGGACATATTTCAGTCTCTTCAACTTTCTCTCAAAATAAATGGTGGGATTGGATTCCACCATTGGGTGTTTCTAACTTCTATCAACCACTTGTACAAAATCACCATGTCCACACCATGCATTAATAAACTGGAATGACCTACCAACGTCTTGGGGCTAGCATTAAAGAGATTAAAAATCAAGGGGGAGTGATCAAAACCACTTCTAGAGAGCACTCTACCATCAATTCTATCCCAAATGTTAATGAAGGTTGTATTGGATAATCCTCTATCTAATTTTACATCGGACATTTTGGCTACCTTTCCTCCCGTTTCACCAAGTGTAGATGTTACCTTTTTGTTCTATCTCAACCACATCATTTCCTACCATCATACTTCTAAATTCCAAAGACGTACAAAAATATGAAATTAAAATTTTTTTTTCTCATGACTGCCCAGAACATAGTTAGAATCACCATAAATCATAAAGAAATTGGAATCAATCACTCTACTCAAATATGACCGTAATTTGCTACGCATCCTATAATTTACATGAGCATAGACAAAGCCATATTTAGCATGCACACCCTAAAAATTAAATCTAAAATAATAATTTGGTTTGTGTTATAAATAATATTCTCGATTTGTACCTCATTCCTACCCAATTCCCAAAGGCTAAGAACTCCATTATTACCAATGTTACTACAAAGTAAACTATAACCCAAATTCTCCCATAAAGAAATACCTAGCCTTTTACTCTGGTTGGATTGGTAAACTAGCAGAATACTATCTCAACCACTGGCTGCCCCATAACCTGTTGTTAAAAAAAGCATCAGCGTAAAAATTCATCATTGGTTTAGCATTGCAAAAAATACTAGGACAGTATTTAGAAATAAAGAAACTATAATATTTCCTACTCGAAGATTTCTTAAAGCCTCTAATATTCCAATAGAAAATATTCATCATTTCTTTTTGATTTTATTTCTAGTCTGAACCCTCTGGCTAGGCTATAAAGGAGGATCATTAGTTTGGGAGGAGGATTTACCTGGAAAGAGCAGTACTCAAAGGTCACCGAGGTGTATCCTCTCTTTCATAATGGCTTGTTTTGGCTTTTTCTTTGTCTTAGCAACATCACTTTTCATTTCTTTACTAGCATGAGGTGTAGATGAAGGGGTGTTATTATCATCTTCCAATTCCGCGGCATTAAGTGGTCTCCAAGGTCCTTTCCATCTCTTCCAAATTATCTTTTGTGTTTTGTACATTTCCTTTAGCTAATGGGGTAGACTTTGAGGCATGAGTCTTTTTTACCAGTTCTGGTTCTATCACCAGATCGTGATTTTCATCATCACTTGCTCAACTTTTCTTTTACTAGAAGATTTCTCCTTACTTTTCTGTTAATCCTCATTAATTTTCAGGATTTGGCCATTTCCCTTTTCCTTCCATAAGTCCACAGTAGACTTGTTTGGGATTTCTTCATATGATATTAAGGCTGCATCTTCCTCAAGATTGGCTATTAAATCATACATCCCCAAATTGCTTTGAGGCTTTGATTTGGTTGGCACTTCTTCATCATTCTAAAACTTCAAAAAGCTCATAAACCTGGAGATAGATTATCCCACCGGAAACATGGTATTTTTGGTTCCTTTCTTGAGAGACACATGCTGCCATTCTTGTTGTCATTTGATTTTGAAGCAACTAATGTTGAGGATTTCTATTGGTAGCTTGCAGAATATATAAACTTTATGCTCTTTTTGTTTTAGCCTTCTACAATCTCTAATTGAGTGCCCAATTATTTGACAATGTGGCAAAAATCTTGGACCTTTTCATATGTGACCGATGACAATATTGTGAGACCATTTACATGCTCTATCTACAAATAAGACTCAAGTTCTCTAGAGAGATCTATTTCGATTAGTACCTGGGTAAATTGAACATAAGATCTCTTTAACAATCCTTGATCTATCTTCAGAGGTGTTCCAACACATCTAGCAAGACCCTAAATAATTGAGGGCTTATAATATTCCTCACCTAGATCATGAAATCTAACTCAAATCTGTGTTAGTGTAGACTTTTGCTTATAAGAGTTAAACCTAGGAGACCATTGAAACAGTTTGAGAGTACTTAGACGAAGCGAGGGTAGTGGGATAGCTCTAATTCTATCTCTTTTTGCAATTAATGAAAATTTGAAAGAGAAAAATACTCTGCCCATATTTGATATTCTCTAATCTCCTTGAGGATTCTATATCTTTTGAATTCTGACTCTCAAATCCCCCATCTTCCATGGTTTGTCTCCCGGTCATAAGATCACTTTGCCAATTAGCGCAATCTCAAACATCTTTAATCTTGCCACGTGCAATTGGTCAGAGATTGATATGGTCTTATAAGTCCCATTTCTTTCCAGAGTAGGAGCAGTAGAGATAGAAATCATCGTGACCTGATTAATATTCTCATTCATCAACATAGATTTGAAGTTCATACCTTGGGATTGCATCGCAGTCACGTTGGGATACACTAGAAGTGAAAGATTTCTAGTGGACGCGCATAGCAGTAAGCGACACGGACAGAGAGGTGTCGCACAACGGTGAGATTCTAAAAGGGACTAAGACGCGAGAGTCTTCAACGACATAAGAGAGGATGCAAGCATGGAAGTTGGAGGTTCACATGTCAATCTGGTATCGAAGCTTGGCGAGAATATTGGAGAAAGTCAGGGATTGGCTTGGCAGCTGGAGAATGTTAGGTAGGGGTTACGGCAGATGGTGTTGGGGGGCGGTGCCCAATGGTAAAGGGGTGGCAAGCTGGCCTTATGGTGGAGGAGAGCGGGATGGTAGAGATGTCGTGGTCTACAGATAAAGAGAGAAAGATGGTTCACCGGTGGCAGTGGGTTGTTCAGTGGTGAGCCCGGTGGTTTAGCCCAACAGGGAAGGCGGCAAAATGGTTTTCCATGGCAACAACACCGAACATCTTCAAAATTCTAGAGATAAGTCAGAGGATTTTCTTTCACTGAAATTCATCTTTTTTTTTTTTGGATTTGGGTTAGCACATTCCAACCTAATTGACACCCCCTAAATTTGAATGTCTTGAAACTTATTTTTTTTTATGAGTATAGTTCTCATAAAATAATATTAAATTATTAATAAATAATACTTCCTCCGTATCAATTTAGTTGTAACATTAGCATAGTAAATACTATTCATCAATCAATCTTGTTCCATATGTTGTTTCTTATGTATAAGGAAAAATATAGTCAAGTGAGATCTTATTTTGTTCGTCTTAATTTCTATTTTCTAAATATATAATTATTATAATTTTTAGTTGTATATAATTAAAAATATTTACCGCTAAAGTTAAGTATTAAATAGCATGACTAAGAGAAATATTGGAACTAAAATGATACGGAAAAAATATTATAAAAAAAATAGAATTAAAAACTTAAATGACTTGATGGGCTGATTTGAACCCATATAGCTCATCTAAAATATGATATGTATTTATGAATAAATCCATATTAACTCAAATCTAACCCAACCCTGAATAAACATGTTCATGATGTGTCAGCTCATGGTGTCATGATCAAAATTGCCACTTCTAGATACTATTATTATAGAGTCAAAGTTCATGATGAAGCATTTCAGATTCAAGTTTATATTGTTGAAATCCGAACACAACTTTGTACCTCATCTATATATAAAATTATTCCAAAGCTTGCGCGACGTGGCATGCTTAACATTCTTTTATTCATGGTTGGTAATAAGAATAAATTTCCACTCTTATTTACATTTATGCCACTCACACAATTAATAATATTCATACCTAATAATAAGACTATACTTTCACTCTTATTTATAATTATGTCACTCACATAATTAATGATACATACATGGTTATTAATAAAAAGTTTTTATTATTACTTACACTTATGTAACAAATACAATAAATAAACTTCATATAATTAAGAGAATTTTATAATTTAAATAAATAAATAATATATTTTTATAAAAAAATTATAAAAAATATATATATATCTATGCATTTTATAACAAAAAAATAACTTTAAAAAATATTTATTTTTTATAAAAAATAGTAGTATTTGCTTAAAAAAAAATTCAAACATATTAATATCAAATAAAAGTTTTAAAATTAAAATAAATATATCTATGCATTTTAAAATAAAAAAATATACTTTAAAAATATTTATTTTTTATAAAAATATATTAATATTTGTTTTATATTAATAATTTAAAATTTTAAAAATTAAAGAAACATATATTAACAATTAGAGACACCATGGACTTAATCAAATAGGCATGAAAACTAATACATATATTTTTAAATTTTATATATTTCACTATATACTCCAAAATAATATTTAAAATTTAATTAATAAATAATTTTATTTTTATTATTTTTTTAAAATATATATAGTTTTTATAAATAATTTTAAAATATAATGTAATTAACTATTTAAACAAATTAATATTTTTTTAATTCATCCCTTAACAATAAATGAAATATCTTAAATTTAAAGTAATATCTTTTTAAAAAAAAAAATTGACAGCAACTGTGCATAGCGCGATCTTATTTCCTAATATTATTTATAATCTAATGGATTACAATGATAAACAATGAAATGAATGATATGATTGTCATTCTACTATCATATATCAAACATATTCAACAAATATAATCCATGAGATATAAATTTATTTTTTGGATTGAGATATAGTATTTTAATATTAATTCATAATTAAAAATAATAATAATATTATAATAATTATTATGTTACAAAACAAAAACAAAATCAATACCAAAATAACTTATAAGACTAGAGAGATGATACTGCTAGAAAGAGAGGGAGAGAAAATATCAAAGTGAATTGGCAAGTTTTTCTCATTGCCTTCTTTTTCTATTTATAGGAAAAATGTGAGGGTACTTGTCACTTTTCTAGTTATCTAACACATGCATTGTGACAAGTATAAGGGTTGGTGGAATCCACCTCTTAAACCATTCAATTACATAATACTCCCCCTTGGATTTCACCTACTAACTGCCTCGTTAAAAACCTTACCAGAAAAAAACCCAGTGGGACAAAAACTGGATAAGGGAAAAAGAGTACAGTTGAACCCAGACATTTACAAAACTCCCCCTGATGAAAACACCCATAAATCAATCAACTAATTTGGAGAGTCTTCGCATTCCGATTCCGTGAAGCAACCTTTCGAATGTGGAAGTTGGTAATGTCTTTGTCAGTAAATCAGCCAAATTGTTTGAAGATCGAATCTGCTTCACGTTGATTTGTCTGGATTCTTGGAGCTCGTGGGTGTAGAAAAATTTGGGAGATATGTGCTTCGTTCTATCCCCTTTGATGTATCCACCTCTCACTTGGGCGATACAAGCAGCATTATCTTCGTAAAGAATTGTTGGCTCGTTGATTGTGGGATACCACATGAACTCTGAATATGATGTATAACCGATCTCAACCAGACACATTCCCGGCTGGCTTCATGCAATGCCAAAATTTCAGCATGATTTGAAGAAGTAGCAACCAAAGTTTGCTTTATGGATCTCCAAGAGATAGTCGTGCCATTATATGTAAAAATATATCCAGATTGAGAACGAGCTTTGTGTGGATCCGAAAGATAACCGGCATCAGCATAACCAATCAACCCAGAAGGATTATCTGAATTTGAATAAAACAGTCCCAAATCAACAGTTCCCCGAAGATATCTAAGAATATGTTTAATTCCATTCCAGTGACGACAAGTCGGGGCAGAACTGTATCTAGCCAATAAAATTTACAGCAAAAGCAATATCTGGTCTCTACATTGGGCTAGATAAAAAGGGCACCAATTGCGCTCAAGTATGGTGTTCCAGAATCCAAAACATTTTCATCATCTTTGGGTCTGAATGGATCCTTTTTGGGATCAAGAGAACGAACGACCATTGGGGTGCTTAATGGATGACATTTTTCCAAATTAAATCTTTTTAAGATCTTTTCTGTATAAGCTTTCTGATGGATCAAAATTCCATTATTTCTATGTTCAATTCTAATCCCAGACAATATTTTGTTTTCCCCAGGTCTTTCATTTCAAATTTTCTTTTCAAATATTCAACAGTCTCTTGGATTTCATTTTGAGTTCCAATCAAGTTCATATCATCAACATAGACTGCTACTATTGCAAAACTAGATCCTGATTTTCTAATGAACACACATGGACAAATAGTATCATTAATGTACCCTTCCTTAATTAAGTATTCACTTAGACGATTATACCACATTCGTCCAGACTGTTTTTAATCCATATAGTGACCTTTGTAATTTCACTGAGTATAACCCTCGAGGTTTATTAATTTCAGGGATTTTAATCCTTCTGGAACTTTCATGAAGATTTCTGTATCCAGGGAACCGTATAGATATGCAGTTACCACATCCATTAACCTCATTTCCAGATTCCTTTCTTTCGCCAATCCAATCAAAAACCGGAAAGTAATTGTATCCATCACAGGTGAATACGTTTCATCAAAATCAATCCCAGGCCTTTATGAGAAACCCTGAGCAACCAATCGGGCTTTATATCTCACAATTTCGTTTTTCTCATTTCGCTTTCGAACGAATACCCATTTATAACCAACTGGATTAACACCTTTTGGTGTTTCAATAATGGGTCCAAAAACGTTCCGTTTATTCAATGAACTTAATTCTGCCTGGATTGCTTCTTTCCATTTTGGCCAGTCATTTCGTTTCCTACAATCAATGATGGATTGAGGTTCATAATCATCATTCATCACATCAATAGCTACTGCATATGAAAACATATTATCAACGACAAGTTTTCACGGTTCCAAATTTCTTTTGTATAATTAATGGATATTTCTTCATTCTTGGATACATTTACCTCCTGAGAGGTCTTTTCCTCATTTGGATTTCCGACTTCCACAATTTGTAAATTTTGATTAGTATCTTTCGGAGGTATCATATCAATAGTATTCTCGATTCTAACTTTTCGTTTTCGTGGTACAATATCTTTGGACCCAACAGGTCTACCACGTTTTCTCTGGATTTCAGATGCCTCACCAGTTACCATCTGTTTTGATTTCTCAGTAGGCACATCCAGTCGAGCTGGTGCATTACATGCTGGTATATGAGATTTCGTAACTTTAGTAGCATCAACAAAACTATCTGGTAAACGGTTCGCAATCATTTGTAAATGAATTATCCTACGTACTTCATTTTCACTTTGACCAGTACGTGGATCTAAATAATGCATCCTTTCACTTTTCCAAACAAGTTCATTTTTACCAGCATTAGAAGGTTCATCCTTTCCAAGTCGTGGGAATAATTCTTCATTAAAATGGCAATCTGCAAATCTTGCAGTAAACATATCACCCCGTCATGGGTTCCAGATATCTAATTATAAATGGTGAATTATATCCAACATAAATTCCCAAACGACGTTATGGTCCCATTTTGGTTCTCTGAGGGGGTGCTATGGGAACATATACAGCACAACCAAAAGTTTTCAAATGAGATATATCTGGTTTATTTCCAGTTACCAACTGTAACGGAGAATATTCATGATATGCAGTGGGTCTCAGGCGTATCAGTGTGGCTGCATGTAATATTGCATGACCCCAAGCGGAAATCGGTAATTGAGTTTGTAACAACAACGTTCGGGCAATCATTTGAAGCCTTTTAATAAAAGATTCCGCTAATCCATTCTGGGTATGAACATGGGGTACTGAATGTTCAACATTTATACCAATTGACATGCAATAATCATTAAACGCCCTTGATGCAAATTCACCAGCATTATCCAAACGAATATTTTTAATCTGATAATCTGGAAATTGTGCCCTCAATCTTATTATCTGGGTAAGCAACTTAGCAAACGCCACATTCCGTGTTGATAATAAAGATACATGTGACCATCTCGCAGATGCGTCAATCAACACCATAAAGTACTTAAATGGCCCACTTGGTGGATGAATTGGTCCACAAATATCCCCTTGAATTCTTTCTAAAAACGATGGACATTCAATATTTACTTTTAAGGGGGATGGTTTAACTATCAATTTCCCCTGAGTACAAGCAGTACAAAAATTATCTTTTGATATCAATATTTTAAATCACTTAATGGATGTCCATTAGAATTCTTAACAATTCTACGCATCATTGTGGACCCAGGATGGCCAAGTCTATCATGCCATAATTGAAAAACTTTAGGGTCAGTTATTTTCTTATTCATTACAGTGTAGGCTTCTATTGGAGATATTTTCGTAAAATATAAACCAGATGATAAATGTATGGAGTTTTTCCAGAACAATTTTCTGTCCAAAAACAATAGACGTGATATACAAATACTCCATATTTTGTTCATTCACTGTCTCAATATGGTATCCATTTTTCCTGATATCTTTAAAACTCAACAAATTTCGTTTCGAATTACTCGAATATAATGCATTATGGATACATATTTTCGTTCCTTTTTCTAGCAGCATTATAGCTTTTCCATATCCCTCAATTAAATCAGCAGAACCAGATATGGTATTTACTCGAGCCTTATATTCAGATATGTTCAGGAAATATTTTTTATCTCGGAGGATAGAATGGGTTGTAGCACTATCAATCAAACATATTTCTGACATATTTCCTGGAATTTCCATATCCTATCCAAATAAACAAAGCCACATATCAGAATTTTCCAATTTTTCTGACTTTAATCAATAAATACATCAATATACTAAGTCGAAAAATATATCCATGCAATTATATCCCATCATGGATTTCTCATATAATTTCCTCATGATTTTCATAATTTTAATCTCTCAGATTCCATCTCAATAAACTATATTTATTTCAAATATTCATTGCTGAGATTTTTCTAGGCTCATTTCTTAATTGGATCCTTTTTCCCTTTCAAATAATCAGGATTATGATCTGGGTTGGAGAGTAATCTCATTATTTCCATTTCCATACTCATCCATTTATATCAATATAATTTTTTCCCAGATAGATCCAGAGCCTTTTCAATATTCCATTTTCCGACACTTCTCAAGTGTCCATACCAATAACTAAAATAATAAACACAACTAAATAAATTGACAATTAAATTAAATGCATTGCGTATGCTCTAAATAAAGATTAATGATGCAACAAAAATATATACATATATATCTGGACCAATTTTCTATCTTGGGTTGGCAGCGCCAAACTTCACACAAGATTTTCTGGAATAATGATATCAACTTTTGAGCAAACAGTTTAATTCCCAATTAATCAAATGTCATTTCTATATGATCCAAATCAATTCAATTCAATCACCTAAGTGAATAACTCCTCTTTTTTTCTTTTTCAAAATTTCACATCAACATTTCAATAATCTTCCATATATATTATAAACTTTCCACATAATCAACCTTCATCGTATTCAATTATTTATTTTTTCCTGGATAAATAAATTTAACCATCTACTTGGTTAATAGATTTCATATGACAAAATTTAAATACAATAGATGTCCTCTTCTTTTGTCATTTTTGTTTCTCCCTCTATAACAAATAATAATTTGAACCTCAGAATTTTCATCTCAAAAGTAATTTCTTTCAAAAATAATTTCTTTCAATGGAATTTTTATCATCATTCATTATTTCCATATACCCAATATATGAATTCTATTTCTCAACCAATTTCCAAATTAACTCAATAATCTAAGACCAACTCACTTGATGAAATCAATTTCATTTTCATCTCAATTAATATACATATTTTTCATATCTCAAGATGAACAATTCCCTTTTTTCAAACACCAAACAATTAATCAATAAATATATTTCCAATTAAATAAATATATCATCCTCTTTTTCAAATAATTATTCCTCTTTTCATCCATTTTTTTTCATTTTTTTTATTTCCTCTTTTATACCAATTCTTTCCTTTTCTCTTTTCCACCAAATTTCCATTTCCCTCTTTTTATGGTTCCAGCATATTTTCCATTTTCATCTTTTTATGGTTCCAGACCAACATCTCAATTTTTTTTTTCAATAATTCCGGCAGCATCTCAGTATAACCAAAACATCGTTACCATCACTTTCTGATCTGGAGGATCCGTCTGGGCGGCAACCAGAGAGCATACTCGTGCTGATAACGTGTTACAAAACCAAACCAGAATCAACACCCAGAATACTAGAACCAACACAAGAAATGACTTACATAATACTAGAGATAGAAAGAGAGGAGGAAGATATGAAGTGAATTGGCAAAATCTCTCATTGCCTTCTTCTTCTATTTATAGGAAAAATGTGAGGGTACTTGTCACTTTTCTAGTTATCTAACACATGCATTGTGACAAGTATAAGGGTTGGTGGAATCCACCTCTTAAACCATTCAATTACATAATATATTATTATTATTATTGAGTATTGATTATTGATTATTGGTGTTGTTCAATTTCTTCCTAAGTAGGATTTCTACTTTTCTCCTAGGCTTATCATATTTTATTTTTAAATTATATGTTCTTATTTCTATATTATTTTTAGGTTACTTACCCTTATTTAAAGTCTATTTAATTCAATTGCGAATCAATTCTTATTTTATATATTTAATCAATATAATTTAGGTTTTACATCTAATTATTTCGGATTTATCTAAATTTATTATTTTAATTGCAATATAATTTTCCACTATTTTATTTATTTTTTATAAGTTAAAAAAAATTGAAATGAACCACTCTTAACAATTAACACTCTATCCTTATAAAATGTGAGATTAATCTATTCTTAATATATACATAATAAAAATACTAAAAATATAATAAATGAAAATGATAGCTTGAGCTTCCATCTTATTGAAACTTCCATTTTCAGTGCAGATGAGATGTGAACATAGCTTACACTCATCTATGTATATAGCAAACCCACCAAGCAATTAAAATTCCATCAAACTTGAAGCTTTCAATAAGTATAAGTATTTTATTTATAAATGTAGCTTTCAATAACCTTCTACAAATATCTCATCCTTCCAATTTAAACCAATCAATTAGACTTGTGTATCATTTGCCGACACCAATTAAATCATCTCCACAAAACCTTGAAAAAAACGTCCAAATCTAATTTAATTATATTATCAAACGTGAAATAAACATGGCGTAGAAAAATTTCTTTTAGATCTACTTGGATCACCGTATCTCAAATTCTTGACGTGTCAATAATTCAGTTTTCGTGATCTCTTATTTAAATATATACGTTGACAAAATAATATAGTAGTATAATGCTGGTGCCGACCGTTGGATCAACTTTGGTGCGCCTCCATTGTAACACCACACCAGAGCCTAGCCAGCTAATTAAAAAAAAAAAAAAAACAGTATATTGACTAAACTACCCTCTTCTTTTGATGATAAACCCATATAGAAGTGTAGGGCAAATTGGTCCATTAAAAAAACACGTTGTGTGTCTACGTATTTATAGTCTTGTTTTCTCTTCACTTCTGTTCTGTCCTGCCTCCGAAAAACAAAGAAAAATTACAAAAACCTCAAAATCATCACTGGTTGTAGAATGGATTGGTGAGTGGAGAGTAGTGGATCTTTGATGCCATGGATGTGTTAAAGCTTGTAGATAGCCTTGATTCTCTCTGGTTCTTCTCCAATGTTTTCACGTCATCGACAATGGAAGAACAACAGGTAGATGTTGATGTTGATGATAATGATGATCTAGCTACATTAACACCACAAGAAGAGCCAGAGAAAGAAGAAAGCAACGAAATTGAGCAAAATAACGAGACCCCAGATGGGGAAAATCCGGCGAGGATCATCATGTGTAACAATTGTGAAGATTTTGCGGCTGAAATTGAGTCGGTGAAAGAGAAAGTCGAAGAGAAGAAGAAGATGAGAAGAGCAGCAAGAAGAAGAAGAACAAATAGTAGAAGAAGACGTGTGTTTGGAGAGCTTGATTTGGGGTTTTATAGGCAAATGAAATCTCCTTCACCTAATGATGAGTCTCCTCCTTGGTTGTTGGATGATTTTCAGACCACATTTGAGTTTAGAGCTCAACATTATATGAAAAAGATGCCTCCTTTAGATGATGGTCTTGCCATGAAACAACATCTCAAGTCTTGGGCTTATGCAGTTGCCTGCACTGTCAGATAATAACAATTAGCAGTACTAATGGTCTAGTCTTGTCTAACTATGACTCTAATTTAGTGTTTTTGTTAATGGTTTTTCTACTTAGTTATATTAACTATAGTAATGAAAAGTTCCTGTGTATTTCTCCTCTGGAAATTGCAATTTGTCCTTACAACTATTGTCCTGTAGTTTGATTTTGATGTAGTGTCTAACTTTCCAAGAGAAAAGTGATAATTCATGAAACATCCTGGAAATTTCTGGTTCTTTGTCAGTTAGATGACATGATTAATGTCGTCTTAAGACACAAACATTGTTCAGATTTGGTAATTGCCACTAACCAATCAACATCAACACTAAACCGAACTGATTAAGATTTACCCATATGTCCACCAGAAACTGTCCCCCAAGTTCTGGTACCAAATCATTTTCTCACACAGACATGTTATAGTGTCACTATAGTGCATCTAAACTGACCACATTAAGATTTGGTCAAATAAATTTACATTCAAACCATTGATACATCAATTTCAAAGCATTAGAGTTCCAAAAACGTTTACATGGGTATTGTAAATTCAACTTTTTTCAACATGTTCAACAGTGATGAGATCAACTTTTCCTAGACCAGACAGAGCTAGAGGTCACAAACTTTCTCAACCATTGTTTACTGAAAGAGCTCACTGCTCCAGTTTGTGCTTTTTCCAATTACAGAAGCACTAGTTTGAACAGTACAAAAGATACGACATTGCAAAAGGATTACAAGCCATGTAAGTCCAAAAATGAGTTCACATGCAAGTGTTTGAATAGTATGTACTTTTGACCTCCTCTTGCTTTGTTTTTAAAACACAAGTAGCAGCTAGAAGATTTGTATGTACATATGGTTATAGGTATTGAATCTTGAAAAAAATATGGACGATTTAGTGAAAAAAAATGTAATGATTTTGGTTTCTTATTCGGATTTGATTGGTACATGAGGATCCACATCTTTGTTCATGCTTGGTTTTTTCTTGTATGGATGGACATGTCAACAATTTTTTTACAGACATGCGATTGCCAAGGCCGCTCCAATGATTAAAAGGACAAAACTAAAGATGGTCACTTTTTCCAATTTTCTTCCCTGTCATGATTAATTTATGCTTTATCAGATCATTGGAGGAGGGTTTCTTCAACGTCATAAAGTGATCTACTTATTTATTTACTACATAAAAAAGTATTTTTGCTTTTAATTTAAAAATATATATAAAAAAAAATTTAAGGTGTCTCCCAAACTATAAAATATAATTATAAATTTGGTTTAAAAAATATATAAAAATAAAATTTTAAAATTTTTTAAAAATACCATGAATTTTTACAATTTATAAATTCTGTGAACTACGCTCATAGTCTGTGAATTATGCTCACACCCCGTGAATGATCTATCCAGTGAAAACCACACTTTAATTTTGCAAACTTTTCAAAATAAACTTATAATTGTATACTTAAACTTATTTTTTATGTCTAAAAAATAATTTTTTCCATTTTAGTTATTTTGGGTGTTAAACCTTTAAAACTAAAAGTTGTGCAAAATAGTTGGGTGGGCACGATTGAATCGGTGAATTTTTCGATTTTACTACGTTTAGAATCGGATCAATCTAAATAGATGAGTAAAACCGTCCCATTTAGATATTTAGTTTATCCACTACAATCTCAAAATAAAATGTAACAAATTTATAAAACTCAAAGTATAAAAATACCAATATTCAATTCATTTACAATTATTCTTCTTATTTGAATATGATAAGAGAAACGGAGTAAAATATATATATATATATATATATAATAAATATGTTAGTTAGTGTTCAACCCCGACCCGGTGGGATACAGGACGCCAGGCCTCGCATCAAAATAATACTTGTATAATCAAACATTCAATTCATACGTCAATTCATTTTATAATGTTCATAAATCATAACTTTTCCAAACATATAATTTTCATAAAGTAATTCATATTAATTGAGTAATTTATCCGTTCTCACTATTACAAATTTAAATTCGAGTTAAGTTACATAGACAAAATATTATTCTAACTAAACATTTCTTATTTCCCAAAAGTTTGGAAGAATTAAATAAAATAAGTTGTTTTACAAAATGAGCTAAGACATAATAAAACGAATCAAGAATATGATGAAATGCATAAAGATAATATCTTGCAAATCACATCCTTCAAGATGTTGCTTGATCATTTATAAGACCATTTAGGTAAAAGAGGAGAAATTAAAAATAAAAAACAAAAAACAAACGAGAGTTATGTTATCGACGCCTAGTTTGTTATTTCATACTCTAATAAAGACAAATGATTATGCACTTACCATCATGTGAAAATGGAATGAACAAGTTAATGCATACAATGAACTTTCTAAAGTCCACTAAGTCATACAGCCATACATTGAAACAAGTTTATCATCAAGCATACAAGAATGTGATCAATCTTACCAATTTTTAACGTAACAAGGAAGTTACGGAGACATTACCAAGTTATTTACTGAGCTAGAGCTCAGCAACTCAAGAAAAAAATTGAGATAGAGACACTTGTTGAGATACCTATCAAGGTATCTACCGAGTTAGGAGCTCGAACACTTAAAAAACATGACTTTCAAAAAGGACTTGTTGAGGTGCTTAATAAGACACTTGCCTAGATAAGAGCTCGGCCATTTATCTAAAAATTTGACAAAAGCACTTGCCGAAGTGCTTGTCAAGAGTCATACAGAGCTAGAAGCTTGGTAACTTATTTAAAAAGTACTCCTGTAACCTTTATCGAGCTACATGTTGAGTAGTAGCTCAATAACTCAATTAAAAATGACTTTAGTAGCTCTTGTCAATCTACTTGCTGAGTAAGTATCTTGGTAACTCAAGAAATTTTCTCTAGTAGCCCTTACTAAGATAGTAGCTCAGTAAATTAATAAAATTTACTCCACTAACTCTTTCAGAGCTACTTGCCTAACTACTTGCCAAGTAAGAGCTTGATAACTTATTGAAAAATCTCTTTAAAAACACTTATCAAGTTTATAATGAGATACTTGCCGAGTTAGAAGCTCAACAACTGAAGAAGAATTCCCTATTTTGGGCTGTTAAAACTCAAAACAAACCAACAAACAAATTCGAGTAATGCCATGTCAGAATTAGTCTAATTTAGAAATCAAGTTAGGCAACAAAACATTCATATATTTTTGAATTATAACATCCACAAGTAGGGCCACAAAAAATTTCAAATATTTTATTTATTTTAAAATAGGGATATTTCCTTTTTACAACTACGGGATTTGAGAATTAGCCATTTTACCATAACTTTTTTGTTTTTAGTCATTCTACCACATTCTGTCAGTCAACAGTTAGTTTCACTATTCATTTTCCGTTAAGTTACTATTCATTAAGTTTTTTCTTTTTCCTTTTTCTTTTTTCTTTCTTCTTCTTCCCAGAT
This sequence comes from Cardiospermum halicacabum, assembly GCA_031304145.1. Classification (NCBI taxonomy): domain Eukaryota; kingdom Viridiplantae; phylum Streptophyta; class Magnoliopsida; order Sapindales; family Sapindaceae; genus Cardiospermum; species Cardiospermum halicacabum. The sequence continues at coordinate 19,821,789 of CM062395.1, forward strand.
CTGCGTCTGTGCCTCTGTCCACCATCTCCTCCTCTCACCTCTTTTCTCTCTCCTCCACCTCCATTCATTTCTTCTACATCAACAACTCTAAATTTCAATCTCCAAGCCCTTCTCTCCTCCATCTTCATTCACTTTCCATTCAAAGTTAAAATCAAACTCAACTAAATCTGCAAAATCAAACACAAATCAAACCTAAAATCTACAAATCGACTCAAACCCAACACAATCCCAACTAAAACCTCAACAAATCATCAATCAAAGCTCATTCTCCTTCGCTTCTCTCTCTTCAAAGAAGTAAGGGAGAGAAGCGAGGGAGAAGGAGTCGGGAAAAAAAGAAAAATGAAAACATGAAGGGGGTGTGAATGAAATAAAAAGAAGAGAGGAGGGAGAGATGGAGAATATATGAAGAAGAAAAGAAAACAGAGAAAAAGAAAGAAAAAAAAGAAATAAGAAGAAAAGAGGAAAAAAGAGAGAAGAAGAACAGATCAGAGAAGGAGAAGAAAGAAAAGAAAATGAGACAAAAGAAAAAAAAGGGAAAAAAAAACAATTTTTTAATAAAATCTTTTAAATAAAAATATTAAATTACAAAAATGCTCTCCATTTACTGTTCATCATTGACAGATGAACAGTAAACTTAATTGATTCCGTTGAAAAGAGGTTTTTTTGGCCAAAATTGAAATATGGGAGGTTTTTTGGCTAATATGTGAAACCTACGGTGGTAAAATGAAAATAACCTTTCAAAATTTATTTTCTTATAAGATTGATTTTCGAACTTCCATATGAGAATAAATAAAAAATCCACTCTAATGGTAAAATAGCAATTAGAGACCAAATTCAGAAGTGTAATTTCAATTTTTATTTTCAAAGTTAGTTTTGAAATGAGTTTTGTAAAATCAGGCTCCATTTCTGAAAATTAGATTTCAAATGAAATAAATGTTACTTTTCCATTGCAATATGGTTTTGGTGGTAAAAATGTATATTTGGAATCTAAAAATATTTTCAAGAACGGAAACGAGGGTGGAGTGGAATTCTAGTTGGATTGGATGGTTGTATATGGGCTTGGGTATGGTTTGGCCCAAATTGTGGTTCAAACCCAACACACAAACATAGCTCAACACACCACTACTCGAAAATCCCTCTTCACCACTCTCACCTCACCCTCACCCTCACCCTCACCCTCACCCTCTTATTCTCTTTCTTTCATACAAAAATATATTTCCCTCTCATCACTCTCAAACCCTAACTTTCATGCATTGCTCTTCAAACACCAAAACCACTCATTTAAACCTTCCAACAACAATTTTCAAAAGTCATTACCGGCCCTTATGGTGATTTCAAGCTCTCTCCTTCTTCATTTCTCTAGGTAAAGTTACTTTAATGGCATTTTTTATTTAGATTAATGGCATGAATAGAGTTTTTATAAGTCCAATAAAACTTCTGGTTAGTTGGTTTAGTTGATTGTGATCTCTAGTTACTTTTTTTTAATTTTTTTTTTTACTAAAACTCTAAGAGATAGAAATGAGATTTTGATGAAATTGTATTTGTTATTGATTTTTACTGCTATTAATGGCACCAATAGGCAACTAAGATGTTGGAGAGCACCAAACCAAGGAGTTTTAGCTAGTTATCTTCAGAGCAGAGGTTAACACATTATTTTTACACTCTATATTCTAGTATGATGTTTGTTTTGTGTTTGATGGCACCTTCTTAGTGGCTATGAAGGCATTTGATTAGATGAATGTTAGTGTTTTGATGTAATGTCTTGGAATGAGATCATTTGCATCTTATGTGCTTTGGTTAATGAAAGATTGATGAAAATGGTAAATGGTTGTCCGTGGGCTTATCAACATAATTGGTATTTTTTGTACCATTGTCTCAATTAGGGGTGAGCAGAATTCGGTTTTTACCGAAACCGAACCGAAAACCGAAAAAAAATTCGGTTCGGTTAACCGAAAATATGACTATTTTCGGTTTTCGGTTAATTCGGTTCGGTTTTTGGTTTCGGTATTCCAAATTTTCGGTTAACCGAAAAACCGAATAAATACCAAAAACATTAATTTTTAAGTTTATTTTCTCTATTTTTCACTATTTAGTCACCAAGTTACCTATTCTTTTCTTTTCTTGTATTATTATCTCTTTATTCTTATCTTTTCTTCAATTACGTGAGCATCACAATTGAATTTTTGGAAGTAGAAATAATAAAAAATTTCATTTTTTTATCAATTTATTCGGTTTTCGGTTAGTATTTCGGTTAACCGAAAAATTTCGGTTTCGGTTTTTGGTTAACCGATTAAAATTCGGTTCGGTTTTCGGTTAGCAAAATTTGAGATTCGGTTAACCAAAAACCAAAAATTCGGTTCGGTTTCGGTTTCGGTTAACCGAATTCTCTGCCCTAGTCTCAATGATAATACATGAGTTTTGGCAGTAATGGGTAAATGGTAAACCTTGTGTGAATCATTTAAAAGAATGCCCTTGTCATTAGCTTTCTATAGATGAATACATTGGCATGTCATAGGGAAACTTAGAAGTATACTTCGACACATGTATATGTGAAAATTAGCTTAAAGTGCTGCTTACTTGATTTGGGGCGACGGTCCTTTTTGGATGCGACAGTATCAACCCGATCCTTTTAGATATACTATTTAGTCTTCGGACCATTTGTATGTGTATATGTATGTGTTTGATCTTCAAATCTTCTTAGGTTTCAACTCATTTTTGTCTCGTTTTCGATATTAAGGTTAAGTTTAAGAGTAATAAACTAAAATGTTGACAATTTTGTATTTTGCTTGCTTGAAATGGTATGTGAATGCTTAATGGTTGGTAAATGATTAGTTGTTGTGGTTAAAATCTCTATAGAAACCTTAGAGGGTAATGGAAACTAAAGAGATGAATTGGTTTGAAATTGAATGGTGCAAATTTGATCTCTCTCTCTTTCTTCTTCCTTTTTAAATTTTTTTTTTTTACGTCTGGTCAGTGGCCGGTCAGAAAGTTAAGGCACAGAACATGGAGCAGATAATGTTCAATATTAGTATTGGCAGCCTAATAATATGACCAGGGTGCAGATCATGATGCCAATTCTGCTTCAGTACCACTTTTGGTGCCTAGTGATTGGCGGCCTGACCACATAGACCAAGGCGCTGGATGTCTTTTTTTATTCTTATATATCAGTACCAGAGTACTCTTCTCTATGCATTAAGCATATTACGTCCTTTCAATATAACATTAAAGAGTTTTATTAACTAGACAACTCCCAACTCTTCCAAACCTCTATTAGGATATCATGAGGACCACATGCTTTACCAACCTTCATATATTTCAAAACTTCATTTACTTCACTTTGTCTGATAAGCTTATACACCAAGTGAGATTTCGATCTATTGCGGGAAGGTTATGAAATCTTGTTCATACTCCTAGTTGAAAAGTCTTTCGAAAAAATTAAATTTTAAATAATAAAGGGTATTTACAAAAAAATTCTCCCCCGCCTATTGTCATGTTATAAATAGCAATATTTAAAGTTTTATAGTAACGAACAAGCAAACATATCAATGGAGGCCCACATCCAGTAGGGCCAGGTGCTTGATTAGAATTGGGCCTTGGCCCAACCCCAATAACAAAACAGAACGAATAAACCGAGCGATCAAGCACTCGGAGACGGCAGCAACATGACGGAGGCAGAACCACGACGGTTGAGAGGTCACAAGGCCGCCGCCACTAGTTGCGTTGCCTCTCGCGACCGGCCCGGAATTATAACCACTGCCGGAGAGGTACTGCTCTGACGGCTCTCTTTTTGCATTTTATTACCTAGCATGTTTGTTTTGCTGATCGATTAGAATTAATTTAGGATGGCTGTGTTTGCTGGTTCGATTTGAGATGCAAAGATGTGCAACTTGTCATTGATACGGGAGAAGAACCAGTTACCTCTTTGTGCTTTAAGTCTGGTAACCATCTGCTGTATATTTAACTCTTCATTGCCTTGTTGGCTCTATGTACTCTTGTTGTTCCGTCGTTAGTTATTGATTCTAATTCAATTGATAATATGTCGTTTTACTGCTTTTATGGTGGTTGGTTTTCAAGTTATAAGAGTTCGGATTGAGGTTGAAAAATGATTTTGGAACACAGCTTTGTCATGTTATGCTAATGCTGTTCTTGGATATAGATAATGAAGATGTTATGTACGTTTCTTCTGGAAAACAAGTGAAATCTTTTGATGTTCACATGGTATGGCTCTGTGTTTGGCACCTATCATTGTTCGTTGTTGGTAGAAAAAAGTCTGAATTTGCATATTCTTTTGTTTTGAATTTAAGCCGACCTCATGGAAACCATTAGAGAGCTACAGCTATAACAAAGAGGAGATTAATCAGGTAATTTATTTATTTTATCTGTTGAAGCTATTAGGTTTTAATTTCATTTATTTAAGCAAACTTCAAGATTAGAGAATTTGACTATCCATGTTGATGTGCCTTACCAGCTCTTTTAAGTGAAGTTTGTGTTCTCTTTTGCAGATCACATGCAACTCAAAGTCATCTTTTCTGGCATTTGCTGATGACAATGCTGATGTTAAGGTATAGAGTTTAGGAACTTCAACTTTTTTTTTTTCCAAAATGTAATATAGGTAACCTATTTTTAATCTTTTTGTTCTTCCTCTCTTTTCACGTCTTACACTAGCATGCAATAGTCCTGTGTGGTGTCATCTATCTATAGATGTAGCTTCAACCTAGAATTCTGTTAACCATTCAGCAAACCCTTGTGATTTCGAGGCTTTAGTTGTTGATATCATTTATTCTTGTACAGATCATTGACATTCGCCAGCATTGTCTTTATAAAACTCTGAGAGCTGGCCATTCAAATGTATCCTTATATTTTTATTTGATTCTATGATATTTTTCCTTTTTATAAGTAATAATGTCCTTCAAGTTATTTGGAGTTAGAAGTGTGTGTCATAAGATGTCCATTAACTTCTTTGTAACTCAACTTTTGTTTTCTTGTTTTGTTTTTTGTTCCTTACTAATATATTTTTACAAATAAATAAATAAAAAAATGAAATTCAATAATGAGACCTTAACCCTCGTTAATAGTTTTGTAGCAGTGTGCAGTTCATTCCATGGAAACCTTGGGAAGGTAGTGGATGCTGACTTTTGATGAAATTGTTGAAATGAAAGTTTGTTTATTTCTCTCTTCTGTGTGAGTCTTAAATGATATACAATATCATCATAGTCATAGAATAAAGAATAAAGGCGATGATAAATAGATTCATACATTTATCTATGAAAAAATGGCCTTTTTTTTTCCCACAAAGATTAACTAGTTGCACATATTCGGCATCACTGGTGCAGTAACATTTGGTTGGATACTGTCATTTCAGAAAATGTTCTGCGTCTAAATTGATTAAGGACTTCTGTTGATTTTATCCATTAATTTTAATTCTGGTTGTATAAAGTTAATTATGGCTTAAGTTTTTGTGATTTTCAGTGTGGTACTCTTCTGAACAATTTACTACATATACCTTTTGTTTCCCTATAAGATACCATATTGCTTAAACATCATACAAAGGTAGCATCTAAAATCTCAGTTGCTAAACTGTTCCAGCGGTTAACTAGCCCAAGCCTGAAGTGTTTATTAGGATGTAATTTTGCAAAACTTTCTGCTTTAATCTACAAAATTTCATATTTCTGCTTTATTATTGTTATTTTGGTGGTAAACTAGTCAATATAAATATTAATGATCTTGCAAGGATGTGATCTAAAACATGTTGCTTTAGGATGGATGTCAAATACCTTTAGAAAAGTTATAATCTAATGCTAGTGTTTTAAAATGGAGCTATATTGTAGAAGATATCATGTTAACATGGTGCTATTATTGTCAAATACTTAATGCTATTTTTTAAGGTCATTATCTGTGCGATTGGTTTGGACTACATAGGCTGGTTCGTCAATAAGTTTAATGTATATGTGCAGATGATTTGCTCTTTTGTTTTCAAACTCAGATTGGTGTATTTTAGTCAATTATCATGTTTTCATTTGCCTATGTCTGACAGTCATTACAGGAGGTCTGGATTCGAAGCTTGTGAAGTGGGACTTCTCCAAAGGGCGTCCAATTAAGATTGTGGATTTTGGTATGGTTCTGCTTCTAGTATGTGTGTCTGTTGTTATTGACTTTCTACAACTTCGGTGTGTATTTAATAAGTATAATAGTATATGATTCAGTATTGTTAGGTACAGTGTTGTTAAAGCGTGAGGCGCCTTCGAGGCGAGAGAGGTTCGCCTTGCCTTTAAGGCATGAGGCGAGGGCCTCACGGGTTTTTTTTTTTTAAAAAAGCGACACAATACACAATACACAAATATATAGATTTATATATAAACCTAAAATTCATGTAAAATAAAAAATAAACCATAACATCAAGTAAAGTAGAAAAAAGTTAATATCAAATATAGTTCATTAAGATAAAAAGCATAAGCATAAAATATAGCTCATTAAGTTAGAAAACATAAAAGATAAACTAAAAGGCATTAAAAAATCAACTAAAAGTCTGAATATTACTAGCAGATACTAGTATACTACTGGGGATCGGACTGAAATCATCCTCTTTATCATTTCTATTAGCTTTCATCTCAAACTCTTCTTCAATCTCTCACCAACTAGGATGTGTTTTATTTTTTTTTTAATTTTTATTTTTTAAAAAACAACATTAAAACAAAAAAGCAACGCTTCAACGCCTCACTGCCTCATGCTTTAGCGTTTGAGGCACTCGCTTCAAACGAATTTTGCAAGGCGCTCTGACTAAAGCGTCTAAGCCTCGCATCGTTTCACTTTGACGCTTTAGCGAGCGCCTCAAAACGTTTTAATAACACTGGTTAGGTATGAGAAGTATGTAAATTGTAGAGCAGCATGAATTCTCTGCTTACAGACCTTGTATGGGTAAAAATGTAAGACAACTCCTACTGTGAAATAAGTTCAGCAGCTTGAACTTGGAAAGCTACAGCCTTTTGAAGTAGATGCTGGAGGATATGAACTATTCTTAGCATGCACGAAGTGTTAACTCAGGATAAAGAAACTTTTAAGTATAATGGTTTTGCTAATAATATTCAACAAAGGCACTTTAGGAATTAAATTTGTATAGTTGGATGGTGGTTTCTGTATTTATTTATTTATTTTCTTTAATTGTACAGGATATAGCAATTTTAGCTAAAATTAGCATCTTCTTGTTTGCTCTTTACTGATAGCAGAAGGATTAAACAATACAATCAGCAAATAATTAGGATTGGAAGATGGGAAAAGGGGAAAGTAAAATAGAATACTAGACAAACTTCTGGTGTAATTGAAGCTTTTATTACTTGGTGGTTGTTGTACCTAGGAGTTTTTTCTATCCAATGAAAGCATAGCTAGAGTTTTATATTTGATATTACTAGGGCAAGTTTTTTGAGAAAAGAATTTGCATATAACCATAGACATGTATATCTTACTAATGATAATGCCTTAGAATAGAAAGAATCTTGTCTGAATGAACTGAAGACATCTGGCCTTTCTGATATTAGAGACGTCTATAGTATCCTCACTTCTTTGTATGTGCCAGAGAGTCTGTTAAAGAATGTACTTGAAGTTCTGTACCCCTGTTCTAAACAATTAATATTTTACTTGTCATAATAGTCATTTACTATAGATTGGTGCTTCCTCATCATCATTTAAGGAGAATGAATTAGGATGTTGTGGGGATTATACTGATGTATTTTCATCTTCTCAACTTTTTGTTTCAGGCTTACCTGACATGAATAGTAATAATGGAGCGCAATGCTACAACCCTGCTTTTGTTCACGCCATAGCTGTTCCAGATGTTGATATGTTAGAGAGAACAGATAAGATATGCGTAGTTGCTAAGGGGGATGGCGTCATTGATGTGATTAATGTTGAATCAGAACTGAATACAGTTAGTTCCAAAAATTCTGTGAAGGCCCGAAAAGGTTCTAAATCAAATTCCAAGGACAATATTGACCAAAGTGGTGGAAAACAATTGCATCTGGATTATACTGTAGGCGGCCACACTGCTGCTGCTTCTTGTGTGGCATTTTCATTGTTTGGAGAGAAAGGTAAATTTGTAATTTCCGGAGGAAATGACAAGTCAGTGAAGGTATGGAATTGTTCCAAATTTCCTCACCGAGGGCAGACTGGTATCGACAATGATCTTCTACGTATGAATATAAATTTAAGCAGAAAGGTGAACCTACTAGTCATTTTTTGATTGAGATCTCAATTTCTGGTTTTTGTTACTCTATATTCAAATTTGACACTTTGCGTATCCTACTGTGGCAGGTCAATTGGCTCTGCACCTCCCCAATTGACTCAGAGAACCTCATTGTCTGTGACACTTCAAAAGTGGTAAAGGTTTACACAATTTCATAGAATAGAGATGCCATCCTCAAGATTTCTGTATCAAAATGTCTGGCTAGCAATCCCACCCTCTGAAAATAGGTCATTGCTACTCTGTTGTATGATAGAACATTGTGGTCAATACATGTAAGTACCCTTGAACCCCATAACCCCGCCAGATGTTAGACTGCTAGGTATTTGGAAGAAGCTATACATCCATCGAGTCTTCTATAGGTGAAATTAAATGTCTTTTATAGGTGAAATTAAATGTCTTTTATAGGTGAAATTAGAAGATATGTGATTTCTTATGTAATAGTTTAGCTTATGATTTGAGTTGTGATATCCACTTGGTCAATTCTTCCAGCACTCCACCCCGCTTTTGGATTGTTCTCTTCTTGAAGAGATGTGTAGTTGTTCAGTCAATGATTTTGCTTTGTCTGTTTAAAATGTGTACCAAATTCTGAAAAACTTTACATTGACGTGTGACCGAACGAAGATCTTTCAGAAAAATTCTGTACACGTTACTCATTCACGTCCTTCTGACCACTGAATTGGATGCGAAGCAAATTAGTGTACGATCTGAACATACACATGTTTGTTCAGTCCCACAAAACCAAATCTGAGTGTCACATTTTGACATTGTTTTTCTTCCGATGACCATTTACATTTATCTTGGGTTTGATGTAAAGAATAATATGAATTAACTAATTATTTGGTACTTATTAGTTTTTAAACAGAATTATATACCTACTTTCATCTTTAACCAAGAGACTTCAATATAAAGAATGGTACATAGGGTTGTTTTGGACATGATCTAAATAACTTGGAACAATCTCTGAAAAATTTAATACGTGTATTTACTAATAGTTGGAGGTATGGGTCTGGATCAGAATGATGTCAAAAAAGAGCCCAAGGTGAGGTCCAATTTGCTCAATTGTAAAACAGTGCAGAAAAAGCACGGTGCAGCAGCAGGACTTGTGAGTGAAGTCAAGTTAGTTAAAAGATGCATCTAGCCCAACTAAAACCTTCCTTCAATCTCCCGCAAAATTTTGAAAATGTACATACCAAATCACCAGCACCAGACCTGCAACACCTTGACACTAACACCTCATCTCTTTCAATTACCCTCCACCCACCACCACTTCTCTTAACGCCTTTCTTATAAAAACACCACCTCATTAACATAGGCAAGTGCTTGGTGGTATCAGGTCAGGATGATGCAGTCTGGAGCTCCTATCTGTAACACCTGTGGTGATCAGGTGGGCGTCAATGCTAATGGAGAAGTTTTCATGGCTTGCCATGAGTGTAACTTCCCCATTTGCAAAGCTTGTTTCAATGATGAGATCAAAGAGGGCCGTAAAGTTTGCTTGCGGTGTGGAGTTCCCTATCAAGGTAGTTTTTTCAATGCATATTCTTTTGTTGTTGGTTAATTTGTTTGTGTTTTATGTCTATGTACTTAGCTTATGGATATTGTGAATGTTTTAGAGAACTTGTTGGATGATTCTGAAGCAAAGGAGGCTAATAGATCCATAATGGCTTCTCAACTCGGCAATTCTCAGGTATCATTGTATTTATAACTCCTCTTTGTCACAATAGGATGCTTAGAGTGTTTTTTTTGTGCTTATTTGTGTATGTACAGGATGTTGGACTTCATGCTAGACATGTTAGTAGCATATCTACAGTGGATAGTGGTAAATAGTTTTCTCCTCTGCATCATATTTAATACATTTTCATATTTTTAGTAAGTAGAGTCTGATGTAGAGTTATAATTTGGTTTCCTGAAGAGCTAAATGATGAATCTGGCAATCCGATTTGGAAAAATAGAGTGGAGAGTTGGAAGGAGAAGAAGAACAAGAAGAAAAAAACTCCAGCTAAGCAAGAAAAAGAGCCTGCTGAAATTCCACCTGAGCAACACATGGAAGAGAAGCAGCAACAGTAAGTAAAAAGAATTTTAATATCTTATTATGGTTTAGTGTTTGTTTAATCTTTTATCAATGCATGGTTTCACTGACTACTATTCACTGAATTTAATTAATGATGTAAATGTTCTTCATTGTTAAGGTCTGCTGATGCTGCTGAGCCACTTTCAGTTCTCATTCCATTACCCAAAAACAAGATCACTCCATACAGAATCGTGATTGTTATGCGACTAATCATTCTAGGACTTTTCTTCCAATACCGTGTAACGCATCCTGTTGATAGTGCTTTCCCTCTTTGGCTTACTTCAGTCATCTGTGAGATCTGGTTTGCTTTCTCTTGGGTGCTGGATCAGTTTCCTAAATGGTCTCCGGTTAATAGAGTAACATACATTGATAGGCTGTCAGCAAGGTAATTGTCCTAAAAAGCATAATTTATATGACTTCTACCTCAGCAGTTATATTTCCTGTGTTGATGACAAGGAGATTTTGTTGCAGGTTCGAAAGGGAGGGTGAAGCCAACGAGCTTGCTGCAGTTGATTTTTTTGTGAGTACAGTGGATCCATTGAAAGAACCGCCATTGATCACTGCCAACACAGTTCTTTCAATCCTTGCTTTGGATTACCCCGTGGATAAAGTCTCCTGCTATGTATCTGATGATGGTGCTGCTATGCTTACATTTGAGTCTCTTGTGGAGACAGCTGACTTTGCAAGAAAGTGGGTGCCTTTCTGCAAAAAGTTTGCGATTGAACCACGGGCACCTGAGTTCTACTTCTCACAGAAGATTGATTACTTGAAGGATAAGGTGCAGCCATCCTTTGTGAAAGAGCGTAGAGCGATGAAAGTAAGCAATTGTAGCAGAATCTTGATTCGCATACCATTTGAATTGAATCTTGTTTAAAATTTCTTAAAAGGCCTTATTCACATTTCATCTTTCTTTCAGAGAGAGTATGAAGAGTACAAAGTTAGAGTAAATGCATTAGTAGCCAAAGCTCAGAAAACACCTGAAGAAGGATGGACAATGCAAGATGGAACACCTTGGCCTGGAAACAACTCCCGTGATCATCCAGGCATGATTCAGGTTAGCCATCTAGAACTTGTAATCATCATATGGATTTTACTTGCAAAAACTGAATTTATGTTGAGTCTAGATTTTAACAGAAAGTTTTACAATCTTCTCAGGTTTTCCTAGGACATAGTGGTGCCTGTGACATTGAAGGAAACGAGCTTCCACGACTGGTGTATGTTTCAAGAGAAAAGAGACCTGGTTACCAACACCACAAAAAGGCTGGTGCTGAAAATGCTTTGGTATGTATGCACCAGTATTTTAAGATTAGTAATCACTCATACGACAAACAAATGTCTAACTACTGTTGAAATGACTGGTTTCTTAAATAGGTGAGAGTGTCTGCGGTCCTCACAAATGCTCCTTTCATCCTCAATCTTGATTGTGACCACTACGTTAACAACAGCAAAGCTGTCAGGGAAGCAATGTGCTTCCTTATGGACCCTGTAGTTGGTAGAGATGTCTGTTATGTGCAGTTCCCTCAGAGGTTTGATGGTATAGACAGGAGTGATCGATATGCCAATCGAAACACAGTTTTCTTTGATGTAAGCCCAAAAGCAGATCATCTCATTTATTTAGACAAACACTTTCGTTCCTCATAAACCTTGTCTCTGAGTCAGTTGCTCATTTCAACATTTAGCAGCAGCAGAATAAACTCATTGTTTCATCATCATCTGAATCCTATGGCAGGTTAACATGAAGGGTTTGGATGGTATTCAAGGACCAGTTTATGTGGGAACAGGTTGCGTATTCAACAGACAAGCACTTTATGGCTATGGACCTCCTACAATGCCCAATTTACCTAAGAAGTCGTCTGGCTCATGTTGCTGCCCTTCTAAGAAGCCAGCTAAAGATATGTCAGAGGTTTACCGTGATGCAAAACGCGAAGAACTAGATGCTGCTATCTTCAACTTAAAGGAGATTGATAGTAAGTCTGAAGTTTAATAGCAAATCAAACCACTACTAGCTGTTAGCAATTATATATGCCTAACTCTTCTTCTCGCAGATTATGATGAGTATGAGAGGTCAATGCTGATATCCCAGATGAGTTTTGAGAAGACATTTGGTTTATCATCCGTCTTCATTGAGTCCACGCTAATGGAAAATGGAGGAGTGTCTGAATCTGTCAATCCATCAACTCTCATCAAGGAAGCAATTCATGTGATAAGCTGTGGCTATGAAGAGAAGACTGAATGGGGAAAAGAGGTGAAGTTCTATGCTTTGACATAAGTAGTACATTATCCAGGCACTGTGAACTGACTCTGATGTTTGTTCTCTTCTTCTCAGATCGGTTGGATTTATGGATCAGTCACTGAGGATATCTTAACAGGTTTCAAGATGCACTGCCGTGGATGGAGATCAATTTACTGCATGCCCTTAAGGCCTGCCTTCAAAGGTTCTGCACCCATCAATCTTTCTGATCGTCTCCACCAGGTTCTCCGTTGGGCTCTTGGATCTGTGGAAATTTTCCTTAGTAGACACTGCCCCCTCTGGTATGGCTGTAGCGCTGGGCGCCTCAAATGGCTGCAGAGACTCGCATATATCAACACCATTGTCTACCCATTTACTTCTCTCCCTCTAATCGCCTACTGTTCATTACCTGCCATTTGCCTCCTCACAGGAAAATTCATCATACCAACGGTAAGAACATTATCCTTTTGATTAACACATTATCACTGAAACACAACTCTATTTCTTCACTGCAACTTATCACACTTTCTGAACTTGTTCCAGCTCTCCAACTTAGCTAGCGTCCTGTTTCTTGGCCTCTTCATGTCCATCATATTAACCAGCGTCATAGAGCTGCGATGGAGTGGTGTAAGCATTGAGGACTTGTGGCGTAACGAGCAGTTTTGGGTGATAGGAGGTGTTTCAGCCCATCTATTTGCTGTCTTCCAAGGATTTCTAAAGATGTTGGCAGGTGTAGACACCAACTTCACAGTCACAGCAAAAGCAGCAGATGATGCAGAATTCGGAGAGCTCTATATGATCAAGTGGACAACACTTTTGATCCCTCCTACAACGCTGATCATTGTCAACATGGTAGGAGTTGTAGCTGGTTTCTCCGATGCATTAAACAAAGGATACGAAGCATGGGGACCCCTTTTCGGCAAAGTGTTCTTCGCCTTCTGGGTGATTTTCCATCTCTATCCATTCCTGAAAGGTCTCATGGGTCGCCAAAACAGAACTCCAACCATTGTTGTGCTTTGGTCAGTGCTATTGGCTTCTGTATTCTCTCTTGTCTGGGTTAAGATCAATCCATTCGTCGCCCCAGTCGATAGCAGCAACATTGCTCAACCCTGCATTTCAATAGACTGCTGAGATATCATTAACAACTTGTCCAGTTTTTTAAATCCAAAATGACTGGAACATGATTGCTATTATAATACTTCCTAGTTAATGAGTTTTTGGACAGTTCTTTTTTTAAGTTGGACATTATTATTAATTTTTTGTTTTTATTTGTTGAGTGTTGTTGGAAATTCGTGTAGAACTGTAGAGAATGTGAAATGTGACGAGATTGATGGATATCCATTATTCTGTGGTTTGTGTTGATATGTTGGTTTCAAAGGGAATCAGAGTTGGTTAAAATGTCAATTTAATTGTTCGTGCCTTTGCCTGAGCCCAACGGTCAAATGACTCCAAAGTCGTCTCATTTTACCGTTTATTCTCCACTGCATCTGACAGTTCGGTACAATCCTACAATTGTTTAAATTGAGAACCCATGACCATTTGTTTTGGGTTATTTCTAAAACACTTCACTTTTTCAGATATTTTACTTTGAGTCATTAGATTTGAAAAATTTTGCAAAATCATCCCGAAAATCTAAATAACCAGCGATTTTATTGTTGGATAGATAATTTTTGGGGTTTTGATGAGTAATTTTGAAATATTATGATGTTGTAATAATTTAAAATATTACTTTTAAATTATTAAATAAAAATTTAAAAATAATTAAAACATTATAATTATCCAAAACCACCAGTTATTTTGATCTTTAGGGTGATTTTTTAAAACATTTTAAAATCAATGACTAAAAGTAAATCGTTTGACATTTTCTTTTTTTAAAATAATCCGTTTGTTTTATATATGAGGTTTAAGAATTGGATATGATTACCAGATTCGGTAATAATAATTACTATGAGAATATGAATGATTATTTTAGAGGGTTAATTATAAAAAACCTCACTTTTTTAAACCTTTTGCATTAATCCACCTGTTCCAAACGTTCATTACAAATAACTCAGATCAATCAAATTTTTTGCAATAACTCATTCATTTTAGACCTTTTTCTTATTAAAAAGTATTGTTTTAAATTGAGAAATGAGATTTTTTATTTTTAAATAACGTTTGAAATCAGTGAATTAATATAAAAAGTTTGAAAAAGTGAGGATTTTGATTTTTTTTTTTTAATTTACCCTTATTGTAGAGGAACATTTCCTTTTACACTAATTAGAACTTCAACTCCATCGTGGTAACTCACAAAAATTCAAACCCAGCTAAAAATCTTCATTACTGTAACTCACAAAAATTCAAATCCAGCTAAAATTCTCCATCATTGTAACTCACGAAGATTGAAATCTAACTTGAAATTTAGCTCCACAACAGTAGGTTATGAAAGGTCAAACTCCTAAACCCTAAATTTAAATTGATGTATTGGGTTATGATTAAAGTAGAATTATTTTAGTTGAGTCCATAGAGCCCACTGTAAAATGGAAATAGGGAGAATCATTCAACATTACTTTTATAGATATATTGATGCATATATGAAGCACAAAACGCGGTCAATCTATTTGGTTTTGAATTAAACTTTTTTCTTTTTCCTTTTTTTTTTTTTAAAAATTTCATGGGTATTTTTTTTTTAATTTTTAATTTTTTAATAAGTTTTTGTTTTCAAAATTCATTAGTTCATTGACCAACAGAAAATTATTTTTTAAAATCAAATGATTTGGAAGGCAAAACCTTTCTTATGGATTACGCTATTAAAAAAAAAATCAAATATCATTAAGAATAATAATTCAAAAGAACATCAGGAATATCCACCCAAACCCGAAATCGTCCATGCTGAATAAAATCACGTGCCAACATGTGCGCACCTCTATTCTCCTGACGCCTAATCCAAAAAACCTTAAAATCTTGGCATGAAGCAAGATAGGTCTTACAATAAAAAATAATAAGACCAAGAACACAGTTGTCTTCTTGCGAAGAATTTAAAGCATAAATTAAAGACTGACAATCTGTAAACACACAACCAGGATCAAATAAAGATTCTGAAGCATAGGTCAAACAGTGCCTCAACGCAATTGCTTCTGTTACAATAGTTTCATTCCCACATTTTTCATACCCTGAAACTGCAAGAGAGAAGCCTCCTTCTGCATCTTCCAAAATCATACAAAACCCACAAAGTTCAAATATTGGAAAACACCAGCATCTACAAAAGCAAGCCAAGCCGCCTGATGTGAAACATGGCTTGGAATGATTTAGGCAGGCGGTGCATAGACAGTTTCGCTGTTTGTAACTGAAAACAAGCATTTTTGTAATCTTCATATCCTACACATGCTGCATCAACAACTTGACTAATAATTGGCCAACGATTGGACCATAATAAAGCATTCCGAGCGTCCCATAATTTTCATGCAACCGAAGCCATTAATTCTACATTGTCTATTCCCTCAGTAGTTAAAATTTATAAAAATAATTCCTGAAAAAACAAATTAGAATCTAAAACAACAAAGGCGGCTTGATCCCAAATCTAATGCGCAATAGGACACTTGACAAATATATGCTCAACACTTTCATCTTCCTAGCAAAAAAATTAGAAAGGGAATTAGGCACTCCTCTTTTTGCCAAATTATCACGAGTTGGCAACACATTTCGATCAACCCACCACATAAAATCCTGAATCTTAGGAGGAACTTCAAGCTTCCATAATTGCTTCCAATACTCTCTGGTTTCAGCCCGCCACTCCCAGATGACCTCAAAAGGTGGAAAGCAACATGATATGCAAATTTGACTGTACAAAGCCCCTTACGATCAAAGTACCATAGCAGCTTATCCATATTCGGCCTATTACTTAACAGAATCCTAAGAATGCATCTCATATCATTCACTGTGAACCAATTCATGATTTTAGATACATCTCACCTCTTTTCATTAGTGACAAAAAGATCACACACTCTCATAACTTCAGGAATGAATAGAGAACCATCCTCCACAAAGAAATTGTCATTCCTAGGCAGCCAAGGGTCTCTACTAACATAAATGGAACGACCATCCCTCACCCGCCATCTAACCCCCTATTGCAACACTTGTTTAGAGAATAAAATACTCTTCTAGACATAGCTACAACCTGATCTCGAAGTAGCGGATAAAATATGACGTTCCAATTTTGGGGTTAAACGATTGTATACTTTAGGACCAATTTAATTTCTAGATTGCGAACAATCTTTAGTAATGATTTGAACCACTCATGATTGTTGAAATGATATAATATTTATTAAAATGTTATAAGACTGTTTATCAACATTATTTCGATTATTCGTTGGATCTGAAGCGAAAACGAAGTCGAACAAAGGAAGAAACGAAAGTGCTCGACACTAACCATGCTGGCGACATAAGCTTTATGTCACCAAGCATGTCATTAGCTCTGGCGACAAGGGCTCTATGTCGCCAGCCTTGTCACCAATCACTGTAATCGGAATTTTAAAACCTATTTTAGCCGATTCTTTTCCATTCTCTCCAATCCTCTCGAAATCTCTCTTCACAAAGGTGTTTGTTCTCTCGAATTTTGTCACTATCTATCTGCTTGGGTGTCTCGGGTAAGTCTCCAACTGACCCTAATCTTCTTCTCTTTGAGTTTAACCATGATTGATAATGATATTGGAAGTGATTGATAGTGGTTTAGGGTGGATTAGGTATTGGACTTGTTAGGGTTTTGGTTGGAAACCCTAAGATTTGGGGAAAAGTGATTTAGAGGATTGAATCATGAAATTGAAGTGGGGTTTGGTCTAATCGTGTTATCGATATAGTTTATCGTTTGATCGTTTGTCGTTTCTTTTCGATTAGAATAGGTTTCTCTTTTCGTGCGCCACATATTCGACCGTTTGTCTAAATCTAATGTTGTTCTTTATTGTTGTTAGGCGAAGCGGACGATGTCGAGGATCGTGTCAGCGACGCTTAGCTTAACTTATCGTCGAAAGAAAGGTTAGCAATATCGTTTTGAACTCTATATTGGTTGTTGTATGCTTTATGAATTGTGCATTAAAATGGTTAACAAGATAACCACATGAATTGATAACTAGATAGATTAGATAGTGAATGCTAGAATGGGATATTGATTGCTGTATTGTTGATTATTGCTGATATACAAATGCCAGTAAGTCTTTTGCATGTTAGACTTAAGCTTTGGTTAGTTAGAGTTGGAAATAATTGGATAAGATACTAGTAAAGTACCTGACACATGTTGATTGAAAGCCAATTGATTGATATAATAAGATTGTTGATTGTTAAATGAAAATTGTGTGTTTGATCAGTGAACTAATTGAACATTGATTGCCCTAGTCATGGTTGAAAGTAGTGATGGAATGACATGTCATTAGGGGTACTCGAGATATCTCAACCTATTGAAAATAGGACTTTTTGGTTTAGCTAACCACCATTGAAAACTGAGTGACGACTCCTATTGG
This sequence comes from Cardiospermum halicacabum, assembly GCA_031304145.1. NCBI lineage: Eukaryota > Viridiplantae > Streptophyta > Magnoliopsida > Sapindales > Sapindaceae > Cardiospermum > Cardiospermum halicacabum. Next base: position 19,839,815 of record CM062395.1, read on the forward strand.
GTGTGACGGCACCACCGCCTAATTGGCCTAATTGGTGGCTTTGGCCTAATTGGCCCCGTTTCATTATTGATCCTAGATTAGTGGGAGTCTTAATAAATTTGAACTTTAATGTGAATAGCATTGTATGATGATTGCCTAGAGTATAAATGTTGTTTTGGGAATTCTAATGAGCGCATAGCAACTAAATGGACAATTAATAATGTCACATGTACTTAATGAATGTAACTGGAACTAGATGTGTAGCTCACTTTAGTGAAACCTGTAAATAACACTGAAATTGGGCGGGATTGTATTCTCTCATTATTGATTGTTAGCTTAGGTGCATTTGTGTGCCGAAACCATTGTTGAATGTTAAATAGACGCATATATGTGTGTTTGTTGGAGTGTAACTTGCTAACCAGACATCGATAGTCTGACGTTGTTTTTCTTCCATTTTTCTTGTCTATCTATTGAAATGTGAAATAGGTGATCGAGCAGCTTAGAGTTTCGAGCATCCCATTGAAGCATGTTGATTTCCTTGCACTTTGAACTATTTCAAATAAACTCATACGTTATTTTTAAATTTTTGCTAAGAAGGATTGTAAACCATTTATTATTGACTTTTTGAGCTTGTGATGGTTACACGATTTAATTGAGACTGTAAAACATTATTTGGATATTCTAGTTATTTTTCTAAGACATGTTACTATTCATATTTGTCAACCAATTATTTGATGATGTACTTTTCCAATGAATGTCTATATTATATTATTGCTTACGAAACAGGTTATTGAATTTATTTTACATTTAGCTTTATTATCCATTTTCCACACTTTAAAGAATGAACGATTGATTGTAATGTGGCGCTCTAGTCTCCGTTCGCGGTTTCGCCGTGGCCGGGGGTTGGGCGTTACATAAAAAAATCCCCCATTGGAAAATATTTAGCTTTGTAAACACGATACATAAGAGTATTGATATCAGTTAGAAACCTCCATCCTTGCTTCCTTAGCAGAGCAGCATTGAAATACCTCAAATTCCTGAAACCCATACCACGCTCTTCCTTCCTCCCACACATACAATTCCAAGCCAGCCAATTGATACCCTCATGATCTTTCGTACCAATCCACCAATATTTATTAAACATAACTTGCAACTGATTACACACTGAAACAGGAAGCAAGAAAATATTCATACAATAAGATGAAATAGCTTGTGCTACAGACTTGATCAAAACATCACGACCCACCCGCGAAAGAAATTTATTCTTCCAATTATTCATATATTTCCACACTCTATCATTGATAAAAGAAAATATCTACTTCTTACTACGACCCACCAATGAAGGCAATTCCAAATATTTTTCATCATCTAGGGGTAAATAGACATTTAACATACTTGAAATATTAGCTTTAACATCCTCAGGAATAGAAGGACTAAAAAGAAGACCAGATTTATTAAGATTCACCAACTGGCCTGAAGCTGCTTCATAGGTATTCAAAATTAACTTAATACTCTATGTCTCTTGGGAATTCCCTTTTAAGAAAAGTAAAAATCATCAGCAAAAAATAGATGGGAAACTCTAGGACATTCCTTACCAGCTCGACACCCATGACGAACTCCTCTACGTTCAACATCTTTAATTAATAATGACAAGCCCTCCGCCACAAACAAATATAGATAAGGAGAAATTTGATCCCCTTGTTAGAAATCTCGGGATGAAGTAATAAGACCCATCTGTGTATCATTCACACAAACATAATATCCAACATCCATAAAACACATTTTCATCCATTGTTGCCATATAGGATCAAATCCTAAAATAGAAAGCATATCACAAATATACTCCCAATTTACTCGATCATATGCCTTAGCAATATCAATTTTAAATCCACAAGCATAATTCTGACGCTGCGATCGTCCTTTTAGACTATGGATAGTCTCAAAAGCCATAAGAAAATTATCTGAGATCATGCGTCTAATCGAAGTTGATATCAGCTTACCAAGCAAACTCTTCAGCATATTCCAAATATATGAATAAATGTTGACTGGTTAGGTGATATTAGCTTACCAAGCAAACTCTTCAGCCTATTTGCTAAAACCTTAAATAGAATATTATAAAGCACATTACATAAAGCAATGAGCCTAAAATCTTTAGTAGTTATAGGGCTAGTACACTTAGGAATAAGCACAAATCAAAGTTTCAGTCAGGGATTTAGGTAGTGTACCTTGTGCAAGCCAAGAACGACAACTATCAGAGATATCTTTACCCATCACGTTCCAGTTGTTCTAAAAAAATGCCAGATTAAGGCCATCTGGACCAGGCACTTTGTCTGGATTAATTTTGGAAAAGTACCTTGCAAAATTTGTCATCCAGAAAAGCTCTTTTGAGCATGTTATTATCTTCAGAACTGACCAATGGTTGAACTAGATTTATAACCCTGTGACGATCATGGACTGTTGACCCTTAAAACAGAGCGGTGAAATAATCACATACAAGATCCTGAAATCCATTCAAATCATGCACCCAATTACCTTAACTGTCTTGCAATTGAGTAATACAATTACTATGCCTCCTTGCGTTTATATTATTATGAAAATATTTTAAATTTTTGTCACAATTCTTCAACCAAAAAAATTTAGTCTGCTGTTTAAGTCAAATCTCATCCTCAGCCAAAATTTTATTCCACACTTCCTTCAATTTTTGAATGGTCAAGCTGTCCAATGTATCGATTTCGTACTCCAACATTTGTTGTAGAAGACATTTATGCTTCCATCTAACTTGAAGTCGTGCCTTACCCAAGCCCGAACATCACAAATAATCTTATCCCTCCTAACAATAAAATCCGTACCCCTAGAATTTTCCCAACATTGTTGAACAATATCTAAAAAATCAGGTTGCAATAACCATGAATTATCAAACTTGAATCTTCGATTCGTACGACCCATAGAAAAATCAGTCTCAATTTGTAAAGGAGAATGATCAGAAACAGGAGGCACCAAAGTTGTACATACAACATTTGGGAATACAGAAGTCCAATCTGGTGTAGCATAAGCTCTATCCAATTTCTCTCTAGTAGGATCATTTGAATTCTATCTATAAACATAAGTAAACGTAGATCCCATACTAAAGATATCCAAAAGATTTACATAAAGCAAAGCACACCAAAACCCATCAATCCAAGAAGAATTACGAAGAGATCCCCCATCCTTTTCAAAATTTGATGCTATATCATTGCAGTCTCATGCACACAACCACGGTAAAGAGCTCCTAGCAGCCAAAGTACATAACAAATTCCATGAATCCCTACGCCTTGTACTTTCTGAAAACCATAAAAACCGGTAAAACGCCAATTAATAAATTGAACTACTACTAATACAATCAATAAAATTTCAAGAATATCATTAGATAGAACACTAAAAAAAAATATTCCATATAATAGAAAGGCCACCGCCAACTCCAACACTATCAAAAGAAAAACAAGAATCAAAATGCAATAGATTACGTAAAGCTTCCATTCGAGTACCATGAGCTTTAGTTTCAAAAAGAAAAAGAATTGTAGGCTTATAACAAGAGAGTAAATCTTTCAATACATTCACTACACGAGGCTTCCCGATACCTCGGCAGCTCCAAACTATGACCCTCGTGGTCCTCGGTCGATCTTCTTCTAGGAAGGATCGATCATTTGTTGTTTTGAACGTCCATCTAAATCATTATGAGTAGAAATAGAAGGAACAATTGGTACATTCTGATTACGAGGCCTATTCTTTGGATCAGAAGGCTTTTCCATTGGATCATCTTCAATCGGACCCGAAGAACCACCACTTAAACTTTGTGTATCTGTTTCCATATCCCCCACACCAGATGCCTTATCCCCAGTATTTAACTTCAAACATTAAAAAAAATTTGAAATTGATGTGAAAGAGTAAGACCAGTTGCCATAACACAAATTCCATGGGAACTTGTACCCACTACATCTAAACACAATAAAGAACTTGAACGTTGAGAACGTCTGACAAGAGCTCTTAACCTCTCATCCCGTAATGGTTTTAACTCAGACCACTTGTGATGAAGGAGAAAATCATAGTAAGAATCCGTTTGTTCAAGTTTTCCATAAAGAAAGCAATAAACAAAAATCCTTTCATAAGAAAAAAGTATAGAAGACAGACCCATCAAGATTGACAATTTTCTTCTTTATTTTTAATGACTTCATAGTTTCAATACATACCCTGATCCTCAAAATAGATTCATTCTAATCATCCTTCTTAACTATGACATCGTATTCCAAAAATTGGCCAATAAAGTCACCTAAGCCCTTGGCCATACCTTCGGTAAAATAACCAAGTCGAAGCTTGCTCACTATTACCCAAACCTCAGTGTAAATTAAGGGAATCTACATTGGATCAGCACCTGGATTGATAATGCTAAGGAATAACAAATGTTTATTGAATACCCATGGTGTACCCTTCAAAACCCTGACCACATCAACATCAGCATAGAATCGAAACAACAAAAATTTAGCACCCAAATCTGAAATAGAAACCCCCGCCAATGGATGTCACAATTCTGCCATCATGTCACGTCCATAATTTAGGGCTATTAATTTTCCTATTTTGGGAATTTATTTTCGTTATTTAAATTTTATTTAATTTTTCTTTCAAGGGTAAATTGGTTATTTGAAAATATTGACTTTTCGGTTTGACCATATGATTGACTAATTTGACTTTTGGGTTAGTTTTAAAAATAAAATGGAGATTTGATGTATTTTGTAATTAATTTGCAATTTGGGTTATTTTAAAGTCAAGTGGTAAGTTGTGGGTTTATGACAATATCTGTCACCCAAATATAAAGAAAAATAAGGGTTTTAGAAATCATTCTTCACAAAAACCTAAGAATAGAGATTTACGTGTTCTCTCAGATTTTTCTCTTAAACCAAAACCTAATTGCGGATTTCTAAACTATGTTCTTCAAGATTTCAATTGGGATTTTGGTTTCTTTTGTTCCAGGTATTGATTTCTATTCCTTTTATTATTACATCGCTTTAATTTTGATTTGGAGATTTTTTTTCTAAAATTAGGGTTTCCAATTTGGGAGATTTCGTTTCAATTGATTGTATATTTTGGGTTTAATTGAGTTTTAATCACTTCTTTAATTGTAAACCATAACTCTTTGATTTGGGAATTTATTCAATTTATTCTTGATTTGATTTAGATTAAATTGGGGATCGTCAGCCGGAGTGATTTAGTGTGATTTTTTTATTAGCAAAAAAAGGTTAGTAACCGTGTTTATGCCCCCACGTTTGTATGTTCTGTTTGTTCTCTATTTTGATAAGGTTAATTTAATATGAAACTGATAATCTGGAATCTATGAATTGGGTTACCGCTGCTGCATTTGAGTATGAACTTCTGGCTGCTTATCCGTTAAATGATATTTGTAACTTGTCAGTCTGATTTGGCGAATATTGACTATCTGTCTTTTCTGCTGCTTTAATATAGATATATGAATTAGTTTTTATAATTGTCTGTTAACTAGTAATATGAACTTTGTAATTTGTATAAAAGTCCTATTTTAGATTAATACGATAAGACCAGCATGCTGTAGGGAAAACTAGATGTATACATCGATGCGTGAAAGCGTATAGGCCTTGATTGCCAACTTATTTCTGGATGCGACGGCATCATTCTGGAGCTTTGCTCATGTCTAGATGTGACGATAGCACTTCTGGGAACTTTGATCAATCTCTAAGAGTTTTACTTTACCTCTATCTGTTTTTTGTTCCTAATTTTTGTATTTAAACTAAGGACAGGTCTGGTAAGTTAAACATCATTTAATAATATAACAATATGAAGTTTGTTATATGATAAATTGTTTCAGCTTCTGCTTATGAATGTCTGCTACGAACTGTTTTGTTTTCAATCTGTTGCTTGTTACATTAGGTTCTAATCTTTGGGTAGCATGATTTTGACTGCTAACTGACCATAGGCAATAGGAATAAACCCAAATAGATGTTTAGAGCTTGAATAGCAAAAATCATAATTTGAATAGGCTGAAAACGTGAACAGGGGTCTCTAGCCGAGCTCTTTACCGAATTGTCAATTTGGTGAGCCTTGAGATCATTAGTAATGCCTCTATCCGAACTGATCATCGAATTATAGTTCGGTATGAACCTTAGACTGTAGACTTAACTCTCTGTCTGACTTACCTACCGAACTGACCACCGAATTAGAGTTCGATAAAACCATAGGATCCAGATTTGGCTCTCTGTCGGAACTCTTCACCAAGCTTCTATTGAATTATAATTCGGTGAGACAGTGAGACCTTAAAAACACTTTCTATTCGAACTAGCTACCGAATTAAGAACTGAAATACAATTCGATATAACTGATAACCATTTTGTCCGAACTGCATACCGAGCTTGCAACAGAATTACAATTCGGTATATCAGGTAGTGCTCTCTGTCCGAGCTGTTCACCGGACTCAGTACCGAGCTAACAGTTCAGTTTCGAACTCTGAATTGAAATAATTTGTTAACTTTAAATCCTACTTCCAAACGGTAATTGTTATAATCTGTAATCGCTTATCCTGGATCGCATTAAGGGAATTAAAACAAGATGTAATTGGTTTTCTTAATCAACTTGTTGATCATGTTTGTTACCCTATGTTTGTAAACTAATCTACATACGTGTGTGTGACATTGTATTCTGTTAAGTAAGACGCATCCTGTGTATGCTTGATGGGCATTGGCTTACTAACCAGACATCGATAGTCTGACCCTTCGTGGTTTTCATTTTTATTTTGTAGTTTTTTTTTAACCCATTTGGGATGGAAATCGCTGAGTTCAAACAGTCAGGTGGAGTAGCAGGATATGGCTCACGCATGTCAGCATCAATCATCATTTGGCATCTTTATCTAGATTTTATTTTCATATTGTTATTTCAAATTTTGGATTTATTTACAGACTCTAGAACTGTAATCGCTTCATACTTTTGGGGTTTGATTTTTAGTCAGACAATCTGAATATTTCGGTTTGACTTCATTTGTTTTGGACTTATATTTGAACTATCTGCTTTGGGTCACTTTTCAACAATCATATATTCAGTAACATTCTTATTTACATATCTGTCTCGTATGATTGTTATATTTGTTTATCCGTCCGTTCAGTTTTGCATGTGACATTTATTCTTCGTGTCTCTTCCGTCAAGGTGAGGGTTCAGGTGTTACACATCGTATCCTTCATTAGTTGGAAGTTGATCCTATTATACTTAAGAAACATACCAACCAAACAATGATCTAGGAGTGTTGTGCGGGAACGATGTCAGGAGCAAGTACAAAACTCTCTTCCTCCTCATCGCATAAGGACAATTGATTAAGGTCCGCTTCCATGGAGAAACCCTAGAAAAAACCTTGAAAAACCACACAAACGAGAGAACATGCACTAATCATACGAGATACACAAAAATAAATCATAATGGATTACACCATGTATTAAAAAAATTAAACTTTTATTTGTATGCAATTTACGATTTTTAAAGTTTATAAATTTAATTTATACTTTTTATATCCATTTATTTAATTCGATATCTTGTCTGGTTCAGTTCTTGCAATTTTTCCTTAAAAGAAAATAATAAATTCAAATAAATAAAAATTTATAAATATATAAAAATAAATTTTATGCATAAACAAAATGGAAAATAATATATATATATATATAATTTAAGAATGAAAATTACATTAACTTTAATTATTTACTATACCACCATAATTATATATATCATCTTCTAATAAAATAATAAAATTTTATTTTATAATAAATAAATAGATTAAATAATTTATTATTATTTTTTAATTTGAAATTAAAACTAATTTTATTAAATTAAATTAATCATATATTAGCCATATGTAACAAGTTTGATATAAAATTCACACCAAGTTAAGTGGCTAGGAACAGGTGGTTAGGACTAATTGAGCGTTTTCAACACAAAAAATTTATTATCGAATTTTTTCGCTAGTGAAGAAGACTTCAACTAGAATATATGTGTTGATGTGGTAGTTTAAGATCTGTCGTCAAGTATCCTTAAGACAATATGAGGGTCTTGAAGGGTTAGAACTGTTACGAAGATATTTGGACAACCATTTTGTAAAGTGTATGTGATCCTTTTTCATTCGTTTGATATAGTATTTATAGGATCAAATTATAAACAAAGTCTCTATGTTATTCATTTTCTTTAATGCATTTATTTATGCATATTCGTTCAAATTATTAGGTTAGATTATCAATCCTCCTATGATTAATGTACATTTCGCCCTAAATTACGTGCGAAGTTATATTTTATCTCCTCACTTTTTTGTTCGAAATGATCCCATTCTAAAGATTACTTCCTTGGCTAGAATGTGCATCATTATAACATTTTATTCCTAATCTAGTGGTTCGAAACGTCAGATAAGGATTTATGCTTTCGAGTGCTCCTAATAGTTCGAAGCGTCAGATAAGGATTTATGCTTTCAAGTGCTCCTAATAGGTCATTTCTCAACTTCTTAAAGCATTTCCTTGTCCTTTGTCCGCTGAGTCATTTGATTGCTTTGTTATCCACAAAATAGACCTAATTTATTGTATTAGGCTTTATCTAGAGCTCCATGTTAATCTTTTATGTTTAATTAATAGGCTTCTATTTTATTTGTTTGATCCACTACAGTATTTTACTAATGTTATTCTTAAATTTTTTTAAGGATGGAATTATCATATACTTCTTACCGGTATCCCATTAGGTGTTTTGTAAGTTGCTTGCTTTTTAGTGAGCTTCACGTGATCCACTTGTTTATGGGTTATCGAGATCATGGGTTCTTTATTTTTGAAACATTTTTTTTCTAAGAAATCATGAAGAGACAATGATCTTTAAGTGAATAGACACATTGTAAATAGTCTAGAGATTTTTTCTGCTGTTGCTTAGTGGCCCACAATTATGACCTTCCATATCAGCAATTCACTAACCACGAAAATATTAATAAATAAAGGTAAATTGGGTAGTGAATTTTTTTTTAAAGACTTTCAAGTTTTTTCTCTCGATTTTCTTTATTAACTTATTATTTCCTTGTTTGTAGACAAAACTTTGATGGCTCTTCTTGATCTTCTATTTTGCAATTGTTCCAAGTTTTGTTCATTTTACTTCTTTTTTTTTTTTCATTTTTCTTTTACGCATTTAGTTTTTTTAATGTGATTTTTCTATTTTCTTGCATTTCCAATTTCATTTTCTGTTCTTTGGCTTAGAACTATCCTTGTAGGCTTTGTTTAGTAGAGAAACTTTCTTTTGTTCTGGGTGTAACTTGGTTCAATAAAGGTTCAATATTGCTATACTTTGTGGTATTCTTATGATTTGAAATTTTCTCTTGCTGGATCACTTTCCATTAGTTTCGCTTTAGTAATTAGGATTTCTCTCTGTTTATGCTAACTTAAACTAACTTTTACCCGACAAATCTCCAAATGTCAAGCGATAAAGAGGACCATGTTTCTATTATCGGAACTCCCTCCAATGAAGACGTCTCCATTTAGCCTATAAATCTTAGAACGAGTAGCAATGCTAGCATTAGTGGGCAAACATATGCTAATGAAAAACGATAATTGAGGATCTAAGTTATAACATCTAAATTTTGAGCCAAAAAATTTTCATTTATTTCGGTTCAATTTTAAAATGTTTTAGAAAATGGATTTTTGAAATTCCACAGAGAAATAAATCAATAATTCACTCTAGAGGAAAATATGGTAATTATAGACCACAGAACAAAAGCACAAAGTCAAATTGATTTAATTAGAGCAATTTCAAAACTATTTTCATGAAAATGAGTTTTAGTTTGAAAATTGGGATTCTTGCGAGAAAATGGATTTTTATAGCCCAAATATAATTTTCAGGTATGAAGTGACCTATATTTTTTATTCGAAAAATATTTTCGAATCGAAGATGATCAAAATAAAAAACCAAAAGGTTGGTGGGGCTAATTAGTAGGCTAAAGTAAGTAATGAGCCCAAAATGACTAATTGGCCCAAAAGCCCATCATCCCAAAAACCCACCTCTCCCACTCTTAACCAACAAAATCTTTCTTCCATCCTATCATCCTCTAGAAACTAATCAAAGCACACACTCATACCACCCCTCACACAAGCTTCATTCATCTCTCACAATCACCCAGAACCTACCCCCATTTACTCCTCCCAACAACTCCAAAAGTTCTATTTGTTGAATAATTAAGAAGAACTAAAGCCTTTTTTTTCACAAGTTTGGTAATAGTCTTTGAACCGTTGTAATGGTGATTTAGGATTTGTAATGCTTGATTTCAAAAAATGCTTGTTAGTAGGACTATAGAGATTAAAATTATGCTTCCGATTAGTGGTTTAGGTAGTCATGATCTCTAATGTCATTTTGAGCAAACCCTAGAGTAAAGAGGATGAATTTTAACGTTAATGGTGTCATTAGTTGATTGGTTGTTACTGTGACTCCAATAGACAACTAGTGTCGTAAAACAAGATGATTCGTCCCTGACCCGCATGTACCCACATGGTCATAGGCCCGTACCCGTCCTTGCGGGTTATGGGTAGCCTGCAGACAAGCCCATATTTATTTTTTTAATTTTAAAAAAAAATATTTTTTTTTTACTTTTTACAACTAAAATAATAATATTTATATTATTATATTATTTCAATAACACTTCATTCATTACTATTTTATTAATTTTTGAATTATTAAATTTTTTTTCTAATTTACTATATAAAATAAGTTAAATAATAAGAGTAAATTACACTGACATCCCCTAGACCATTGCAAACTACAGCCAGATGAGAAGTTACTGAAAATCTACAACCTGACACTTTAATCCAACTGACTGATTGACCACCGTTAAATTACCATTCACATGACGTGAATCAAGGGAAAAATTGAAAATGCACTATGTAGTTTCCAGACAATCATTTTAGCTAACATATGTTATTAACTCAATTAATGCATTAAATGTCAAGCAATCGACAAATAATCCTATGGAGCATAAAATGATAACACCTATATTACCTATAAAAATCACAGAGGTAACCTATCAATCATAAGATTCCATTAACTAATACCAAAAGTCATCATCTCTACTCTAAGGCTTGCCCAGAATAATATTAGAGACTATATCTATCTTAGATATCTTTCCGAAAGCATAAATGAATCCATATAGTGGTGTTAAAAACACCTATTGAAATCCAACATCAGAAATCCGAAAATCATCATTAAAGAGTTCAAAGGTTCTTAGTAATGGATGAAAATGGAAGAAGTATGCTTAAATTCTTCTTGGAATAATTAAATAGAACTCTTGGGGTAGTTGAGTGAGTGAATGAGGTGGGTTTTGGTAGTTGAGAGTAGTAAATGGAGTTTCGAGGTTTTGAGGTGAAAGTGTATGTGTGGCCGGTTGGAGGAGAGAGTGAGAGGGACAAAGAGTTAGGATGGGAATGAAAATAGGTATATGAGTTGAAAGTGTTAGGCATTTTGGGTTAGTTTGGGCTCAATAGCTATTTTAAGCACATTTCACACCTTTAACCCTAATTCATTCTCATTAATCCTTTCTTCTCCATTTTGATCATTTAAACCCGTTTATGTATAAAAGTCCAATTATTCAAAACAAGACCTATTTTTACTAAAATAGTTTTGCAATCACTTTACTTAAATCACTTTGACTCTATGCATCTGTTCTGTATTCTCTAGTTACCATTTGACCCTCTAGAGTGAATTTTCAATTATTCCTAAATGGAATTTCAAAACTTCAGTTTCTAAAACAGATTTAATTTGAACCAAAATTTGGAATCAATTGAAAATTCACTCTAGAGGGTCAAATGGTAATTATAGACTACTTCTTAACATGTAGTAGTTAGAAAGACATCCATTCTTCGAGAACGGTCTAGTGAGTAACATTACAATATCTCAACAGCTCTCTGGGATGGTGGGTCTCCCAATACTCTAAATTTGTAAACACACTAAAAACATGGTGGGTCTCCCAATACTCTAAACTTGTAAACACACTAAAAACATCATCGGTGAATCGCCTTAAACCAAAATCAAACCATATATCTATTACTCTAAACTAGTAAACACACTAAAAGCATCATCAGTGAATCTCTTAAACCAAAATCAAACCATATATCTATTATTGGCTACTTAGCACTTACTTAGCAGCCTAATTCTCGGTCTACAAAATAGGTTTTCTAGACTTGTTAGGGCTAGGGAAAGTATCACCATAATGTCTTCCATCGCAACAATTTATTTTCACATATGAAAATCATAACCATCTCATTTCCGAATCAAAGATTCTAGAGATAATCCCTTGTGTAAAATCTCACCACCACGCCTTCTGCAATGAATTTATACATATGTATATCCATACATATAAGCGCTAAAGATCCAAATTTATGTGAAGAATGAGATAGATTAATTTGAGAGGTGGAGAGAAAAATAGAAAGAAGTAGACTTAAGAAGTGAGTAAGAAAGATGAAGGTTAATTTGTGAGGGGGAGAAGAAGGCAAAAGATATTGAAATAAGTAAAGAAGAAGAGATATGCTTAAAACTGAAGCCTTTCTAATATTCAAACATCTTACTACCATATGTTACTTCATAATTGGTAAAATATCATACAAACATAAAAATGGTCATTTTATTTGTTTTTATACCAAAAGTTGAACTTTCACAGTATCATGTCAACTTCCTGTAGTTGCTTAAGAGTCCAACTTTATATATATTTGAAACTATCGATTATCACTTGTAACAATTTATTATATCCAAATTGATATGAAAATTATTTTTGTAAAATATCATAAGAGATACTTTAAATGATTTTTTAAATTAAAGTTAAGTAGATGACAATAATAATACCATAGAACTTGTATAGTTAATGTTCAAAACTATATAAAAATAAATAAGTCAAATTTGATTAATTGAGATCTGAATGTTTCTTACTTGATAAGGAGTATATGTATTTTTGAATGTCTATCGACATCCATGAGGATTTAGACTTGGTTACGTATAAGGTATGAGGGCTTCAAGAACCTTAAACTTAATTATATTTTTCATGTTAATTCTCAAATTTTACGAAATATTATTTTAACTCCTTAACTTTCAAATGTTCGGTTAATTAAATTCTTTTTGTTGATGTACAGGTTAAGCTCGTAGTAAAAATAATTAACTTGAAAATGTCAATTAAGCGCTCTACCTAAGTAAAAATGGTTGAATTGACCTACAATTTACAAGTTGAGTGACTCATGAAACCATTATGCTTATAAATAATATATATATATATAAATCAAATTTTACCAATTACAATATTTAAAGTTGTTGAAGTGTAAATAGAATAATTTTTAAAATATCTCATTTAAAAAATTTGTAAATTACGAACCTTTTAAATTTTAATTTTAAGTAAACGAATCACCAAAACTTTTATTTACGAGTATAAATTTTTTTAAAGTTGAAACTTCACAAACAAGTTAAATCGATAAAAATACCTTTAAATACACGTTTTACTATGTAAAACACATCTCTAGGAATATATCGGTCAATTTTATATATTTTTAAAATTTCAAAATTTTAAAATATACAAATTTAAAATAAATTTTGTGCGGACAATTAATGTAGTTTAAAATTTCGAATAATTAAAAATAAAATTATTTTTTAATATATTTTTTCCTAAAAATTGATGACCAGATAATATGATAACCATATATTTGTAATGCAATTAAAAATTCATAAATCTGAATAAACATAGAGATCATGCAAAAATTAAATAGTAGTGTGATAACTCTTTTTTACAAATACATATAGATGGAAGATTTTTAGAACCTTGGAATTGGAATTAACATCCTAAATAGCATTTATCACCATAATAAATAAAATCAGAAGCATAAAATATCAAAGAATAAATCCAAAGCGCCACCATCAAATGCTGAAGAGAAAGCAAAAGCAGCCATTTTAGACATCCAATCCAAAAGGGAAAATTCATCACTCAAATTTCCAAAAAGTTTAAAAAGAAAAAACTTATGTAATGAGATTAATTAGGAAAAAAGATTAGCTTTTATTGTTGAACAAGTTAGTGTACAAATTATGATGGGTTGGGTTGCTTGCAAAACATAAACTACAATATAAGGAAACGTAGAGGTGTCAAGGAAATGAATTGTCCAACTTAATATTTTTATGTTTCTTTTTGGTAAATTGATTTCTATGCTTTGTGTATATGATAAGCAAAGCATCACTTTCTCAGTTATGGCAGCTCATAATTTGTTCACATAAAATACAAATGGTTGATTTGTTTTCAAAAATGACTTGTTCGAACTTGAAAGTTGACTCTTGTACCTGTAATCAACAGAGAAATTGAAGTGCACTTTTGGATGGTAAATGGTTTATTTAAAAGCAGGCATGACATGAGGGTGAAAAACAGAAAAATATAGTATGATGGTAGAAGTTAGTTAATTATTGTTTTTATTATTTTTAATTTAAATTATTTATCATATCTAATAAATTACACGAAACAAAATTTTGTTCAGTAAGAAAAAGAACTGGAAGAATTTTATTTTTATTATTTTGTAACTTTTATTTATGTTATATAGTTTAATTTTAAAACTTTTATAAAAATAAGCTTTCAAATTTTCACTTTTTAGAAGTAGTCCAAACTAACCATTTTATCTTCCGTATCTTCCATAAAGACCTTTTATACTAATAAGTGAAGGTGTGAAGAGAGTCTGTGAGGAGGATTTGTGAAGTTGTGAAGGACTATATTTGAAATTCAAAGTTTGGATGGATAAAAATATAAATATATATTTTTTTTATTAATTTTGAAATTTTAAACTTTGTTAGGTCTATTTAATATATATATTTTAAAAAATCTAATTGACATTTTATACATTAAAATTTTATTTCATTGTGAGAATAAATAAATGGAGCTATTTTTAATAGATATGGTGGGAAATGCACAACAATAAAGTTTATTTAAATAGAATTTTTAGTTAGAAATTTTTAATTTTTAAGAGTGTATCACTTGTTTGATTAATAGCGAATTCAATTGAAAACAATCATTTCTAAAATGGTGGTAAGATGAATGTTTTGTTGGAAAAACTCAGCTAGCTCTGATACTACTTGTTAAAGACATTGGTGATTAGAGGTATCAATTCGTGTTAGCGAATCGGATTTGACTAAACTCGACACGACTCGATTACGTTTATATCTAACTCGACTCGACACGTTCAATAAACTATTTGTAATTTTTCAACTCGACACGAATTCGTTTAATACGCGTGTTAACGTCTCGACACGATTAATTTGGTTAAATAACTCAAAATTTCGTTAAATAACTCAAAATTTGTAATTGTGCAACTCGATTACTCGTTTAACATGTTTATCTATTAACTTATTGAACTTGTTTGTGCATTAACCCATTTAACTTGTTTATGCATTAACTCATTTAACATGTTTAGACATTATCTCATTTAACCTGTTTATACGTTAACCCATTTAACTTGTTTATGCGTTAACCCATTTAACCTGTTTATGCATTAGTCTATTTAATCTGTTTATCCACTAACCCGTTTAACCCATTCAATCAAAACCTATACACCTTCACTTGCAAATTTGATTAAAACTAATAAAAAATCAATAACAATATATCAAATTAAAGAGAGACACTAACTCCTAAGTTAAAGATAAAAAAATTGGGGTGAGACTATTAATGTTATATAGATAGTCATCAAGAAGAGTTTCGTCTGAGGCAAACTACGAAGAGGGGGCGGCGAATATGATATTTGACTAATGCTTGGTTGATGACGAGATAGGAAGCAGAGGAGACAAAGCTAAGCCAAGCGGTTGAAGGTGAGAGATGAGGTAGAGAGACGGAATAATTTCTAATTTTCTAAAAAGTTAGAGTTTTGTTAGATTGATAGTATATATATAAATATATATATACTAAAAATAATTATTTTATCCTTTAAAATTATATAAATTTTATTTTCACCCCAATTATGCGGGTTGACACGTTAACCTCTTAGTCAAACCCGACTCGACTCGTTTATAAACAGGTTAATCGTGTTGTGTCATAAATATGTCAAAATTCATTTAACTTAAACTCAACCCACTTATTTTTCGCGGGTTCGTGTCAACCCATCGAGTCATGACCCATTTTGGCACCTCCTATTGGTGATCCATTATAGTAGAGACGAATATTAATACCACAAAGTAAATAAAACATATACAATGTAAGAAAATAAGATAAAAGGTTTTACGTGGAAACTTAAAACGGAAAAACAAATCGCGGATGTTAGAATGCCGAGAGACTAATTCACTATGTAACAATAAAATAACAATTACAACCAGAATACCACTCTCTCACTCTCTCACGCAATTACATTGGCCATAGCATTAAACGCGAACTTGTTAAGTGTAGAGTCTGTCTTTATTATCTTATTTTCTCTTTTATATTGGGCTCAGATTGTAACGTCCTGAAAATGGGCCTAGAATTTTTAAAATATTTTTATAAAAAACAAATAATAATAATAATTAAGTGATATTGTTGAGTGAGTTTAATTCATTGGAATTTTTTTTTATTTAAAACCGGTGCTTTCGAAAATTTTCACTTGGAAAATTAAAAGTATATATCAGGTAGATATCATTAATTGGGGAAGAAATCAAATGATCAGTAGCTAGTATTTGAATGTTCTGTATTTTAAAATCTACATGATTTAAAATTTAATATTTTGTTGTTTAATTTTTTTTAAAAAAGAGTCCAAAAATAATTTGTCACCTAAGTGACTTTTTTTTTTTTTTTTTTAAAATTTGTGATAACTCGAACATCTTTCATATTGATTTTAAAATAAGTGATCTTGGGTTCGGTTTGGAATGGATCTAATATTGGACTTGGGCCTCAAAAGAGCCCAAATCCAATAAATTTGGCCCAACTAGCCAATTGGTTCAAGCCTATCAGAATAACATACACTTTCCCCTTCCTTTACCGTCATCTCACGCACGCTTGGTTTCAATTACCAAAACAGAGCATCATGCTCTTCTTCACCAATTTCATGCATGTCTCAAGATTTTTTTAACTTTTGATGGCAAGCTAAGGAAGCCTTCTCAATTCCACCATCGTCTCCGAACTAACCAAAGTAGGTATTTTGGGGAGTCTTCAATCTCCTTGTTTTAAAGTTAGTAAGGTAATTGATTTCATTTATCATGATTTTTGAACTCAATTTGAGGATTTTAATAAGCTCTCATTTAATTGTTTCTTTTAGGGTTTGGTTTGTTAGATAGTCATCCATTTTGGTCAAAAGGGTTTCTATGTTTTGAACAACATGATTTGAGATAATGTTGAACTCTAACTCTATGGGTAATTGATGGATTTTGACTATGTTCAATGGATTTCTATACTGTAACACTTTTGTGAGCCTACAATTCCTTCGTCGAGTGAATTCAATTTTTACTTTCCTAAATCAAATGAACTGCCCTATTTTCAAAATCGGTTTAAAGAGTGTGAGTATATTGGAAATGATTTTGAGAAAAGTTAAGCTGAATTGATTCTTGGTTCAAACAAATACTAGTCTTTTAAAAAGATATTTTTATGAATTTAAAATCATAATTGTGCGTGTGAGTACTGATTCACGGTGCAATAAGTAATGGATTTTGTAAACTGAATTGAGTTTTACTTTGGGGTCTCAGGTGACCACCAAGCGGAGGATAAGAACTAGAAAGAGAGACTGTTTTGTTAAATTTGGGTTTAGCATTAAAGGTTGGTAAAATCTGTTTTTGCCCTACATATTGTTTGTTTATTATTGTTCTTCTTGGCTTTTGCTGCATATTAAATTGGCTGATATTGTGTTTTGTAGTTGCTGCTTTGATGTAAATTAAAATTAATTTATATTAAAGACTAGTGTAAAACAAAATTTTAGTTTAATTAGTCATTAAAGTGGAAATAAGAGAGTTGTATTGAGTCTCTGCTTTAATGTACTTTGATGTTGAATCTCTGCTTGTTATGGTTTGGTGCTAATATTAGTGCTAATAATCTCATGGAGTGTGTAAAATAAATTGACTAAGTGTAAACTGAAACACCTTAATGTCGTTTTTAGTTTATAGTGTATCCGGTGATGAAAAGACGTCTTAGGGGTTCAGAAGTACTCCGACACCATAGCGGTACATTGGCGGAGAGGATATGCCAATAGTGTAGACTTCGATCTAATTTTGGGGCTTTGGCTTAATAGTGAGACTTCGGTCTATAGTGCCATTCATAGAATGGAAGTGCGGATTTAAATCTGATAGTGGGGCTTGGTCCAATAGTGTTCCCGTTTCACCAAGTGTTTATAGGCTAATCGGGCATTGAAAATGCAATTCAGATGATCATTTTCTTAGTTACATAGTAGTGTTGTGCATCTTATGATTTTGGGTAATTTGTTTGGTTATATTGATGTTTTATTGGCTGATTATGATTTCGGTTATGTGTTTGAGTGATGGTTTTGCAATGTATATATTAGTGTTTTTCTTGTGCTTGACTTTGAAGTTAATTTGTGAGGTGTGCATACTATCATACAGTGACATTTAGGTGTTTAGAGTTTTGGTATAGAGTTGAGATGTCACATATAGTGGCAATCGTTTAGTTTATTTCTAAATTGATCATGTCATATAAGAGTTATTGCACTGCAAATTTTAATTAATAATTGGGCTTACATCACATTTAGGTGTTAATTAGTGTGTTCCTATATAGTGATAAAAAGATGACCAAGTCGGTCACTTGTGCAGTTCCAAGAGATCAAACAGATGGGCCCTTGGTCGAGTAGTTTGTATTATTGTGTTATTTGGTAGCTATAGATGTCACGTTTAAAATTTGGTTTCATTTTCAGTTGATCCGGTTGTGTTTTGGAACTGAGCAAGTCACTCAGATGGTCACAAATTAGCTGTAAAATTTCAAGTTTTAATAGCAGACTTCTTTATCTTCATTCTCATACGTTTTAAGTCCGTTTTGGACAAAATTTGAGGCCACACATTCATTAGGATATCTACTATTTAGTTATATATATATATTATAATTTACTGGGCTATTTTATATATTTAAAAATTTAGAAAATCCTTCAGGTATTCATAAAATTTCAGTTTTAATATTTAACTCCGCTGTCTTCCGTTTTAACTCCGTTTTGGACAAAGTTGGTGGCCACGCATTTGTTATGATATATAATATTTAATTATTTTTTTTAATTTATTGAGCTGGTTTTATGTTTAAAAATTTAGAAACTCCTTCAGGTGTTCATGAAATTTCAAGTTTTAATAGTGGACTTATTTATCTTCGTTCTCTTTCGTTTTAGCTCCGTTTAGAATAAAATTTAAGGCCAGTGTTTTGTGTTGATACCTACTATTTAATTAAATTTTTTATAATTTATTAGGTTGTTTCTTTTATATTTTAAATTTCGAAAAGTCTTCGAGTGTTAAGCATTGGTAAGTTCGATTTCATTAAATTGATTGAGTCTATAGGAGTTCATAGCCATGTATGTTGACCATTTTTACCTCTTCTAGTATTCCTCCAACTTGTCTCAAGCACAAGTTTCTTTTGTCTCGACTTACGGGAATTGTTTGATCCGTTACTTGTGGTGTAAGTTACCTTAATGTTGTATTTGTATTAGCTTAATCAAGTTAATAAGCAAGACTAATGCATATAAATCTTAGCATGTTTTAATGTCTTGCTTTATTTTATTTTATTGATCTTGTTTGCTTGGTATGACTTAATGGTTGAATCATTGTATGGTGACGCTAAAGGCAAAGCTTCAATTTCATCTTGTGTGACATGTAGCTAAAATTATATAGAGCATTTGTGTGTCTGTGTTTTTGGGACAAGATTTTTACCAACTTGGCTATATAGCTTATCATGTGGTTTCTTTTTATTTTATTTTTTCTTCTTTAAATTGAAAAAGGAGCAAGTGATCGAGTAGGTTCTTTTGTTCGGGCTTTGGATAGTCTTTCATAGAGCCATTTTCATTTTGTTATATGTCCATAGTAGCTATGTGTATAGGGCATATGGTCATTTTGTAAATTTTAATACCTAATGTTATCAAATGGGTGTTAGACTTTGTAAATATTTAATGAATTCGAGAGTTATATATATATATATATAATGATTTTTTTTGTTATAGGTACATATATAATTGTTTATTGAACAGGTTGTATTTTAAAATAGCTAAGTAAGCTATTTTTATTATTTTCATTTTATTTTATTTTTATTATTTACATTGATAAAGTTTATCAATTTATGATAAGCAATATTGTACAGGTTTGCATAATTGAATTCATAGGTCCGTCATAGGTCGCATTCGGGATGGTCCATCATCGGAATGGGGGTGGATTACAGCGTGACACAGATTGTGTCGCGCCAGTTAGAATATAAGTAGATATCTTTGTAATTGTAAACTCTATGTACTCAAAAAAGAGAGTATAAACCCTAGTACTAGTGCAACGTGGAGTAGGCAGTTTTGGTCAAACCACAGAAAACTCGTGTGTTCTTTACTCTTCAAAATTTTAACTTTCTATCATGCCTATAATATTTCCTAACAAGTGTTATCAGAGCTTGGTTCAAAATAATGGTAGAAGATGGGAAAGTTAAGATTGATAAGTTCTATGGAACAGATTATGGATTTTGGAAGATGCAAATCGAAGATTATTTGTATCAGAAAAAATTACATCAGCCTCTCAAGAAGGAGAAGCCAGAAGGTATGTCAGATGCAGACTAGAAACTTCTGGATCAGCAAGCCCTAGGCGTGGTCAGATTCACATTGACAAGGAATGTTGTGTACAGTGTTATCAATGAGAAGACTATTTACGGATTGATCGAGGCGTTATCAAATATGTATGAGAAGCCTTCTGCATCTAATAAGGTATATTTGATTCGTCAGTTGGTGAATACCAGAATGAAAGGAGGGTCAGTCACAAATCATATGAACGAAATTAATTCTATTATACCGAGATTAGATTCGGTAAAGGTTAAATTTGATGATGAAGTTCAGGCGCTACTCCTACTATCATCCTTGTCCGATAGTTGAGCAGTAATAGTTACAACAATAAGCAGTTCATCAGGGAAAAATACTCTCAATTTTAAAGACATTCGAGATTCGATTCTCAGTGAAGATACACATAAACGTAATATTGCGCAGTCTTCTGGATCTGGTTCTACATTGTATACTGAAAGTAGAGGCAGAAAGTCTCAGGGGGGGTCAGAACCAAAAAGGTAGACCTAAATAGAGAAGTGACAAGTGGTAAGGAAGGGCGTAAAGATATTGTATAATGGAATTGCAACAAGACTGGTCACTTCAAAAATCAATGTAGAAATGCGAAAGAAAAAAGAGAGAATGATTCGGTGAACGCAGCAACAAAAGATTCTGATGCACTTGCTTGTTGTGTAGAATGTCCAATAGAATCTTGGATTATAGATTCCAGTGCGTCATTTCACTCAACTACGTGCAAGGAATTACTGCACAACTTTGTTCAGGGAAGGCTTAGAAACGTTCATCTTGCTGATGATGAACCATTATTCATCGAAGGGAAAGGTCATGTGAGCTTGGAAACTAATAGATGTTAGGTTTGTTCTTGGACTCAAGAGAAATTTGATTTCAGTTGGTCAATTGGATGCAGATGATTATCATACAGCTTTGGCAAATGGGCAATAGAAGGTCTCAAGGGGCAATCTGATGTTAGTAGGAGGATAGAAGGTTGGAACCTTGTATGTTGCAGAAAAATTAGATTCTTTAAATACAGTTAATAATGGTGTTAGTCCTTCAAATTTATGGCACCATAGACTTGGACACATGAGCGAGAAGGGCATGAAGCAGTTAGCAGCAAATGGCGAGATTCCAGAGTTGAAAACAGTTAATCTCATTTTTTACAAACCATATGTATAAGAAAGAAAAAGAGAATGACTTTCACAAAGGTTGCCAAGACACCAAAGGCTAGAATACTTGAACTAGTACATATAGATGTGTGTGGTCTTACATCCGTGGAGTCAATTGGAGGAGCTCGTTATTATGCCACCTTTATCGATAATGCGACAAGAAAGGTATGGGGTTTATTTTTTGAAAAATAAATTTGATGTATTTTCTACTTTTAAAAGATGGAAAACTGAGATTGAGAACCCCACTGGTTTGAAAATAAAATGTTTGAAATCTAGAAATGGTGGAAGGTATAGTAGTCATGAGTTTAAAGAGTACTATGCAGAGAATGGTATTAGAATGATCAAAATCATTCAGAGACACCGCAAGAGAATGGTGTAATGCACTTGATGAACATAACTATTAATGAAAAGGCGAGAAGTATGAGACTAGATGCAGGGCTACCAAAGAAATTTTGGGCAGAAGCAGTTAATACAGTAGCTTATCTCATAAATCGTAGACCTTTAGTTTCATTAGAGTTCAAGATTTTTGAAGAGGTCTGGTCTGGAAAATAGGTAAATCTTTCACACTTGCGAACTTTTGGCTACATTTCATATGTGCGAGTTAAAGATTTTATAAACTTGCTCAAAATCAAAAAAGTTTTACTTTATCGGCTACGATTCTGATGACATGGGTTATCGTTTCTGGGATAATGATGGCCGAAGTGTTTTCAGAAGTAGAGATATTTTTTTCATTAAAACATCTTATACAAAGACAAATTTATGGCAGATTCTGAGGTTGCAATGAAATAGACTGAGAAAATAAAAGAAGTAGTGTTGGAAGATATTACTGAAGATGATATTGGTGCAAACAAAGATATGCCAATAAATCCAGCTACACATACAGCTGGAATGAGGTGGTCTAGCAAATAGCGAAAGCAAGTGGATAGGTATTCTCTATCCAAGTTTTATTTGCTTTTGACAGAACATGGTGAACTAGAGTGTTACTCAGAGATAATATAGACGGATGATTATAACCAGTGGGAGGATGCAATGCAAGAAGAGATGTCTTCTCTTGAAAAGAATAAGACTTGTTCATTGACTAAGTTACCGGTATGAAAGAAGGCGCTTGAGAATAAATGGGTATACAGAGTCAAGGAAGAACCTAATGGAAGCAAGTGATACAAACTAAGATTAGTAGTAAAAGGTTTTCAGCAAAAGAAGGGTATTGACTACAACAAAATTTTCTCTCTTGTAGTCTAAATGACTACTATCAAATTGGTTTTGGGGCTTGTAGCTGCAGAGGATTTACATCTAGAGTAGTCAGACGTAGAGACTGCATTCTTACATGGAGATCTTGACAAGGATATCTATATGAAACAGGCATAGGATTATCAGATTAATAGTAGAGAATACATGGTTGCAAGTTGTAGAAAAGCTTGTATGGTTTGAAACAAGCTCCTAGGCAGCGGTACTTGAAATTTGATGGCTTTATGCCTAACACTGGTTACGAGAGATATGAGGTGAATCATTGTTGTTACATCAAGTTTTTTGTAAACTCCTATATAATTTTGTTACTTTATGTTGATGACATGCTAGTTGTAGGATCTGACATGACAGGAATCAACAAGTTAAAGTATCAATTGCTTGATGTTTTCGAGATGAAATATTTAGATCCTACACAGTAGATTCTTAGGATGAGGATTACCAGTAACAAGTTAGAAGGTACTTTGAAGCTGCTCCAAACAAAGTATGTTCAGAAGATAATTGATAGGTTTAATCTTTGTGATGCTACAGTTCGGACCACCCCTTTAGGAAATCACTTTAAACTTTCAAAAAGGCTATCACTAAAAACATATGAAGATAGAGATAACATGAGCAGAGTTCTTTATGCATCAAAAGTTGGTAGTTTGATGTATGTGATGGTATGTACTAGACCAGACATTGCTCATGCAGTTAGAGTTGTGAGTCGATTTATGTCAAATCTAGGAAAGGAGCATTAAGAAGCAGTAAAGTGGCTTTCTTGTTACTTGAAAGGCACTGTAAATAGAGGACTTTGTTTCAGACGAACAAATACTATCATAGATGGCTTTACTGATGTAGATTAAGGAGGCGACTTGGATGGGAGAAAAAGTACTACATGGTATATTTTTACTCTATGTGGTACAACTGTTAGCTAGATGTCTCAACTTCAAAAAAGTGTTGCGCTCTCCACTACAGAAGCTAAGTACATGGCTATTTCAGAAGCTAGCAAGGAGATGATTTGGTTGAAAAACTTCATGGAAAAATTAGGTAAGGGGCAGATTCAAAGTGTACTCTACAGTGATAATCAGAGTGTCATCAATCTTGAAGAGAATCTAGTGTTTAATGGCAAGACGAAGCATATTCAACTAAGATATCATTTTATTTGCGAGCTAATTGTTGATGAAGTGTTAACCTTGGTAAAGATAGCAGGTGATGACAATTCGGCAGAGAAGGCTATTGCACTAGTGAAGGAAAAGAAAGGTCTACTAGATTTACAAGAGTGAGAAAAATAGTGATGTCAGCCTCCAAGTGGGAGATTATTAAGTATGGAGTTTGTCTTTATTATTTTATTTTTCTCGTTTATATTGGGTTCAGATTGTGTCAGACCAATTAGAATATAAATAGATCTCTTTGTAATTGTAAACTCTATGTACTCAGAAAAGAGAGTAGAAACCCTAATACTATTGCGACATGGAGTAGGCAGTATTGGCCAAACCACAGAAAAAATCCGTGTGTTCTTTACTCTTCAAAATGTTAGCTTTCTATCTTGCCTATGATATTTCCTAACATAACTCTCCCCATATGACTCTCACTGCATAAGAGGACTCAATCCTAGAACTCAAAATATCCATGGTCTCCATGGTTCCTAGGCCCCCATCGAGCATCTCCCAAACCTAACAAACCAGATCTACATTGTTCTATCAAATATCTAATAATAGATACAAACATCATATTTATACATTAGGTTACTTTATCAAAAAGTAATCCTAACCCTTTAAGAAAATCTTTTCCTGGTTAGAATTCTAAATGATTTTCTAATTAGAATCCACTTTAGGAAATACAATTCCTAATAAAATATGATGCTTCGAAAACAAAATTCAAGTATTTTCCAAATTATCAAATCAAAGCATATCCAAATTCTCATCTAATTCCTACACATTTGAAAGGTTTTGAAATTAGAATTTTGTTAAAAACCAAATTATTCAATTACTTAACAAATTATAGTTAACTAGAGAATAAACCTGCACAAGCACGATATTTAAAAATTATATTTTGTTAATTTATATACAAATGATATTATATTTATAATTTAACAAAAATAATAATAAATACTTGGTGAAGAATGCGGAGATATTTTGAAAAATATGAATATATTACATTTCACCTTATTAGAATAGTAAATGATGAGATAGTTTAGGAGTGGTAATAAAAAGTATTATTAATTACCAATGACATATTAGTGAATAATTTGTAAATTCAACCTATTTTATGAGGAATAATGTATATTATTAATTGTCAATGACATATAAATAAATAATCTATATATTCAACCCATTTTGTTTGAAGGAATAGTAGAACTCTAAGTATACCACATCAGCATACTTTTGAATCCTTTATGTATATATATTACACTAACCGTTATATCATCAATTCCTTAACAACTTATAGTTGATTGAGCTCCTCATGCATACATTAACAAACATACCATAATATGATAAGATGTAGGTTTTTTTCAACATAATTATAATATATATATATAATTAAAAAAATGATAGTGTTTTTATATTAATTGTTAGTATTTGTTCCTATAAATATTTTTAGTAGATGAAGATCTACAGTTAGGATGTCCTACAAAGATAGGACATCTTTTTAGTTTATAGGATCAGGTAGATTTAAAGTTTCGTGTGTTGATTTGGCTAGCAGTTCGGTATATGTGCACCTAATCCATTTTTTCATGTTTCTTAGCCTTATTTATAGTGTTGACTAAGAGACAATATAATAATAATGACACTTATTATATTATTACATTTTCCTCTTTTTGCTTTCCATTATCTCTTAAATCGATTTCACTTAAATGCATTTATGGTTCTAAATCTTTTAAATTTATAAAAATCTATTTGTATATATAAAGCGGAACTCCCAAGCGGGCCCACGAAGTTGACGTGGCATGCTTGAGAGTTCAGCTTTAGGTGGAAAATGAGCTAAAATGAGAGTTTTTTTTATTTTGGTTACCATTTTGTATCTCTCTTATTAATTGTGATTTTTTTCTCCTTTCATTCTCTCTTATTAATTGCGATTCTCTCCCTCTCCCTCTTTTTTTTTAAAACTATATTTATCAATTTTATGGTTTAACGTGCCTCTTTATCTCTCCCATTCAACGTGACCCTTTCATTCCATATTCTCTTAATTGAGTGCAATTAGATTTTATGACAGAAATTAAACTAGACAATATTCCATTGAAGAGTCACTTAATTTTCTATAAATTCTTCACCACACGAATCACCACCACAATTCCTTCTTCTCTCTCAATCTCCTGAAAATGTCGTGTTACTAAATTGCATTTCTCTTTCTCTTCCACCCTCTCTTATAAACTAAGACAATCAATCATTAGTTTGCAGCAAGACAATCACGATGATGTGAATAATCTTTTTTTGTACATCTATACTCGGTTTTGCATGCAACAACATTTTTTACGAAGACATGAAAACTACACCCTTGGAGGTGTGAATTCCTCTTTATGTGTACCACTGGAGATGCGAGTTTTGTTTTGAAATGTAAACCTACACTGAAACTCCCACAAATTATTGTAAGTTTTCGTAAGTCTTCATTATTGAAAACGCGAGCCTATCTAAGTTCATTCACCACCCGCTCACTCGCTAATATCACTTCAAATATTAAGTATTTGTAGTTTTATTTTTCATATTGGCGTATTTGTTTCCATGTCTTGTAATTTATGTAATGATTGTATTTATTTCCACATAGTGTAGATTTATGTAATGATTTCTTTCTCTCTCTCTCTCTATATATATATATATATAGTTTTGTGATATTTCTCATTCCAATGTTTCTACTTTCATAGTGATTTTAATTAAATTATACTACATTATACGAGGTGAAAGATGCTTTTGAGTGCTAATAAAGTCGAGATATAAATGCAATATTTGCATTTTCAAATTTAGTAAATTGTAATAAAAATTTAAACTTCCTATTTTTATATACTTTAATTGTATTAAATAAAATTAAGATTCTATGATACGGTATCATTAACAATTTTATTAAAATCATTTAAATTGACCAATTTTAATAAATTTAAATAAAATTTTAAATAAATTTGTTCATATAATTTAACTTAGATTACATTACTAATTAAATTTGTATCTAATATCTTTAATTAAAACAAAATATATATTCATGATTAAAATTAAACATTTTTCCATATGCTTCTACAAACTAAAATCCAACTATTAATTAAATTATAAAATCCAAATCATTAATATTTAACTTATCAAAATTAAAACGGGAGCATAACATTAATTATTCCACTAACACTATTTACATTTTTCTAATTTAATAAATTTAAATAAAAAATAAATTTTCATCTTTTCATATGCCCTAACTTACAAGTACAAATCTCTTCGTAAAATCACATGAATAATATTAAATGACTAGACTTAGAGTTATGCTATCCTGTTAGTTTATAAATACATTAAAAAAACATTTCAACTAATAAGTTGAGTCCGAGGATTAGAAAATAATATTAATAACATAGGGAAAAAAGAATATTTAAAATGGTTTACAAGTTTCACGGAGGGAACGTATGTAAAGTAAAATTTATATGATTTCTTAATCCTTACGAAAAAAAATAAACTAATACTAATAAATGGAATGAAATTATACTCGGCATCTTTAAGGTCATTTATCTATTTATTTATGACCATGTTTAAGGTCATTTATCAATTTATTAATGACCGATGATGTTAAATTAGATGTACCCGGGTTACTATTTTATTTTGTTATTAACTTTATTTATCAGCTGGTTAAATAATTTCTAGCAGAAAGTTAGTTTAATTTATTATTGATGTCAACAAATGATTAAAAAAAATTATTAACATAATCAATCCTGCGCAATGCGCGGGTAAATATACTAGTTAGTTTAATAAAGACCAATTCTATGATTTTCATTCACATTGATTGATTCTCCAGTGAAAAGCATTACCTCTGATTTTCATGCAAATATTTCTTTTCACCAACATTATTTCAATTGAAGCACTATGTTTGACCAAAAAATTACTATCTCGAGTGTTTTCATAGTGTCGTTTTGAACCAAATGAGAAAGACTTTTATGCGCACAAAAGATTTCTACATTGTTTCAAATGAAAACCTTCTTCTCAGTGTTTTGCTTTTTACCTCACACCTATCAAAGTGGGGAGTACTCCATTTAAGGTTGGAGTTGTTAGCTCTCACTCTCCCAAGGATTGCTACTCCTACTAATTGTCGACACTCGCAGACAGTCGATGCTTTGTCATAATTGAATGGTTGACACTTCAATAAACCACTGGTACTCCAATTAACCACTGACACTCTAGTAAATTTTCTACCTTCCTAATAACCACCGGCACTCCAGTAAACCATCAGCACTTCAATAAACTGTCGACATTTCAGCAAACTCAACTCTTGTTACATTTGTAAGGTTAACATTATATTTGCATTATACTAAGATGGAGTGAACAGCCCATAAGGTAGTGCACAGGAATAGCGTCGGGCTCTGAAGATGCATAGAAACATGGGTCGTGTAGGCAGTGACAGAGTGCAGGAACGTATGCGGATGGTGCAAGCGGTGGCTGCACTCAGAAATTCTTGAGGGGCACTGCATGTAACGTTTGATTTTTTGACATTTTGAGTCGATTTTGAAATTTCAATTAAAGGTTAACATTTTGAAATTCCAAATATGAAGTATTTAAAATTCACCTAGCTCTCGACAACTCTTCATCATTGTAGTCTCACCAACCTCTCGGGTTTCTGCCTTTAGTCACCATGGCGAGCTTTTCTTGCCCTAAGTGAGCACCATTATTCTTCCACCAACATCTCGGTCTTTCACGAAACTTCTTTTGACGAGCAACTGGGCGCGTGTATCATGTTATTTGATAACATGTCCTCTTTCTCTCTTAGTCAGGTTACTCATTCACATGGCTAATCAGCCCAATAACCCTTCGCCATTCTCTCCTCGCCAACTCCTAGATTTTGTTGGTGATGACTCCGGCCGGATTTCTTATGCCATTAACGCATCATG
This sequence comes from Cardiospermum halicacabum, assembly GCA_031304145.1. Lineage (NCBI taxonomy): Eukaryota > Viridiplantae > Streptophyta > Magnoliopsida > Sapindales > Sapindaceae > Cardiospermum > Cardiospermum halicacabum. Next base: position 19,868,992 of record CM062395.1, read on the forward strand.
CATGTGTCATGCCTCCTTTTGTTGGCTAGCTGACTCATGCCAACTTCTCGACATCTTATCTTCATCCTCTATCTTTGAATGCTTTCAACTCTTTTCTTCTCTTTTGACACTTTTTTTACTCTTTTAGAATCTAAATATTTGAATTCCAAAATATCATCAATTAATCAAAAATTCAACATAATTCGAAGATAATTACCATAAAAATTATATCAATTAATATTCGAATTGCCACCAAAAGATAGGTTAGTCTCAAACCTATCAAATACCGCCCAACTTAATATATTGCTTTCTCTTAAGCAATTAACCATTTAAACTAATGTAAAAATATATTTTAAAAAAAAAAGATAGGAACCACTTTCGTAGATTGCAACGGGAGTTTTTAGCAACAAATCCTAAGCCTTTAAACCCGTAAATGGCTTTAGAGGAGAGTGTTGTCTCCTAAGTATTACTAAAAGTGCTACTCATAAACACTTGTGAAGAGAGCTGAAAATGAAGAATAACACCAATGCAACAGTAATTTTAGATCATAAAATTTAGGCAATCATCAAAAGTTATCAATCAAGACTAATTCAATCAAATTTACTAACTTCCTATCATCTCATGATCCAAACTAAATACATTCAAATAAGAACATGAGCTTTGAGCTACAACCTCTCAAGATGTCACTCTAAGTCATTCTTTTTCTTTCCTTTCATGCATTTCTTTTACTTTTTTCTTTATGCATGATTTTCAAGCTCTTAAGAACCTAAAGGATTCTGACACAATGCACTTTTCACTTTATAAATCGGAGTTATACACCTAATTGATTATGATGATAGTGCTTCACAAGAGCGAATCAAAGAAATTTTAAGAGACCTCACAAAAAATGAAACTCAATCAAGCACTATATAACATTTAGAGGTCTTAAGGAGTGAGTCAAATCTCGGATTCCCTTTGGATCACTAGCTTGTCTTCAAGGTAGATGGGGTCGAGTTGAAGCTAGAAATAATGGGAAAAAATGTGATGATCAAAGTAGAAACTTAAGGATAAACTCCCTCATTCACTTTCTAAACCACTTCAATTACACTCTAATATTTTCTAGCTCAACTTCTTATAGATGAATTGACTTCCACCTCCTTCCTCTTCAAATCAATTTTTCAACACCCTTACTTATGTATAACCACTAATACTCTAAAACATCTTTTTATATAACCTTTTTTTTTATCATTCCTGTACAAATAATACATCTTCCTTCATTCAATAATTCAAAAAGATCAATTCATATCCTTTCATTATAATTTCTAACCATCTTCTTCTACCACATTCATTCACCCCTCAACTTATCCTTGAGTTTTAAGGGTATCATTGAGAAATTCCTTTTTGTACTTTGGACTAGGATTTAGGACCAAATAAAAGCTCATCAAGTGTTTGGCTTCAAATTGGCTAAGGAAACCTCACTTAACATGTGATTTTATAGAGTTTGGCCAATGCTTTTTGGGTGGTTTCACTCACTTCAAGTTAGACCACTTTCTTAGGGGCACTATCATTCACTCATCTCCCAACCAATACCCTATATACTTGAGGAGTGCTTGAGAATTCCAAGTCAACCCTATGAAGGCCCCTACTAAGAAAGAAACTTGTGAGAAATAGTGTGTATAATAAGGAATGAAGAAATTAAATTAATCACTCACAAAAAAATAAATGCAATATAGGCTCAAATCCTTTCAATTGGGATTTCTCCACTTGAAGCCTTAATCTCAGCGAAAGCTCTTCACAATTGAATCAAGAAAGATTAGTTTCATTAAGCTTATAAGTCAATGAAATCAAGTAAGATCCGATTGCCTATTTGAAAATATTTCTTCATAAAAAAATTGTTTTAAAAAAATTGCCTTAGATTTCAAAGAATTTCAACTATTAACACATTTATCTTAATGACAAAAACTAACTAAATTTCCGAACACGGACATATATTGTGCATGTTAACCCACCCCCAGCTTATAAAATTGCATTATCCTCAATGGAAAAAATAAAAGAAAATTACTAAATAAAAAATAACTAAAATAGGAGAATAAAATGGAACATGAATGTATAACTAACAAGAAAGTGCAATGAGAAGAGTAATTAGATACACCAAGTATAGTAGGTCTTTTGATGAGAAATAACAGCATCATCTGTCAAAGTATTGCCAAAGGTTAATGTAGTTCATGAAAAATGAACGGATGAAATCGAAATTCGGAAAAAATCAAATAAAATCAAAAAGGGAACATTGGCGGCAACATTATGAAACCATGTTGAGAAGAAATGCTCACCAACCTGCAAAATATAAAATAGTGAGGATGATGAACCAATGATAAAAACTTGGCGAACGTAAGCCATCGACAACTAATAAGCCAAAATCCAGTAAACGTTGACAAACTATTGACGAACACATAATGAGATATACCTTTCATCATATCTGAATTGAAAAATGTAAGACGTTGGCGAGACCATGATGGCAAATAAATGACGAACTAATGTCCTCGCCAACTCTGCAAACTTCTATGACAGATAACATGACGGCCACAATGACGAGATAATGAGGCGACCATGCCTTCGCCAACTTCATAAATCACATACACAAAGCCAATGATGACTTATATGGTGAAGACATGGTGAGCTCATCCCTGTGTCAAGCTATAAAATGAAGATATGGTGACTTCTTGATTGTCCAATGACACTCGCCAAAGGTCTGATGTCTCATGTTTAATACTTATACAACTTGCTAACACTTGTTTAACAACTTACAACCCATTCACATTACTCTTTTGACATCATCAAAACACATTACTCTTTCATTGAACAAAACAAATCAAACAAATACAATATTGTTATGATATGAAGATGACTTAAATTCTTATAAAATTAACTAACAAAATAAAAAGAAAATGCAATATAGCCTAATAATCATCTAAATTTTCTTCCTCCTCATCAAGTGTTACAAAAGAAACCCTCCTTTTAGTAGGAGGACTAGAATCCAAGGTGGGATTCTCTGGAGTTTTAATTAAATCAGCAATGGGAGGGGATGACGTTTGAGCCTTGGAAAATCTTCTGCTCCAATATTTCTCCACCTTAGGCTTTTGAGCTGGGGTGACTTCAACAACTGCTTTCCTAGTGGTTTCTCTGGTATATCTAGTCGGAGATGATGTTACTATTGTTAAAGCTTGATCCTGCTTTTTAGCTATGGCTTTTGAAGTTTGAGAAGAAATCTTGGCTATTACTGGTTCTCTAGCTCCTGTTACTATTAATGTTGGCTCATTTTTCTTTGTTGTGGTCCTTAAAGTTATAAAAGAAGCTATAGGTGCTGGAGGTTCTCTAACCGCTGGAGGTTATAAGAGGTAAAGGAGAAAAGAATAAAAACTAGTTATACTTCTTTTATGCAGTTTGAGAGGTTTGAAGATTGCTCGTAAACCGATGGTTAGATCGTGCTCAAATTCGGAGAGAGCAAAGAAAACACATTTCTTTGACTGGCCATTTGAATCATTGATTTGAACTTTCATTAAGAAGTTATACCGTCAAAAGTAGAGGCTTTTCGATTTTCATCACATCACTGTGCACTCAAATTCAAAGGCTTATTTCTTTTATTAGTCGTTTGATCGTGCTAAATTTTGGATATTTTATTCAAGATATATCAAAGTTTAGTATGAATAATGGAGATTGGATTTGGAAACTTCTACAAATAGTGAAATTCATCAGAACATGGGTGTTAGTTTAGTTTATTTTCTTTCTCATGTTGTTTGATCTTAATCTTGGTGTTATTAGGATGATTGTTGTTGGTTCCCAAAATAGCGCCTGAGGTGCGGTGGTTGGGCTACCACATCATATATATACATATAATATAATCTTTAGATATCACATAATAACATTAACTTGATTAAAATGTTCATTCCTTGTTTGTCCACATGTTAATGAGAATTAATGCTTAAACTCGTTAAGAAGTATAACATATGGTAGCCTATTCATATTAGTGATATCATATCTCACTACCACTAAGACTGTGGATATTTAAATGTAATAGTAATTGTATGTGATAAGAATCTCATGATCATGAACTATTCATGATTTCTTTTACACTGTGATTATCATTTAAGGTTTTATTATATAATTAAATATATGGAATAAAATTAAATTGAATAATAAAGATTCTTTTTATTCTTAATAAATAATGAAATAATGCATAATGCATCAACCAAAATATTGAGTTCTGGGCATATTACTAACAGCACACTATTGTAATTCTAACGGTTGACACTCTGATACGTAAGTTAGAGAGGGTTTTAATGAGAGAATTAGGGTTTAAAGTTAAATATAAGATACTTTGAGTGTGGTATTTGGTTCCTTAGTATAGAGGTTATCTTATCTTAAATTATGAAGTTCCAAATGAGACTAGGATTTTCTACAGGACAATCTCTCCATTTCTAATTAGATTGTAACTTAACTTAAGTCGATTGTCTTTTAAGAAAATGTATCATGGTCGAATTTTTTTCAAAACAATAACTATTTGGTAAGATTATGAGTCTTTAATTGGAACTTTACGTGGATGTTGAGCTAAACAATATAATTTTACATTTTATTAGAAGCAAATTACATGGTATAATATGAGGTTTTGGAACTTGGCGGCTCTAAGATTTTATTTTATTTTTTTTATATACTCTTTTGGCACATGATTTGCCGTGAATGTTACAAAATATAATGCACAGTTTGTAACGCCCGAACCCCTGCCCCGACGGAAAGGGAACGCGGAGATCGGATGTCACATGCGGAAAACAAATAACAGAACATACAAATAACAGAGAGAGACAGATAAACACAAATTTGAAAGACAGTTCTTATAAATCCAAATTAAAATAGTTCGAAAATAAATCCAAATCCAAATTGTAGTTGAACTACTAGTTCCAAATGAAAGACAATTACATAAAAATATCTCAAGTGTAATTAATCTGAAAACAAATCCAAAACATGTGCAGCGGGTTCAAAATACAGAAATAAATCCAGCAAAGTAAATTGATATGAAATCCAAATCTGAAGAGGATGCCATGTGTATGCTCGATGCTAGTGATATCCTGCTATCCCACCTGACTGTCTGAACTCAGCAATTCAATTCCAAAAAAGGGTTCAAAACATACAAAACAAAAATAGAAACAACGAAGGGTCAGACTATCGATGTCTGGTTAGTAAGCCAATGTCCAACAAACACATACAGATACGTCTTATTAACATAATAGTATGTCATACACAAATGCAAGTTAGTTAACAAACCAAGGGTACAAACAGAAGCAAACAAATTGATTAACAGATCAAGTTATCCCAAAATTAGTCCCCTTTAAGTGATCTAGGATAAATGATTACAGATTATTTCAATTACCGACTGAAAAAGGCTTTACAGTTATCAAATTATTTTCAGAAGGAAGACCGTAACCGAATAGTAGTTCGGTATACAGTCCGGTAGGTTATTCGGTCATAGAGCATTACCAGACTTACCGAATTATAATTCGGTAGACATTCCGGTACGCTATTCGGTCAGAGAGCAATTATACTATTCCAAGGGAAGTTAAAGTGACAGTTCGATACCTATTCCGGTATACAGCTCGGTCAGAGAGTTTCAATTCTCTCAGACATTTTGAATTGTAATTCGGTACCTAGCTCGGTGAAGAGTTCGGTCAGAGAGGTTGAACAGTCTTCGGAGGATCATACCGAACTATAGTTCGGTAGCTTATTCGGTAAGTAATTCATCCAGAGAGTGAACCTAATGATCTCCAGTCTGACCGAATTATATTTTGGTAACCAGCTCGGTAAGGAGTTCGTCCAGAGACCATCCTACGTTCAGTTTTCCAGTTTTAAGTGACAATCTGGTAACTAATCCGGTAAACAGTCCGGTTACGGACCCTGGGCACTTTTTTAAGCCTATTTCAAGTTATTTCGATCGACAAACAAAGTCTAGCTACCTAGTTGGGTCTAATCCAAGCACTTACAGCCAATTAGTAGTCACAATAAATACTACCCAGTGTTAGAACCCAAAAGAAAAACAACTAGCAGCAACCAGAAACAAACCACAACATATCCAACACAAAACCAGAGGCAGAAACACATCATTATCACAGAGTTCAGATTACCCAATTTAATTAGGTGTTTAACTTACCAAGCCTGTCCTTAGTCTAATAACAAAATCGGGAACAAAACAGACAGATAGGGTTAAACCCTCAGAGATGGATCAAAGATCCCAGAGATGATGCCGTCGTATCCAGAAATGAGCCAAGCTCCAGAAATGATGCCGTTGCATCCAGAAAATGGTTGGCAAACAAGGCCATATACGCTTTCGCGCATCGATGTATACATCTAGTTTTCCCTAATAGCATGTTGGACTTATCGTATTAACCTTAGGACAGGACTTTAACAGATTACAAGATTCAATTTCCAAATAGCAAACAGATAGCAAACGAATATGAACACAATTTCATATGTCCGATCATGATCAAATAATAGGGCAGCAATATTCCCAAGCAGTTTATCAAATGCAGCAATATAAGCTATTTCAAATCAGAATTCGTCTTATATAAATTTAATCAAATTTTCATACAAGCAATCAAATAAAAACATACAAACATGAGGGCGTAAACACGGCTACTAACCTTATTCGCTAATCAAAAATACTACCGAAATTACTCCGGTTGACGATCCCCAACTTGGTCTACACCAAATCAAGAATAATTCATAAATTCCCAAATTGAACGAATTAGGGTTTTACAATAATCACAATCAAAGTTTCAACTAAAACCCCAAAGACCCAAATCGTTTATATAGTAATTCTAGGGTTCTAAAACCCAAATCAATTTAGAATCAAACTCCGGTTCATCAAATCCCTAATTTAGACAAAACCCCAAATTTGAATAGAGACGATTTAATTTAAAGGAAAAAGAAATCATTACCTAAGATGAAGAAATCGAAACTAAACCCAAATCCCAAGTGCAACTTCAACAATTAAAGCTTTGGAAATCGTAGCTTTGAAATCCGCGGAGAGGTTTTTGATTTTGAGAGAAAATATGAATACGTATAAGTGACTCTTCTAGGTTTTGGTGAGAATAAAATCAAAAACCCTTTTCTTTTCATATTTGTATGGGTGGCAAATATCGCCTTAAACCCACATGTTTATAAATTAATTTAAAACAACCCCATCTATAAAATTATTACAAAACTCGCTCAAATATCAATTTGTTCTCAAAACAAACCCAAAAGTCAACTAAGTCAAATCATTTGGTCAAACAAAAAAGTCAACATAATTCAAAAATGTCCATTTTACCCTTAAAATGAAAATAAACAAAAATTAAAAAAAATTTCAAAATTAAGCTGACGAATAGCCCCAGATTACGGACGTGACACAGTTGTTCATGTTGCATGACAGTGTTCGTTTTTTTTTTCTTTTAAACAAAAATTGTATTTTTGTTATTTTTATCTAGGGCTGGGCATAAAAATCGAGTCCAACTAAACCGTCTCGACCCTAACCGTCCCAAACTGATTTTACCCGGTTTTTCAGGTTTAATAGGTCCGGTTCGGTCTTGGTGTGTTTAAAACCAGTTATATCGGTTTCTGGTCCCGAAAAATCGGCCCAAAACCGAAACCGGTTAAATAAATAAAATCAAATATGTATTGGTTAATGGGAATACCATTTGATAATTCTATTTATTTGAAGTATATATTGATTATTATACTTATGTAATTTTTGCAATGTTATAAATAAATAAATATATAGGGTATTTTCGTTTTTCCACCCGTTTTATAAAAATAATTCAGAAATCCCCCACTTTTAAAAATAATTCAAAACAGCACCCATTTTCATGTGAAAAGTGGTTTTGGGGAAATGTTTGGTGGTTTTACTCTATTTCTACCTTGTTTTTATTAATTGTATTAAATATTTACTTTTATATCATTATTACTACCTCCGTCCCAAATTTGTTGCAACATTAGGGTTTTCTACACTATTCATCAACTAATCTTATTTCACATATTGTGAATTATGTATAAGAAAAAATATAGTCAAGTGAGATCTTGTTTTATTCGTTTTAATGTCTACTTTTTAAATATAAAATTACCACAATTTTTAGTTATATATAATTAAAGATATTTACCGTTGAAATGATGCATTGGCAAATGTGCAAAATGAAAATGTTGCAACATTTGTGGGACGGAGGGAGTATTAACCAAATATTAAATTATAATTTTTTAAATTAAAATAAAAATAAAATTATTTCAATTTTAAATTAAATAATATGTTTTAATTTATTATTTTTAATAAAAAATTCAAAATAAATATGAATTAATTTCATTTTATTTTTTAAATTAAATAATATATTAAATAAATTCATATTTAATTTGAATTTTTAATTAAAAATAATAAAATTAAAATGTATAATTTAATGGAAAATTAAAATAAAAATATATTTATTTTACATTTTTATTAAAAATATAATTTTATTTTTATTTTAATTTTTCATTGAATAATACATTTTAATTTTGTTATTTTTAATTAAAAATTCAAAATAAATTTGAAATTATTTCATATATTATTTAATTTAAAAAATAAAATGAAACAAATTCATATTTATTTAATTTTTTAGTAAATATAATAAATCAAAACGTATTATTTAATTTAAAATTAAAATTATTTTATTTTATTTTTATTTAAAAAAATTATAATTTAATGTTCGGTTAATAATGATGGTATAAAAGTAAATATTTAATACAATTAATAAAAATAAGGTAGAAATAAAGTAAAACCACAAAATCTTTTCCAAAACCACTTTTCACATGAAAATGGGTGTTGTTTCGAATTATTTTTAAAAATGGGGGATTTCTGGATTATTTTTATAAAATGGGTGGAAAAATGAAAATACCCTATATATATAAAGTGAATTAATTGTATTTCGTAGTTGACGAGATGATAGCATTGGAATTAAAACTCTTTCTCATTTATATGTTTGGACAATTTTTTTTATTGTTATTTTAATAGATTAATATGGTTGTTATTTTTAATAATTGATGATCGTTTATGTTGATTGATTAGAATTAAATAAAAATTTGAATTTTCCATGATGATTTTTGGATATAAGATATTTGGAATTGATTTGATAATTTTGCAGTTTTGAAAATTCTACGAATATATAAAGAGTCAAATTTGAAGAAAATAAATAGTTCAATATATGCCAAACCGACAAAACCGGCCCGTCCCAATCAAGAACCTGCCGCTTTTACTACTTAAAATATGTCAGGCCGGTTTCAACCTTTAAAAAACCAGTACAACCGGGCTTGGGTCGGTTTTGGGTAAAACCGGGCTTGGGTCGGTTTTGCAAAAAACTGGATCAAACTAGCACATGCCCACCCCTATTTTTATCTTTTATGTTTAATTTTTTATTCAAGTAATTCATTCAATTATATTAATTTGAGTAAAAATAAATTTATTCAATTAAATATTATATTTCAATTAAATTAATTCTAATAAAATAAATCTATTTAATTAAATAATATACTTTAATAATGTTAATTATATTAATAATTAAAATAAAAAATAATAATAAAATTATTTACAAATTGTACATTCTAATTAGGAAAAATTATATAAAATAACCCAAACAAAATTTAAATTTTCAAAACTAATTTAAAAAAAAATTTGTATATATTTTTTCATTCAAATTTTAATTTTTAAAAATACCCTTCCCTACTTCACATGTAAACTCTCCTTCACACATTTTTATAAATTAGGGTAAAAAAATCTTGTTAAAATAGTGGATAAAAATCAAATTCTCCCTTCTAATTATGATACAAATTATATATATATATATATATAATTTATTTATTCATAAGTACCTACCCATTTCACTAGAACGGCTCTTTTGAGTGTCGTATCACAATAGCATGATGTATGTATTTTCACTTGTTTGTTGGTTGTTTATGTGATTGTAGGAACAAGGAAGTCTTATTTTTCTTCTTCTTTTCCTAAAGAAAGAAAGTTAAATACATAAATCCAACTGTCAAGACTGAGGTTCGAACACTAATCCAAACCAATAGCTTTCAACTCCTCTACTTGTTCTTACAACATAAACTCCAACCTCTCTTCTGTCTTCACTTCACTTTAGCAATGAGACCACCACACTCGTCCATTCTCTCTCCCCTCCTCCTCCTCCTCCTCTCAACCGCCGCTGCAGCCGCCGGAGTAAAGAGTCTTCCTCCCAGCCCCTCCCCAACCTCCTCCCCATCCACAGAACCACCCAGTACCCCCACAGTATCAACCTCACCATCTACTCTAGACCCCAAACAGGTGAGAGCTCTCCAAGCTCTCAACTTGCCTTCAAAGAACCCCTGCTCTCGCTTCCAATGTGACTCTTCCAAACCCTTCAGCCACCTCCTCTCTCTCCAGCTCTCCAACTGCTCCGACGACAATTCCCTTTCCTTCACTGCTCTCAAATCCCTCTCCACTCTCCAAAATCTCACCTTCTTCAACTGCCCTGTCTCCGCCATTCGCTTCCCTCCTGAGCTCTCACTTTCCCTCCACTCCTTCACTTGCATTCACTCGCTTCGACACCTCTCCGGCGTATTCCTCTCTCGGTTCATCAACCTCACAGATCTTACTGTCTCCAACGTCCCTGTCAATGCCTCTGGACTCTATGTCATACTTGGCAACATGAAGAAGCTCAGATCACTCACCATCTCCAATGCTTCTCTCACCGGAACCATCCCCAAACACTTCCATAGTAATCTCACCCACATTGATTTATCAGGTAATACTCTCAAAGGAAGGATACCCACTTCACTTACTCTCCTTGAAAATCTAGAAAGCTTGAATCTTTCTTCTAATTCCCTAAATGGAGAGATACCCTCTGAGTTTGGTGACTTGATTGCTTTAAAGAACGTGTCTTTAGCTTCAAACTCACTCTCTGGATCTATCCCTGAGTCATTCACAGCGATACCAGGTTTGGTTCATCTTGATCTGAGTTCAAATCAGTTGAATGGGACCATTCCTAAGTTTTTAGGGGATATAAAGGGTTTGAGGTACTTGAATCTGCAAAGCAATAACTTTCATGGTGTTTTGCCTTTCAATGCTTCTGTTATAAAGAGATTGGCTGTGTTCAAGGTGGGTGAAAATAGCAATTTGTGTTACAATCACACTGTTCTGTCCAAAAGTTTGAAACTTGGGATTGCTCCTTGTGACAAGCATGGGTTGCCAATGTCTCCACCACCAGCTAAGGATACTTCAGGAGATAGTGATAGTGATTCATCTGATTATGATGATGAGGATGACAGTAGCCAGAAGCAGAACCACCATCATGGTCCTAACAAGGTAGTTCTTGGTGTTGCAATTGGTCTTTCTTCTATTGTGTTCCTTATTGTTTTCCTCATTTGTCTTTCTAGATGCTGTAATTAAAGCCAGAAAACTTAATTACTCTTTGGTTAGATATTAGATTAGAGTTTTTGTTTGATTGGTTTACATTACAATATACATCCATTTATTTTATCAGAGGCTAGAGAGGAAAGTGAGAGAGGTACCACTATTGAATTGGTGTTTGTAATTTTTATCATTTTTCATGAGAAAGGAGCATTGATTTATCATTTTTTTAAAACTAAATTTACTGTCAGGTGTGGCCATTATGAGTTGTATCATTAGTAGTTGGGTCAATGTGGTTGAATTGTTATCCTAATGTATTTTTCCATCAACAACCAGACCGTGTATTATCTTGAGCCACAAGCATTTACATACTCATCCTCCATGATCATGTTTTCTGATTTAGTTGAATTTCTGCTACAATTAAAGCCAAATTTTTCTTTGGATTGGTCTAATATGCTATCTTTTGAGGTTGTTCCTCAAATCCTTTTAACATTAGTTTAAGCTTTCTTTTCTAGTATCATTACATTACTCACTATTAAATTGATGGTTTAAGCATCTGTTCTATAAGGAGACATAATTAATTAATCCCAACTAACCATTTATGGAATACAAGTGTTTGTATATCATTAGTCCAATGCAGGTGTGCCTATTGAGTTGAGGTGATAATTATGTTTTATGACTTAAGATAATGTTCTACTGCATGTGGACTCTACCTAAAACTATTATGGTCTTTTAATTATTGGCTTAAGTAGAGACGAGAATGGATTCAAAGTTGGTGATGGTTGATGAGGAAGGTCTAAATAGAAACATTTTGTGGAAAACAACAGTTGATTCTATATTGCTTATTGGTCAGGTACAGCTGCATATTAGCTGAACCCCAGCTCTAATAGATATTTACATGTTAAGGTTTATGTTGCTTTCAAACCTTGGAATTGTCCCACCCCCATGTGGATGTATGAAGCATGTCCTTTACTTACAAGTCATGTTCTCATTGTTTTGAGATGATACAAACCAAAAGGTTGCAAGTTTTCTCAGTTGCAATATCTGCAATCTATCTTTACTCATTTATTGAATAGTGCTTCTTTAAGGCCTTATCACAAGATTCTTGTATACAGGAGCATCAATGGGAAAAAGCCATCATCAGATATGCACTACTAATTATTCCTTGTAGACTAATACATTAATATTTATTTACAGAGGATATTCTAGTCTTGAAAAGCTGTTGTTTACATGTTATGAAGTGAAAACCTGTTTAAGATATCGTCATCCCAGAATATAAAATACCTAATAGATGCCCCAGAAGCTATATTAGTAGTATATAAGATATAAGAAATTAATATAATGTTCAAGTAGATCTGGAAAATGATGATAGCTCATGTGGGGCTGACCCATCAATTTAATCTGTCTAGAACGGTGGACCAAATAAAGGAAATAAAAGAATATAACACGTATTCCTTTATTTCTCTTTTATCAATATGATTTCACGTTAGGTTAAAAGGGGAAGCATCCTAGTCTGTAGAAAGTTAAAAGCGTCTGAGTTGTTATAATCTACTATTACTACTATGGTACATAAACCTGACACTACTTATCAACTTGAGTCCATGCAATATCCCAGACTCTCATGGAACTGGTTCACCAGAAGCCTCTGCAAGAACAATGGCCATCTTTGAAAAGATGAAAGCGATTATGATCTCTCAAAACAATATCTCGTCTGGTTGTCTTGGACATAAACTTAGCCATCTCATGGCACTCACTGCATATGCGTGAGTTTTTCGTAACACGAATGGTTTTGCCTGGTGGCGAGTTCAAAATTCCAAAAGATATTGCCAGTTGCTCACTATGGCCACAAACAGCCACTTTCTTCTCCATTTCATTTGCATTGATCAAAGCATGCCTAATTTTAGGATAGCTACCCTCCCTCTCCTCCTCCATCTTCAGCTTTAGATTTTTCAAGAGTGATTCTATCTTTTCAGCTTGTGGATGTGCATAATCTCCTGCAGTAAAGATATTCACTTTACCTTTGATATCTATCCAACTGCAACCTTGGTTATTTTTCAAGCCTTTCTGGCCAATTTTGTTCTGCAATTTGTTCACTTCTTCCCATTTTTCAGCTTCAGCATATATGTTTGCTAGGAGCACATAATATCTGGTATTCTCTGGCTCCAGCTTGAAAATATGATCTGCAACTTTCTCTGCTAATTTAACATCATGGTGCATTCTGCAGCCACTGAGTAATATTCCCCAGATTGTGGCATCTGGAGCAACAGGCATCCTCTCGATGATGAACCGATATGCCCTCGATAGGTTTCCTGAGCGGGAAAGAAGATCCACCATGCAGGCATAATGTTCGAATTTGGGCTCAATTTTGCATTCGTATCTCATTATATTGAAGAACCTCCATCCTTCATCAACTAAACCTGAATGAACACAAGCATACAGCAATGATGTGAATGAAACTTCATCAGGCTCAAGACCTGTACTTATCATGTCATTGAAGGTTGCAATGGCTTCTTCACCAAACCCATGCATACCATATCCAGCGATCATAACTGTCCAGGTATATATATCCTTTGAATGACTCATGTCGAAAAGCAAACGTGCTGGAATTAACATCCCACACTTTGCATACATATCAATAAGTGCATTCACAACATATATATCCCATGAGAATCCATTTCTCAAAATGTAACCATGGATCTCCCTACCTTTTTCCAAGGCAGCCAAGCTGGCGCAAGCAGGGAGAATACATGACATGGTGATACCATCAGGTTCAAGTTCTTCTACCATAGAAACGAACAGGCTAAAAGCTTCATTGGGAAAGCTGTTCTTTGAATAACCACCAATCATTGTATTCCATGATACAATGTCCTTCACACGCATACCACAAAACACTGATTCAGCATCTGGCATGCTTCCACATTTGGCATACATATCCATGAGAGCATTTGACACAAACAAATTCGATTGCATATCATTTTCCTTAATGTAATCATGCACTTCCTTACCAATTTCCAGCAGTCCATAACGAGCGCAAGAATGAAGAATACTGGTTATGGCGTACATATCCGGTTTAACACTTTCCCTTTTCATACCATGAAACAACCGAATAGTTCCATCAGACACACCTTCTCTAGCATAACCTGCTATCATTGAAGTCCATGACACAACACTTCTTTCAACCATCTTCTCAAAAACCTGAACAGCACAATCTAAATCACCACACTTAGAGTACATATCCAACAAAGTATTATTAAAGGCAATTTCCTTAGCGAAACCACATTTCAATGCAAAAGCATGAAGTGCTCTACCAAATTCTAAATCACCACAGTCAACACAGCCCGAAAGAACAGTTACCATAGTAGCCCTATCCACACCAAACTGGAAATTCAACATATCAATAAACAACTCAAGGCCCTTATGAGCTAGACCATTAGATACATATCCACTTATAACAGAGTTCCAGGACACAACATCGGGATCACTCATTTTATCAAACAATTTACGTGCATCCTCAATTTCTCCACACTTGAAATAGAAAGCAATCAATGAATTAACAACCGTGCTGTGGCATCCAAATCCATGTTTCAACAAATACCCATGAACCAGTACCCCATCTTTGACACCTTTCATAGCTGCAATACACTTCAAAACACAAGGAAACGTGTAGGCATCCGCTCCCACTCCCAATTTGATCATCTTATTGAACAAGTATATACTTTCTTTGAAATTACCCATCTTTGAATACTCACTCATCATCAAATTCCACATGAAAACCTTCTCATTAGCAATTGTGTCAAAGACCCTCCTCCCTTGTCTTGTATCTCCACAAGTCACATACATAAATACTAGTTTTGACCCCAAAACACCATCAACTTCAATGCCATTTTCACAAACCACTGAATGGACCTTTTTACCGTTTTCAAGTGACTTCCCGTCAGCACAAAGCTGCAAAAGGGAACAGTATGTCTGTGAATCAAGTTTAGACCTTTTAGAGTCATAAAGCACTTCCATCGCTTCTTGAAGATTACCCAATTCACAGTATCTACGAATCTTAATATTACAGTCAGTTTTCCTATGATCAATGGTTTTGGTGAGTGAAGAACAGATGGGTTTAGTGACACAACAAATCTGCAAATTTGAATGTAAAGAAACGAGCTTCGGAGGGTTGCAAACGAAACCATTTCGAGTGCAAATTTGATCTCTTTTGGGTAGTTTGAACTGGCAGTTTACAAAATTCAACATTATCTCTAGAGGTAGAGAGGGAAGAGAAGCAGCGAATGAAATATGTGTGCGCGTGTTTTATACGCGCAAATGAAATATGTGGACCTCACTATTTTTCGGGTCATATGATATGAATATGTGAGCCTCTAACGGTACACTAGTCGCAGTACTCAAATACCTTTCGCTTCTGAGAATCTAATCCATTAGAGCAGGTAGCAACTGGGATTTTGCAGGTATGAGTAGCAGTGCTTTTTGTCCTCAATATTTGCTGTCTTTCAACAAGCAGCTCAAGATGGGAAGAGGTATTTATTATTCCTAACTTGTTCATTTGCGTGAGTAACTGCAGATTTTATGTTCTGAAAGTTTTAGTCTTTTTCATTTGATTTTATTTGTGGTTGTTGTAGTATTGCTTCTTTGTATTTTGCATAGCTCTCCTCTCCCAGAGGTTTCTTGTTTCTAGATGTTGTGTTTGTTTGACATGCAAAATTTTAGCTATGCGTAGTGCGTTTTGATTATCGATCATTTTTGGAGTTTGAATATTGGCTCTGCCACTTTACAATAGCGCATTAGAGCTTATGAGGTTTTTGTGAAAAAATCTATGGCTGTTTCCAAACAAAGGCTTTGACCAGAAAGTTGCCAATTTAGCCCATTTGTTTCTGTTGAAAATGGGTTGACAATACAATTAGTTTGCCACTTCTTAATACATTAGTTGAAGTAGTGAAGCTTCTCTTAGAAAATTCTTAAATGGATTATTGCTAATCAATCGGTTAAACTAGTCTAATTAGATTTGCATGAATGTTTTGTTTAGTTTGTTGAGATAATAGGATCCAATAGGTTAGGACATTCCCATCATTTTAGTGTAGTAGGGTGTTAGTAGTGCAGTATAGGTATGGCTTTATAACTATTAAGCATTGAGATAAGATAATTAATGGCAGGTGCAACTATGATTGTGTAAATATGAGTTAAACAGTCAACTATGGTTATTTATGTTCTTTCAAGTTGATGGTCTAAATTCCAGTAGAAGTTTAAGAATTTCATTCTTAAAGGTTTGTGAGGTTGGATTTGAGAAAAGATTGGTGATAAAAGAAAGTTATTCTGGAGTACAAATACTAATAATAAGTGATCATATGTCAAGCAGTAACATGTCCAAACCAATTTTTTTGTTA
The DNA here is from genome assembly GCA_031304145.1 of Cardiospermum halicacabum. NCBI lineage: Eukaryota > Viridiplantae > Streptophyta > Magnoliopsida > Sapindales > Sapindaceae > Cardiospermum > Cardiospermum halicacabum. Next base: position 19,885,768 of record CM062395.1, read on the forward strand.
AGATTAGACTTTACATGAATTCATGTGGATTATGGGAGTTTGTAGATAGAGATTATCTAACCATAGACTCAAATCAAACGGCATGAAGAGAGGATGGAGAAAGAAAAGGTTGTTACTTGCCTACATTCAACACTGTCGGCTGATTTTTTAATAAGGATCATGCACTTGGAGAATGCAAAAGCTTTTAAGTTGGACGACATATTTAAAGATAGTGAAAAGGTCAAACCTGTTAAGGTCTTAACTCTCAAGATAAATCCATCAAAGACTCCAAGTTATGTCAATTGGTTAATCAATTGAAAATTTATGGTGAGGTTAGTGGTGGAGAAAATGTTGATCAGCTAAGCTAAAGTTAACTTGTAGCTATAGAAGAATCGTGAGATGACCAATTTGAAAATGATAAGCAAACTACAAGTACAGGAGCAAAGGATCTCGATGAGAGATTACAAAGTGACAGAATGTGCTTTACTAGCAAAAGAAAAATGGAAGCATTCTAGTCAACGAGATGAAAAGAAGCAAAATCTTGATGAGAAAACTGATATGGATGGTGGTGCATATGAGAATGTCAAGAGGAGTAAAATTCCCCTTCCACAACTTGTAAGAAGAGGACGAATCATTTGTTACAGATCTTTGGTACAAGGATAAATCACAACTACAATGTTATTATTATAAAAAATGGGGTCATAACTAGTAGATCGAAGCCAAGTTCAACCAAATTCCTATGACTAATTTTTAGGAAGGAAAACTAGGTTCTCTAGAAAAGTTTTAGAAAGTGTTAAAGTTACTGAAGAAAGGACAAATGTTAAAAGTGTAAATCTTTTCTTAGAAAATCCTTGCATTTCTTGTTATTCCATCAACTAAATGATTTTGTCTCATTAGATAAGATAATGAAATTCTATAAGTTAGTAAATTCCAATCATTTTGTATACCTAATGGGATGGATGTTAATATCATCAATGGGGGATGATATGAGTTTGAAGACCAGTAAGCATGGGATAATTTATGCTAGCACGAGCATGATTGATAAGTATGGGTGTTATAACCAGGGTTTTCTCTATTGATGTACATGAGATTTTATCTCTAAACTGAATTACCAACAGCATTGAAGTTCCAATAGGGTTTCAGTCCACAGTTTGAAATCTGTCTTGCTCTCTCTTTTCTTCATAGTTTATCTGTAATATAATTCTGTTTAGCTGTTCTACATGCACTGTTGTTGAGGATGATAGTTAGAATCTGAAAGTTTTCTTACAAAAATTTGTATTGTTTTCACTTTTCACTGGCTAGAACTAGTATCAACCATCTAAATAATCGCCAATGTAAATTATTAACTACAGACTGAAAGGGCATTATTTGATGCAGCTTGTTGAATTTGGCAGAGATTGCAGATTGGCCTTCACCTTGTAAGTTGACTGTTCTAAACATAAACTCAGATGGAAGTAGGAGAGGAACAGGAACACCACTTCGAGTTTCCAATAATGAAGGATCTTCATCAAACCAGGACAAGGTTATTGCACTCTTCAGACAGATTCAATCTTCAATCCCAGAGGAAGAGCCTCTAAACAAGGGGAGAAATCCCAGCTCATCCAAATACAAGACCAGAAGCAAGTTTGCAGGTAATAATACTAAATAATAAAATAACTTAATTGCATTATGGTGTCTTTTGGCTTGATGACTTTATAATTACTATTAACTTAAATTAATGGCAGACTCTAGACTGCAAATGGATGAGGATATCAGCAATGAAATTGAGAGACAGCAAGAAATAGAGAAAAAGCTACCGAGTACAGATTTCAAGTTAAGCCGATTGCCATCTAATTTTGTGAAGAGGTCTCCCATACCCGCTCCATCAAGCCCTAGAGGCAACGTTCCAGAACCGATGAGAGACATTTTGACAGAAAGAATTGAGGATACAATGTGGCCAAGAGTAGGGGACTTGAAACTTCCGGAGCTTAAAGAATTAGCCAAGGCTAGAGGATTCAAGGGCTATTCAAGAATGAAAAAGAGTGACCTTATTCGACTGCTCAGGTCCTAGTCCTACACTTCAAAAGCCTGGACATGGCACATACTGAAGAATTAATTTTCTGGGTTCACTTTAGATTGGCCACATCGATAGCTGTTGGTGCATTGTATAAGAAAGACTAGAAACCGAAACCATCATGAATGCATTTGCTGATTTCAATGTGCTCAAGATTGAATAACCACAGAGTATCTCGACAAAGAAAACAACATAGCCACTACAATACTTTTACTTAATATTAAAAAAGGCTACAAAATTACCATAGAAGATATAATCCAAGAACCCAAATCTCTTCGGAGAAAATATAGTTTCTAATGAACAGAAATCAGTCACAACTGGCAAAACTTCAAAAAAACAATTCAACAGGTTTTCTAGAGATGTCTTAAACTCCAATGTTTTGGGACTTGTTAAGGATGACTCCCTCGTATTTAACTTGAAACCACTTCATTGCATCATCCTTTGTAACTCTGTGCTGAATTCCAACACGGGACTTGCATCTTCTGCGGCGTCCAACCCGGTATCCAGGGCGTTCAAGGACAACATAGAAGTCCATTCCATAGATACCAGTAGAAGGATCATACCTGAGATGAAATGTAATATAGCTTACAATAATTAGCTTCTTTATGCTCTCTTTTCAATAATATAAATACAATTAGAAGCAGCACAACAAAGACATCGTACTACCATTTCAAAGATGATTATAAACACGCTGCAAACCTAAAAGATTCAATTCTGTTTAATCAATTTCCTGCTAGAAAATTCATAATCTAGTGACAAATTGGCATAAAATTAAAACATGGACATGTGGGTGTTCTACTTTCTAATGGATAAGTTGAACTCCAATTGGAGTAAACAGATAGAAATGATACTAGAGAATCCTGACACTGGAAAGTAAACATACAGGGCAACAGATATGAGTGAAACACAAAAACATATAAATGTAGCACAAGACTAGTATGCATGATCATAGTCTAATGCGATATACCTTACTTTGCATTGCAATTTCATTATAGGACCAAGCAAATTCAATCAACATAACTAAATCAAATACTAGATTGAAGTAGATATACAAAGGATGAGAAACTAACTTGATTCCAAGATCAATGTGCTCTTGGATACCGAAGCCAAAGCAACCAGTATCACTGAAGTTGCGGCGCAAAAGCTCGTATTCCTTGACCTTCAAACCACTCTCAAGAAGTTGCATAGCCTTCTCACCTCTGACAGTCACGTAACAAGCAATCTTCTCGTTACGCCTGATTCCAAAAGACCTCACAGTGTACCTTGCTGTGTTTTTACAGTGATTTAAATTAAAAACAATATAAATAAACAAAATACAGAAAATACAGAAAAAGAGCAGTAATGGTACCCTTGGAGAAGACGGGGGTTTGTCCACTGAGTTGTTCAAGGACCTTGGCGGCACGAGTCAGACGATCGCCACTCTCACCGACGGAGATGTTAAGCACAAGCTTTTGCACTTTGATTTCCCTCATCGGGTTCGAAAGCTTCTTCTCCGATGCCTGAAGAGTATTGACACCCACAATATAAATTAAAAATACACATCAAAAAATAAACTGCATAGATGAGATTTGGTAGAGAGAGCGAGGTTACCATTGTTGTTGGTGATGTGTGTGCTGCGTTCAGTTGCGGAGAAGATGAAGAGCTTCTTCACAGACAGTAGTAGCGGCAGCTTAAATATCACCGCAATTAGGGTTTCGCAATTGCTCTTTTGTAATTACAGAAATACCCTTTACTATGCAATTAAAATGAAAAATTAAATAAAAAATTTCCGTTGCCGGGAATCGAACCCGGGTCTTTCGGGTGAGAGCCGAATATCCTAACCGACTAGACTACAACGGATTGTTGGAAGAAATTCGTCCACAATATTATAAAGATATTTCCTTCTTCTTTGTCAAATTAAGATTCAGAGGTGTTCATTTGGCATGAGAACAATATAACACGTCATCTGAAAACAAAAGGACATCAATAAAAGAATTGAATTTAAACATTGATCCATTTGTGGTTTTCTATCTCTCTTTCTGTCAATGTCTACAATGGGAAACTCAGAAAAGAATTGCTCACATGCATCTGTATTACACACAGCCTAATCAACCAGTGTTCCTACTCTACTCAGAAGAAAATAGTGACTGCAACAAACTAGTATTCACCGCTTGTGTTCTTCATTACTTCAGCAACTGAGCCTTCTGGTCTGGTTTTCAGGAATTTAGCTTGACTAGAACACTGAGTATAGTATTTTATTTACAATGAAACAAAATCGTTTGGCTGGCTCAATATGCAACAGAGTACTCTTCTCATCGTACTAAAACACATTTACACGGAAAAACCATGGCAGTACAAAGGCAATCACCAAGCATGCCATCAGGAAGTTACAAAATGGCTGACCTCTCCAACATCCTCCATGCGTCTCTGATGAGTAACTGCCATTGCCGATCATTGTCTGCTCATTCCACTCCGCCATGAATCTATTATCACCAGCACCGGTGATATTTTTGGCAGTTTGACCGCAAATTTCACATGATCTGCATCATGACATAGATTTACGAGATGAGAAAATGTACAAGAGAGTTTATCAATATTTAGTTGCTGATACTTAGCAAGCAGGTGTGCATGAGATGGTGCATACCCATTACCATAAATTGCAGTGCACAGATCACATGAACAATTAAAATCAAACGAGCATCTAGCTCTGTCACCACTTTAGTGTAAAGTATTCAGCTCACATCAACTAGTAGTGACATTTGAAATTCAAAGCATTATGCAAACTATAACAGCCGTAAAGATTTGGCAATATGACATTAAAGTAAGATTACACCAACAACCCCAATTGAAGAACAAGTCATTCCCAAGAACTTTTTAACTCATTTACTAGATATATTTGCATTTAGCAAACAAAATCTCTCGCCCGGGATGAAACTAAAAACGGATCTTCCACCAAATCAGGTAGAATTATAATACAAGAAACAATATAATTTTATGGCATTTACTGAACAGCAATGCAATTGTCAATATGGTGAACATCCTGGTTGAATAAAGAAGATTAACAAAATAAATATTAGTCATTGAAAATCATGCTTTTCTTGTTATTGCAGAACATATTGATCAACAAAAATAAAGCAAGCTATAATCCCAAAATGAATTAGCGGTAAGCTTTAAATTCCAGGTCTTGGCAAAGTTGTGATCCATACTACTAAAAAACAAACTGACACAAAACAATGCAATATGATAGATCTCATTGTTGTAATTATGAACAGAGTTTAAATAGCAAGTGATAAATACTAAAATAATTACTCAACCATAAAACATTAAGCCAATTATGCATTTTACCTAAGACACAGTCATTAATTTTATTTGTGTCTGTACATCATGTTTTACAGAAGTAAGAAACATTTTACCTGTTTCCTTTCAGCTTAAACCATGCCTCAGCGCAATGGCTATGTGCAATGCCCAGATCATCTTTACACCCACAACCAAGATCAATTAGTTCCACAGTGGTCGTCTGAACAGAAGTGTCCAATGCAGATTCTGACAATTGATCAGAATTCAAATGACAGATCCTGCAAACCTTTTCTCCATCCCAGCTCTCCTTACAACCTTTTCCATCTCCAGCTCCGTGACTTATATCAATCACGCAATACTCCTTCTCTGCTTTGGATGCCTTTTTATTCTCTACTAATGGTTTACTTGTCCCTGATTCTGCAGCTTTCATTCCTAATTCCCTATGTTCACTGCTAACAGAAGTCTGATTGATCACCATAATACCAGGATCAACCACAGCTATATTGGTTACACTATGTGAACTTTCTCTACTAAGTTGATCAATTCGACTGGACTCACCCAAACTTCCAATACTTCCTTGTGGATTAATTACTGTAGGTGATTCTACTATCACATCACTTGACCTCAGTTCGATGTTTCTCGTTTCACAACCCCCATTCAGTTCATTGAAACCTCTATTTTCCTCATCACTAGACCTTTGCTCATCAGCTTGAGATTCTATATCCCCTTTATTCTCCCTGTCACTACATGAAATTTCAATTGAATTCTTCTTTTCCAAAGAATCCAACTCAACCCCATCAACAGAACTCTTCGTTTTCACACACATATCTCTAATACCTACACTCAAACTCTCTCCAAAACTCAGATTCTCATCCATTTTCTGATTCATTAATCTCAATAAACCAAAATAATCTACCTCCAGCTCAATATATATCCAAAAACCTGACCAAATGCACCCACGTATGATAATAGGAATCCTCTATCTACAATCAATATACCATATCTCCACAATGCCTTCTAATTACAAACCATTTATCAAATAAGCAAAACTATCAAAACCGTTATGGAACAAATCTCCATTACATAATCAACCAAATTAGTTGAATAATCAAATAACAATATCAACGCGATTACTGATAAAAATCAAAACTTTTTTGCTATAGTAAAACAAACCCAGCAATCACAACCGTCAACTCCATATTCCACGCCAGAGGAAGCTCAAATCATGTAAACCTGATATACCCAGATAAGCTTTTCGTAAATATGGAAACCTGAAACGGAAAAACACCCACGCGGACAGATCTAACGTGGTGTGAAAATGAAGTAGTAGATCAGCGTTTTTGGATGTATTGGTAGGTGAAGAAAAGAACTTGAAAGAAGTGTAATATAGAGATTGAGTGAGAATTTGATCACAAATAGTAAACTATAGTAATTGTAGTGATTTCACATTTATTAGTATTCTAACAAATGTTTATGGTTCAAGTAGAGAATATAAGATTGGCATTGGATACACGTAGTTAAAAAAACTCAATAAATTACTGACGTTTGGAAGGGGCAATGTATAGTATAAGTATAACACAATGATGCCGTGACTTGTGCAACTTTTTCAGATTTGTGGTTTTGTGTTATTTAAATCTTCTAAGTCATAGAATGAACACTAGTATTATTCATCAATGAAGTTGGACCGACTCAAGTTGTGATTTATTTAACAGAAATAATTTTAAGAAAGTGGAGGAGTGGTTGACTGTCTGTTTTATCAGCAGTAGATGGTGTTGTGTAGTGTTTGTGTTGTATACTCTCTTAATCTCTCAAGTCATTCGTTTTGTTTTTGTCTCATTGTTGGTTGTTATCATGTGCTATCATCGGTGATGTGTACATATTTCAATGATTAATTAACACCTGAAAACTAGCTCAGCATAGATAGATCGTCAGATGCAGTCTTTACAATATTGTTGAGCTAAGCATCTTCGTCTAACCTTTGATTTATTTTCTATTTAACTAATGAATTTAATTATTTTTTCTACCCATAGATATTAATTTTCACCATAAGTTAATCAAATCTTATTTCAATATAACATAAATAAATTATACACATGAATCGAACACCAAAACAAACTTAGTGGCAACACATTTAAGTCAACAAGTTACGGCACCACCATATTCAACATATACATATATTATACTAACAGAGAACTTTCATTAACTTAATTCAGGGGTGAACAAATTCATATTAATGGTTAAAACTTCGAATTTTCCATATATGAGAAAATCAATTCATATTAAAGACTAGAAGTAATAATAATGAACTTTCGGATAGTCCACAAGCATGACGTGAGTTTCATGACATTTGTATGACTCTCAACTTGGGCAACTGGACTAGATATATAGTATATTCTTGCACACTCAATTCATGAATCTGCTATGGATTGGATATACACTGATCATGATTTAACCCCTTTTTGTCCGAATGCAGATAAACATCCAACCAAAAATAGTAGTAATAAATGAAAAAAGAAAATTCAGAGAAAGTGACATGTGACGTGCCAACCAATTTCCATTGTCATTACTGCTAAATGCAGACATAAAAGATCTTCCCAACACATAATTATCTATTTATTTTTATATGGCTTTCTTCTAGGACTCTATTGATAATGATTTCACTTTCACCAGGCATCAAAATAACTATCATCCACCTAAGGCTTATCTGGATATTGATCACATGAAAGGACTGTAGAGCCTAACCTAACACAGCTCAACTTGCTGCTTCTAAACTTTACTTAGAGCTCAGCCAAAATTCAGATTAGAATTTTATACTATCTAAGACGATTAATTAAATTAAAAGAAACTAATTTACAGTTAAACTAGAGAAGAGTTATGTGATGGTTTACAGTTAGTTACCGAGGTCCGGAAAGCTCCATGGCTTCGATGACAAAGGATGATTCATGGACATCACTGTAGTTCCTAGAGAAGCTATGATCTCTTCCCTCAGAAAGATTGTTTCCGTCTTGTGTTTCTTCCACCGTGAACTGCCCAACTATTTCTTCAAGGACTTTAAGGACTTGAGACATCTTAGGTCGCAGGTTTGGACTGGATTGAGTACACTGTAGAGCAAGCTCTACTGCTTTTTCCAACTCTAATGCGTCGAAACATCCCTTCAAGTCCCTGTCTACTAGCACTTCCAGCCTCTTCTCCTCGTGCAATGTTCTGACCTGCATAAGTTCATGCAGCTAATATTCAGAAATAGGATCCACCAAAAAGATCCAAATCAGCATCATTATAAGAATGAAATGTCATCGATTGATCCATGTACACGTTGTGCATAGGAAATCAGCAAGTAATTTTCATTAGCTGAATTCAGAAATTTGACTAACAAAATAGTTTATTTGAATATTAAACCTACTTCTAAGAACTCCGTATCTTATTTGTATCTGCAGGTTTTATGGCATCCCAGACAATTCAAACTGAAGCATTCAGTAACCAGAGAAGTATATTTAGTTACTTAACTTACCCAATCAAGAATCATTCCCTTCTGAACTTGACCATTGCCCGCATCTAAGGCCTTTTGACCAGTGATCAATTCCAATAGAAGTATACCAAATCCAAAAACATCTGTTTTCTCAGATGACTGTCCAGTAGACAGATATTCTGGAGCAATATGTCCAACAGTCCCCCTTACAGCAGTAGTAACATGTGAGTCCCTTCTATCTAACAGTTTGGCAAGACCAAAATCTCCTACCACAGCTTCAAAACTTTCATCAAGTAGAATGTTTGCAGCTTTGACATCCCTGTGAATGATTTTTGGGTTACATTGTTCATGTAAATACAGAAGTCCGCGGGCTGTTCCTAGAGCAATTCGCATCCTTCTGCTCCAGTCCAGAGATGGCTTCACCTGACCTGTGTCTGATAAAGATAAATAACTGTTAATCAAACAGCAGAGAATAGAATAGAATACAAATAAGATCTTATGATACCCAGATTTATCAGATAAAATCATCAAAGATACATAATCTACTGTCTAGATTAACAATTTTCTTGACCAATAGGCAGTTTGTGAATGGCAATCAGGAAAATACAAATGATATTCTCCAGGATCTTTTCAAAGGTAGCCTACATAGTCATTGGGAGCACAGAAATACAGAAAAATGGGAATAACCTCTCAAGCGATCTGCAACACTCCCATTTGGCATATAAGGATAAATAAGCAGCCTCTCATCAGGTGTCATGCAGAAACCATACAAGCGTAAGAGATTTCGATGCAATGCTAAGCCAATCATCTCGACTTCAGTTTGAAACTGTATCTCTCCAGTGTAATTTGGATCTTTCAGCCTTTTAACTGCCACTATCGTTCTATTTGGAAGACATCCTTTATACACCACCCCATATCCCCCTTGTCCAAGAATGTTTCTGGCACTAAAGTTTCCAGTAGCAGCTTGTAATTCACGAAATGAAAACCTCTTCAGATGACCAATATTAAATTCATAATCTTGCTGCACTGTAAAAGAAAATAATAATAAAATCAATTTAATGATACTTCTATCATCTGCCTGAACATGTGATCACAAACAGGCTACATCTTAGAAGGGTACCATAAGATGAAGCAAGAAGCCGAGATCTGTAGCAATGCACCCAACAAATAAGCAACATAACAGCAACCACAAATGAGCAACTGATGATTACAGCAACAGAAATGACCCATCGGCGATGGCCATGGCCTTTCGTCAAGGACCCTGTCTCTAAAAATAAAAATTTTGAATGATCAAGAATGTTTATGTACATCACATTAAAGTTCATATGTCCAAAGTGGTTTCATATGTTAGATTTAATTACCATTGACTGGTTTTGAACCATCCATGCAAGGGTGTGTCGATGAAGTGCAAAGAAAGTTGTTCCCAGTGAAACTACATAAATACAAAAGAATATTTTGGAACGGCTGGAACATTAACAAATTAACTTGCCAAATAAAAAATACCATACCTGTAGCCTTTTGCTAGAATTTTTGGAGTAGGACCACTGAGATTATTGAAAGATAAATCCCTGTACAAGATTTTTACCGAAAAACCAATCATGACCCTTATACCCTATGTTGACTATGAAAAATGGTTCATATCATGAGAAATACGCACAAAAAGGACAGGCTTGTCAAATTGGCAACAGGTTTTGGAATTTGCCCTGATAAGTTGTTGTTATTAAGCCTCCTGTAAAACTAGTCAAAAAATAGGTTTAGCACATGAATAATCAGAGAAAAATCAGAACAACTATAATAATCAGGCATTATTGTCAACATTATTGTCAGGTAGAACTCACAAGTAAGTTAGACGAGGAAGAAACCCCAAAGAACTTGGAATATTTCCGACAAGATGATTATTTGAAAGGTCAAGTGTTTGAAGCTCTGATAGCATCCCTATTTCAGGTGGTATAGGACCAGAAAGCAGATTGTTATGCAACAACCTACAGGAAAAGAATCAAAATCACTCATTTGTTCATGAAAGGATAAAATACAAAATAAAAAACTTGATAAAATTTTGAAATACTCCACCCATCTTAACAACAGAAAAATAATCACAGGGTTAAGAATCAAAAGTAATAGCACAACTACACCAACGCAAAATTTTGACCCCAATATTTCTATCTTCAGTGAAGAAGCTTTAACAGCATCAATAATTTTCCTTCCTAGTTTTAAAAACTGATTACTTTACACCACATATTTCTCTAAACCCATTGATGTACTCAAGAATGACTGAGAACAGATAAATTAACAGAGATCAGTTAGTGTTGTTTAAACCAAAAAATAAAAAATAAAAAAAAATATTAAAAATTAAAAAATAAATAAATAAATTACTCAAAATAAATTGATCCACAAAGCACTAGATATACACTGCCTTCATGCCATTATCTGTTTTAAGTTCATTTCTTCTTGAAAAGATCTTCTCTAAACCTCAAGACAATCCTTTTTCTCGTTAAATCAATAATCCATTACATCTTCAACACATTTACTATAGAATCATCAATGGTTGACTTCGAAATTCCTCTATCAAAACTATACTATCATTCTCAAACTGTTCTGTTTAGGACTATCTTAAATATTCAATAATAATATTAAAAGGCATTCCATAAAACTTTCAAAAGCAATTATTCAGTATTTCACAATTTGGGTAGAACAATAGACTGGTTATCCTATACTAGAGTAACTGAGTATGAACAATCTACCTCTGTAACCTAGTGAACCGTTTAACCCTTAGCATTCTTACAAATCTATTGATCATTTTGACAAAAACTAACATAAAAGATACTACTAGTAGTATTTATCATTGCCGAAGCTATTAGGTTAGAGACCAGCAACATTTATGTATAACCATAATTAACCACCAACTCAGCCGCAAGACTTTATGAACGTTATCTGCTGATACTACGCCAATGAATACCATCCTCTCATCATATTAATTGCAGTAAGCTCTCTCCTACCCTGCCTCTAAAGTAACATTATTCTCTTTGAAAGCTTAACTAATACCAAACTGAGCTAAGCTGAACTAACCACTAATCCAGTACAAAGAAGCTAGCTAAAAGCAAAATGCGAAGAAAGAGGAGCTCACATGGTCTTGAGATGATTTAAACTCCCAATACTAGGTGAAAGCGTACCGGACAACCCTGCACTGGCCATTTCACTACAACAGCAGCAAACCACCAAGAAATCAAAGACAAGTTCCAACTACACTGAAAAAACTCGCACATTACAAACACTTACAGAGAAACAACGAAGCCTTCAGGTGAACAACCCACCATGTTCCACGTGCAAGGATCCACCGAGTTAATATCCCAACCCTCCATCACATGATACGCATCTATCATTTTGTTCTTCACACCCATCAAAGCCGCCACTGTGTATTCAAATAACAAAACCACAATGTCAGTTCCGAAACCTAAAAACCAAAAATTAAAAACAAAAGGCTAAATTGAAGAAAATCACGACCTTCATAGTTAACGCCTTTAGGAGAAAGCAGACTATCAGTAGCCGAGACAGAAAGCAACAGAAAAGACATCGCCACTATAACCACCACAACTACCGCCATTACCAGTACTTGACTTTAACCAGGAATGAAATCGCAAAAAGTCGTCAACGAACCACGAGTAGGATAGGATATCTACTATACTCTAGTGACTCTTTTTTCAAAAAGCTCTTATTGGAATCTCTGCTTCGACCATGTGAGAATTGAAAAATGAGAATGTAATTTTTTTCAAGGCTGTGTAAAAGCGGGAAAAAGTCTCGAGATTTGTAACTGACACAGATTGTCGCACTGTCTCAATCGCTGTTGGCGCCGTTGATTCACCATACTTTGACTCTTAGTGAGGATCTAACGGTTCTGATTGAAAATGAGTATCGGGTCCACAGCTTGGAATGGAGGGCTCGATGCATTGGCACGAACATATAGGTTGCCGGAATTTGGATTTTTCTGCAACCGTCTAAATTCCAGTTTTGCCCTTTTGCTTTCATGTAATCATAATACTATTAATTTTCTCCTTATGGAAGAGAAGAAAATTCCAAACTCAATGATTAGTGCTACTATTTTTCGAAGTCGATTAATACTAATAAATTAAACTATACATAAGAAAGAACAATCATATTATAGAAAGTTTTAAAAGAAAAATTGTTAATATCTCAGTTATATACCAAAATATAAAATTAATATTAAAATAGAAGTCAAATTAATCATACTATAAATTAAAATGAAATTTTTTAAATTTCAAATCCATTTATCAAAAATTAGAAAATATAATTTTTATCTCAATTTTTAATAATGGTTTAAAACCAACGTTAAACTTAAAAACTAAAGCTTAAAAAAATATTTACAATTATTTTAAATTAATTTATTTTTCAAAAACTTGAAACTGGTTGAATTTTTAATATATATATATATATATGATAAATTATATTCATAAAAACTTAAAATACATCCATAAATATTTGATCTTAACGGTACTCAAGTAATAGACGGGTAATAACTTTATACAACACCGATTTGTATCTATCCTCATGCAAAGTAGGCTAATCCCACTGTTTGAATACTCTAGTTTTGTCTCCTCCTCATGATAAACATGACACATCCACAGTTACCCAAACTGAAAAGTACAACCCAAAAAAATGGTGAAGAATTTCCACAGTACATAAAATATAATTAATGTAAAAATAATAATAATAAATAAATAAATAAAACGTTAATTTTAGAGGGAGAGAGGTGGAGTTCTTCGTTCCTATCCTGATAATTAATGAAATAATTGACTTAAACAGCGCCAAACGAGGAAATAGTAATAGCTCCAGCAGGTAAATCTTTGAATGAAGAACAGGTCAGGTCTAATTTGATAATTGACCAAAGAAAATGGACCCACTTGGCTGGACAATAGAAATGGAAATGGAAAGAGAATATGCATTATTAATGGAATTTTTTAATCAACATGAACAAACAAACACTTGATGGAACGTCTTTTCTGCTTGAATGAGTTGAAGATAGACCTCCCTCCTCACTCACCTAACAGCAAAAGCTCATTCAATGCCTTTCCGACATTCAAAAAGGAAATTAAAGGGATAAACACAATCATGCACTAATGGGAATGCTTTTTTGAGATTTCTCATGCATGCGTAATAATGGCCATTTTTGCATTCTACTGACATGACTCCACAACCAAAAAGCACACGAGATTTATTTGACAGGGAAATGAAGAAGAAAGAAGAATACAAATTGCAGTAACATTACTTTTGCACAAATAGTTGTCTGCCGAGTTTTTTTTCGAGTCAGTCATCACAAACCACAACCATAAAACCAAAAGACATCCAGGATATAGCGACCAAACATTACAAATATTTGCCCACCCCCACTTCTTCGGGCGATTCTATTATAAGGGGCTTTTTCTTCCTAGCTACAAATACAACAGATTCTTCTCAGTTTTGTTTTTACTACTAGCATTTTGTTCTCATCATTCCACCTTATCACCTTAGCCTATCTTTTACTATCAAACATTTACATATAACGGAACAGAGAAATAGCCACTTCCATAGAGAATGGGTAAAAATAAGATAACAGAGAAATAGAGGTAGAGAGGTATGGGCAAAAAGGAAAGCACCAAGAAAGGGCAGGCATTTCAGTTGCCTGATAATTTAGGCATCCTGATAGAGCAATAACTGATGCTGGTCAAGCCTCAATGCGTGGGTGGGTAGGTATGTTAAACACAAAGACAGATATTCCCTTCATGTTGTGATTCATCGGCCAGATGTCATCTCTATATTACTTTTCTGCACCTTATGTACCAGCTGGATGCAAGAAATTTAAACCCAGTTGTCGTTTCACATGGTCAGGTATCAACTTGTTCACAAGCTCTGGAGAAGCCCCAGCCAACTGTTACATTATCAATGTACCAACATTTAGCATACATTGCAAAAAAAATAATTTTTCCAACTAGCCAATGTACTTATATTTATATTTTCTAGATTTGACCACAGGACCCGTCCAGGAAATTATATGCAATATACTACCCAATGTACCCACTTAAAAACATTCTGAGGCTTTTTGCATAATTATCCCAACTATAGCAGCTACATGCATAATATATGATGAAGCTATAAAATACTTACTTCCTGTTTAAAGTTGAAAAGAGGAGGTAAAGGACGACCATTGGGTAGGCGAGCATTAGGCTCTCGCAGTTCATCAAAGAAAGGATGTGCACATGCTTCCAACTGCAAAACAAATTTGTAAGTAAGCCAGAGAGTAAGCATATATAAAATACTTCAACTTTCAAAATGACAAAGCCTATTCAAGTACAATGTACCTCCACGGCTTAAAATTGATCACCACAAAAAAATTTCATGTATATGCAAAATATGTATAAACTCACCGCAGTGCATCTCAGACTAGGTGAATACTGAAGCAATCTGGAAGCCAGATCAATTGCCTCTGGGGGCATCCGTTTGTGGAAAACCTAACAAAAAGAAGATATGTGTGAATAGAAGGCTACTTCTGGAAAATGTAGAACTGGCAGTATGACACTGCATAACTTAAACAACACATGGACAAAAATAACACACAAGTAAAAGCCATAATCTGAAATCAGTGTGAATTCTTTAGTTAACATTGAAAAAGAATAAGAAAATGCAAACCTTATGCCAAGGGTGAGCTTTAATCTGAGGAAACCTGAAATCAGTGTAATTGGGGTTCATACAACGGATTTCTTCACGGGTGGGTGTACCAAGAACCTGTAAAGCAAGATGTAAGTTATTGGCACATGACCATATAATTTACAGCAGGTCAAAAATTTTATGAAATTACTGTACCTTGATAATCTCTACAAGCTGATCCACTGCATTCTCTCCTGGAAACAAGGGCTACAGAAAGTTCAAAATAAGAGGTCATCAGCATAACATAATTTACCCAGAGATTTAGAATCTTATCAAAATTATCATGAAAGCAAAATCATAACTGAGACTGCTAACCTGACCCAAAAGAAGCTCAGCAAGAACACAACCAGCTGACCAAATATCTATTGAGGTTGTGTATTCTGTAGCACCAAATATGAGTTCTGGAGCCCGATAGAATCGAGAACAAATGTATGATATGTTAGCTTCGCCATTTACCTGACAGCAAGTTCTTAGAGTGAGCACATAAACATTCAAATCAATCATTCTTATTTCTCAGCAAAAGGAAACACTTTCCAACAAGTGTTTCCCAATGATAGCAACAAAAACACCAAATGAAAGTTAAGACCTACATGTCTAACTGGAATAATTTAATTGGAGCTAAAATAAACACAAATGAATAGGCATCATGCTCCTGGGGCATAACCTTAAAGAGGCAAATCAATGATACATCACACAACATCAAAATCAACAAGCCTTAATCCCAAACCATACATCACACAAAATTAATCAAATTATACTTATATTGAATACAAATGCAAGAATTAACATACCAACTGTTTTGCGCTTCCAAAATCACAAATTTTAACTTGGTGGGTAAGAGGATCAACCTGCAGACAGCCAGAACCACACAAAATCAATCTCGCCTGTTACACTGACTTGACTTGCTAGTTAATGGTCCGGAAAGCATACCAAAAGGTTTTGAGGCTTCAAATCCCTATGACAAACTCCAGGTACAGTATGAATATAGGCCAGCCCTCTGAAAATCTGAAACATCAATTTCCAAATCATCAAGTAGATCATTATGGAGGGCAACCAATTAACCCAACAAGCTAACAACTTGAATACCTGGTACATGTAAAGTTTAACATATATGAGCGGCATTCGTTGATTAGCAGTGCTGTAATGCTTCAAAACCCTGTACATGCTCTCCGGTACATACTCCATGACCAAGTTGAGGAAAAGTTCATTTTTACTTGTAGTGGAAAAGAAACAATGCTTCAAAGTAATCACATTTGGATGGTCCATCACCCGCATTAACTGCAATTCTCGATTCTTATATCTCCTATCTTGCAAAACCTTCTTGATGGCAACTGTCTCACCAGTTTCCAGGCACTTAGCCTGTAAGACAGAAAAATATTAACACAATAAAACTAAAGTCACAGTAATTGATCATGTCCATATTCTATAAAACAGCATGTTACCTGGAAAACAATTCCAAACGATCCAGTCCCAACTATGCGCTCTGCCATGTAGCTAATAGTCTTCAAGAAACAATAAAAATTACAAACTTCAGATTATGATAACAACTTTACAAGGATCAACACAAACAAAATAGAAAGAAAATCATATTTAAAAAACTAAACACATAACTTGTAAGGGAAAAAACGAATTAGAAAAAGAAAGAAGAAAAAATAAATATGAAGACCGACCTGCTTAGGCTCTCCATTTTTGCCTCCAATGGTGGTAGAAATGATGTGGCCGGTGACACCATTCCCGTCAACAACGGCAGCCGACATTTCCTGAAACAAATAATAACTCAACATCAAGGTATTGACTCTGAATTATTCACACCAATAAAAAAATTCAAGGATTTTATTATCACCATTAAAGAAACACGTCTAGACAGCTTAAATTTGAAGAACTTGACTAGGTATTAACAAATTACGAAGCTACAAACAAGTATGTGATCTGATTGAATTCATATTCACTAAAAGAATTATTCTTCGAAGAAAGAAAAAACCCTTAAATAAAAAGAAAATCAAATCACATGTCTGACAAAGTAGAAGTGACTCGAAACTCCAAATCGCAGATCTGGTAAAACGATTGAAAAATCAATCACCACAATTTAGTTACCACATAAACCAAAAAATATAAGAAGTGTAACCCTAGAGAGCGATATGATAGATCTACAAGAGTTGTTAACCACAACAGCAAAACTACTGATCATATGACCTCCGGAAGCTAGATCGCAGCTCGGACAACTCAAAATGTCAAGAAAAAATGGAAAAAACTAAAAAGAAAAGTCACATAAATCTACAGATATTCGACAAAACCGAAATTAAAAATCAGAGAAAAACAACTAGTCCGTGTTAGCTTACAAATGCAGCAGAAGAACAAGAAAACAGAAAGAGCAGAATGCTGTGATATACCTTGTCGTCGGCCATGAAGAGAAACGGAAGAACAGATGATGGAGATTGAGAGAGAAATAGAGAGAGAGAAGAAGAAGATGGAGAAGAAGCAAGAGAGATGAACAGTTGAATTCAACGGTGGACGAAGAGGTTGAAGATGGTGTTCATGGTGGTGGGATTGAGAGAGGAGAGAAAACAAAGAGAGATGAGGAGGAAGAGAAAGAGGACCCAGCCAGAGACAACAAGCCCATGTGATTCCAGCTCTCTTTTCTTTTCTTTTTTTTTATTTTTATTTTATATTTTTATTTTTATTTAGTTGTTTCTTCTCTCTCTGCGTTTCTGCTTTTCCGTTTGCTTCGGTTTTTTGGTATTCCGAAATTAACCTTGCATTGACCTGCAATTACGAGAATGGGATTTGAAATCTTGGACTGTAGTCTGTTTATTTATCCGTTAAATGAATTATTAAAAAATTAAAAAGTCTGTCCAAGTTTTGACTAGCGAAACTCCTCAGTTTTTATTTTTATTGCCTTTCTGTAAAGAGTTAGAGAACTAAAATGTAAACATAATGACAACTATTATTTAAAGAAGGTATATTATAAAATAAAGTGAAAATTTTAAAAAATGGGCTTTTTAAAGTTTAAAATATAATTATAGGTCTGTTTTGAAAAATATACAAAAATAGGTTTTAAAAAATTTAGTTTTCACTCTATAGGTCAAGTTTCCCAAAATACTCCTGAAACTTTACAATTCACAGATGCTGTGAATTATGCTCACAGTTTGTGAATTACGCTCACAGCTGTGATTGGCCTATGGAGTGAAAATCAAAGTTTAGTTTTGCAAACTTTTCAAAAGTGGCCTATAATTGTATAGTAAACTTTTTATAGTCTAGAAATCCAATTGACTCTAAAATAAAATAAAAGTTTGATATTTGGATGATATTTAACACGCCATTATGTGATTTTTTTAAAAAAAACAAATTATAACTTACTCTATGATATTTTTATATTTTAAAATGGTTTGGGCTATAACTATCTATATCTTTAATAAATTAGTGAATTTATTTAAGTGTTTATATTAATTTTTTAATATTTTAAAATGGGTCCATTAGTTTAACAAATAAATTCATATGTTTTTTTTAATAAATTTAATTTTAATTATACGGCTTTTGATAAATTGAATTTTAATTAGATTGCTTTTGATATATTATTAAAAAAATTAATTATAATTTTATTTTTGATAAAAAGATTTACATAATAAGTTTAAAGTTTTTAATTTTTTATCTACAATATTAAATAAATTATTTTTAAATAAATTATATTAAATTTTAAAATTTTATTAATATATGTTTCTAGAAAGCGAGAGTTTATACGTAGAATTCAAAGGAATGACGTTAAGGAGACACTCAAGAAGATGAAATCAAAGAAAGCAATAGGACCAGATGATATAGTTATTGAGGTGTGGAAGTGTTTAGAAGAAGTAGGGGTAAAATGGTTGACTCAACTTTTTAACGGGATTATCAAGGAAAATAAAATGCCCACAAAATGGAGGAAGCGTATTCCGGTACGATTATACAAGAATAAATGTGATGTGTAAAATTCTTCAAATTATCATGGTATTAAACTTTTAAGTCATACTATGAAGTTATGAGAGAGGATTATTGACTAGAGGTTGAGAAGTTGATAAATATTTGGGATAATCAATTTGGTTTTATGACGGGGCGTTCGGCTACAAATGCAATCCATCTTCTTCGACAATTGTTTGAGACGTACAGAAAGAGAAAGAATGATTTGCATGTGGTTTTTATCGATTTAGAGAAGGCATATGATAGGGTACCGCGATAAGAATTGTAGTGGGTGCTAACAAAGAAAAGAATTTCTAAAAAATATATAAAGTTTATCAAGGATATGTATGAGAAAGTAAGTACAAATTGAGGTGTAGTGTAGGAGTGACAGAGGACTTTCCTATCACTATTGGGATACATCAAGGATCAGCTTTAAGTCAGTTTCTTTTCGCCATAGTTATAGATGAGTTGACTTGGGATATACAAGATGAGGTGACATGGTGTACGTTGTTTACAAATGATATTGTTCTAATAGATGAAACTCGAGTGAGAGTTAACGCCAAATTAGAGGCGTGGAGGAAAAGACTAGAAGAAAAGGATTTTAGAATCAGCCAAAGTAAAACAAAGTATATAAAATGCAGTTTTAGTAATAATAGGGATGGAGATCAGGGTTATATGACTTTGGAGGATTAAGAAATTCAAGTTAGGAATTATTTTAGGTATTTGGGCTCTATTATTCAAAAAGGTAGAGAATTTGATGGAAACGTGAAACATCGCATTAAAGTTAGATGGTTGAAGTGGAAGAGTGCAAGTGGAGTTTTGTGTGGGCGGGACATACCTATAAAACTAAATGGTAAGTTTTATAAGGCAGCTGCTCGACCAGCATTGTTATATGGTACAAAGTGTTGGGCTGCGAAAGGAAGACACATTCTAAAAATGGAAGTGACAAAAATGAGAATGTAAATATGGATGTGTGGACATACTAGGATGGATAAATAAGGAATGAGGTTATACGAAAGAAAGTGAAGGTCGCGCCTATTGAGGAAAATATAAGAGAGAATCGATTGCGACGGTTTGGACACATACATAGGAGACCTATTGGTGCACCCGTTAGAAATTTGAGAGATAGGAAATTGAAATTGTTATGCGAAAGTGAGGGAGACCGAAAAGAACGTGGATGGAGGTGATTAAGAGTGATATAGGTGTCTTGGATGTGGATAGTGTGTAACACCCGAACCCCCATCCCGACGGAAAGGACGCGGAGAACGAATGTCACATGCAAAACAAACAGACAGACAGATGTAGAATAATATACAAATAGAGTAGATACATAAAAATAAGAAACTAAAGTAAAAAAGAGTAACCATTATTGAAAGTGTAATAAATCCGAATTTTTAAATATAGAGTCTATAAAGATCCAAAACCAAAAAATCATAAACCAAATCCAAAGTATATGTAGTTGTTACAAAGTCCTGAATTAATTCCAAAATCAAAATAAGAATGATAAACAAAGTTGAAAAAAAGATGTCAGATGATGACTGATGCTGACATGCGTGTAAATTCTACTATTCTACCTGACGTCGGAACTCAGCAGTTTCTATCCCAAGCAGGTTCAAAACCATACAAAACAAAAATGAAAACCATGCAGGGTCAGATTATCGATGTCTGGTTAGTAAGCCAATGTCAAACAAACACACAACATGCGTCTTGTATTAGCAGAGTAAAATGTCATACAACATATGCAGATTAGTTCGTCAAACATGGGATTGCAAACATAAGCAAACAAGTTTATTATTAACCAAATTATCCCGATTTAAATTCCCTTTAAGTGATCTAGGATAAGTGATTACAGATAATTGCAATTACTGTCTGAAAGTAGGATTAAAAGTTAACATTTTATTTCAGATCAGAGTCTAACACCGAACTGTTAATTCGGTACCTAGTTCGGTGTTGATTTCACTCAAAGAGTATTTACCACTTTACTGAATTGTAGTTCAGTAAAGACTTCGGCATCAAATTCGGTCAGAATCATTTATTCGAGTTTAAACAGCTTTTAAATGACAGTTCAGTAAGCAGTTCGGTAGACAGTTTGGTAAGAGCTATTGTGTTCTACTCAATTTTAAGTGATAGTTCGGTAAACAGTTCGGTCACGAACACTGGAACACAAATTCAATTAATTTCAGCTATAATTTTCATTATTTAAACCTCTAGACAACTACTTGGGGTCTATTCTTATCGCTTAAGGTCAGTAGTCAAATCTATGCTACCCAAAGGTTATAACCTAATTAACAAGGTAGCGCAAAGAGAAAAAAGCAGTTCAAAGCAACATATAGAAACAATGTAAACATTAAATCAGACTTTAGCAGGGTTCAGATTTTTATATTATGATCGAGTGGTTAACTTACTAGGCCTGTCTTTAACTTAAGTATAGAAATTGGGAACAGAAAACAGATAAAGATAGGGTAAAACCCTCAGAGATGGATCAAAGATCTAAAAAATGATGTCATCTTATCCAGATGTGAGCAAAGCTCCAGGATGATGTCATCGCATCCAGAAAATAAGTTGGCAATCAAGGACAAATATACTTTCGCGCATCAATGTATACATCTAATTTTCCATATAGCATGCTGGTCTTATCGTATTAATCTATGACATGACTTTTATACAGATTACAGAGTTATGTTCTCAGTTTAGTAGACAGATATGAAAATCAATTCATACATCCACATTATAGCAGCAGAATAGACAGATAACCACAATATTCACCAAATCAAACTGACAGATTACATATATCATTTAACAGATAAACAACCAGAAATTTATACTCGAATGCAGCAGCAATAATCCAATTCATCAATTTCAGATTTTCAGTTTCATATTAAATTAATCTTATCGAAACGGAGAACAGACAGAACATACAAACGTAGTGCATAAACATGGATACTAAACTTTTTCGCTAATCCAAAAATCACATTGAATAACTCTGGCTGACGATCCCTAATTTCAATTTGATCTAAATCAAATCAAGAATTAAACGAATAAATCCCCAAATTATAAGTTAAGGTTTACGATTAAAGTAGCGATTAAAACTCAATTAAATCCAAAATATACAATCTAACAACAAGGGTTTCAAAACTCAAATCGATTGAAATCAAAAACCCCAATTTCGGCAAACCCTAATTTATTCTAAAAATCTTCAAATAAAAATAAAGTGATTAAATCAAATAAAAGGATTACAATTGTTACCTCATACGAGAAAACCATATAATCCAAATTCCAATCTGTGAGAATAGAGTTTAAAAATAATCCGCGGTGAAGTTTAGAGTTGAGAGAAAAGAAGAGAAACTAATCTTATAGTTTTTAGAAATCTGATAAGAATGATTTTATAAACCTAATTTTTCCTATTTTTATATTATACGGCAAATATCACCATAAACCCACAAGTTCTATGTGATTTTAAA
Organism: Cardiospermum halicacabum; assembly: GCA_031304145.1. NCBI lineage: Eukaryota > Viridiplantae > Streptophyta > Magnoliopsida > Sapindales > Sapindaceae > Cardiospermum > Cardiospermum halicacabum. The sequence continues at coordinate 19,908,629 of CM062395.1, forward strand.
ATAACCTAAACTGAGAAATAAATTACAAAATTTTTCAATATGAAAAATTGTGATAACTTTATATTGTGTTTACTGTATCCATATTAGACTTTTTTTTTACCATATTGACCTCATATATCTATTTATTGACTCAAATATGGTTATTTAAGGATATCCTAGTATATTACATTATTATCCTATTGCTTAATTAATGTTACCAAATAAAAATTTAGTATACATTATTCTATCCTGTTGCTCATATAGTGACCAACCAAACATATTTTTTTTGACAATATTATCCTTATGCAAAATTATTTATCCTTTTTTAGTTCTTTATACTATCTCGTTCTTACCCCATACGGTGAGGCAAATGAGTCCTTAGGTTTTCATCCATTCCCTTTTCCCTTTACTAGTTCCTCCTCTAATCATCTCAGTCTCGAAACTCATTGCCTATAACTTCACTCTCATCATTTTCCCTGGATTCGCTATTAGTCCAATCCCCTCCCAATTCAACTGACTCAATAAACTTTGAGTCATCTCATACTTCACAAAAAAAATTTCGTCTGTGAACTCCTTCAATCTATTCCCTCAAAAGCCTCCACACTTTGATTTGATATTTGAAGTCATCATACTGGTTTTTGTTCTCATGCCTAAGATTATCAACACAATGCCATGACCTGTGATTTATGAATGGTAAGTACTTTTTATTTGACAGATTATGTGATTTTTTTCTCATTCTCAATAGTAACTTAATGTATGAGACTAGCACTGTCAGAACGGACAGTCCGCTCTGGTCCGTACGGACTTTTTCGAAAAAATGGACCGGACCGGACATGTCCGTTTTTTAAAACGAATTTATTTCTCAAGTCCGGGTCCGTCTGCGGATCCGTACGGACGGACCCGTACATGTCCGTTAATTTTCAATTTTTTTTTATTAATGCATCTTGGTGAAGAGTTGTATATTTTTTTTGTTTTTGTCTTTATTACTAATTTATAAGCTATTTTACATATATCTTATTCAAGTACGGTTATATATATATATATATATATATATATATGAAACATATTGATTTAACTACCACAGTAATAAAGAATCGAGCATAATAAAAAAGATTAAAACTAAAACACCAGCAAGAAGTAAATATGTCACATGAAATAAACAACATAGTTATGATCTAAAAATTTGTAACTTGCACAATCTCAAAAGACTATCACTAAATATGAAAACAACAGTTATCAAATATTTTGCAAAAAAAATACTCTAAAGCAGACTAGAGTAGATTGACACCAGTTTTTTAAGTCCATATTCGTACACTAGTTATCAACAGTGGGTGTCTAAGAGAGGTGGGTATCAACACTATGAAGTTTAGTGTTTATTAGTTGTGATCTTGATTTTTTTTTATTAAAATAGAGCAAGTTAGAAAATTTTATTTTAAAAAAATTTATATTTAAAATAGCGGATATCCGCGGATAATGAAATGGTAAATATTGCTTGGTCACTTAAGTGAATGTCGTTGTTCCTAGTTTAGTATAAATGAATACATTGGTATGCCATAGGGAGATTTAGAAGTATACTTCGACATATGAAAGATGTGCATTTGGGCTTGAAGTACAACTTATTAAAAATAAGGGCGATGATCCTCTCTGGATATGACGACATCAACCCGATCCTTTTGTTCTATGTATTTTGTCTTCGGACCCTCTGTATGTGTATATATTGATCTTTGGATCTTACCGGGGTTTTAACAGTAGTAGTAAACAGTATGGTCGAAGCCCAGTAAACAGTATCAATATAATAGTTCAAATTATAATCAGTATAGGCACTTCAGGCCAATTATTTCAGTAGTGAGGATCCATCCTAGGCATGCCATAAATTCTACTAATAGTGATAAGGGCAAAATTCAGAGTTCCATTTATTTAATATTTTACCGAATTAAATATATACCAATATAACAGTTCCAGTATATAACAGCATTACTAAATCAACAACCCAAATCCATAACGTTACAATCTTATATATTTAGTTTATTATCATTAAATAGGGCGGGCTTGGGAAACAGCTTCACAACACATCAATCACGACTAATGCAGGAAAATAGACAACATACATCAAACAATAATATGAGACTCAAATAGAGTTGGTAACCTAACACGCAGAACACAACAACCCGAGCAGAATTCGACCTAAGTTGCTGCCTGATCAACCTCTCCGTCCAGTGCTCTTGCAGACCGTTACAAAAATATATAAATACAACTACATAGAACCAAAAGTCAGACTAGGACACCGATTCGACAGACCAGAACCAAACCCGAACAGAACCCAATACATCCCAAAATCAAAACCTAGGTATCTTTACCGAATTATCCTCAATCGACTCCGGCTACCCTCTCAATTTCTGAATCTAAAACGCTCAAAACCCTAGACCACCCGAAATTGTTGGATAAAACTCACTCAAGATCAGGGTAAACGAATTCCATTCAGATGAACCTGGAATAGAGCGAGGAAAACTTACCGAGAATCGTTTGATTACAAGTAGAGAGTTCTAACACTCTAAATCGAACAGCGAACAAAACCTGAACGTGTTAAATCCCGAAATCAGAATATGAAATTGGTTATGACAGTCTATATCAAAACTAAAATGGACGGATGACATACCGATAATACGCAAGAACCCTAACGCTGAACACCACTCAGAACTTCACACGAGAACCCTCACTTACTCTCAACTTTATGTGATTAAAAAATATGACAAAACCCTAGGCAAAATCACATATTTATAACAAGATAAATACCCAGATAATCCCTTATAAAACCAGGTAATAATGACATAACCCCCCAGATTTCCTAGTTATTTTACATACACCCTCTAACAATAGAAAATTACGACCCTAACTCTTAGGCCCAAAAACGGTCTGTAACATGGTCAACTTATCTGCTAAGTCTAGAGGCAAGTTGAATACTAAGCTCAATTTCGTGTTATGATCCGAATTTTGTGTTATATGATGATATTATTTTGTAAACTCCTACTTTATGATTAAGGATATCTAAATATTAAATGGTTTTCTTGATTTTCGATCTTTATGAATGGATAAGAATACAAGTATATGATATGTGAATATGTATATGTGTATGTGTTGGTGTGGCGATTCAGCCCTTGTGCTTCGGATCCTCCGAGGGTGGGGGTTGAACGTTACATATTAGATGAACAAATCATAAGTTATACCTTAGTTGCAATTTTTTTCACTTTATCATTTATCATTCGTCTATACTTATTAAAAATGTATATATGGTTGGAGTAATTCCTCATTTACATCATTCTTAGAGCTGTTTAGAATTTATGCCTCACTTGATTGTTCCTATATCATTCAACAAAACTAAATATATGATAAGAGGCTTAGGCTTGGATTACAAAAAATATCGATGCATGTCTAAATTATGTATTTTGTGATGAAAACACCATAAGGACATTCATTCCATATTTATGGTGCTATTAGATGGATTAAAGCTCATATAGATTAAATGGTTGAAACTTCTAAGATTGCTCATAAAGTGCCGGCTAAATTTTTACATTACTCTCCTTTAATTCCTAGACTTTAAAAATAATTTATACATGCAAATATGGCAGAGTTATTGAGATGGATGACATAAGGAAAAAATGGTAAAAGATGGTAAGTTAAGACATCCGGCTGATGGCAAAGCTTGGAAGAATTTTGATCACTGTTTTCAAAATATTTCCATCAATCCTCGTAATCTTAGACTAAGATTAACTAGCGACAGTTTTTTAATTTCTATAGAACAATAAGCATCTCTTAAAGTATATGACCAGTACTACTAATGCTTGTAATCTTCATCCTTGGTTGTGCATGAAGACTGATTATTATATGTTATCTTTAATTATCCCTGACAAAAATCTCCAAATGTAAACATTGATGTACACCTTGAACCGTTAGTAGATGACTTGAAAGTATTATGGGAATGAAGAGTGGAGACATATAATGTAAAAAAAAAAAGAATTTTTAGTTGTGAGCGGTTCTCTTGTGGACAGTTAGTGACTTCCCTATATACGCGATGTTGAGTGGTTGGAGCACTAAGGGAAAATTTGCATGCTCTCGTTGTAATTATGATACTAACTCTTTGTATTTGAATCATAGTCGAAAGATTTTATATGAGTCATGGTGTTAACTTGCTTATGGATCATGAATATAAATCTAAAGGAGATTTCTAAAAACCTATCGCATGTTTGGCATACTTGAAAAAAACACCCAATTTTTGAAACATTTTACTTCTAACACCAAGTTTTGCAAACTTCTAATAAACCACCCCCAAAACCACCTAAAACCAAAACCACTAGTAGTTTTGATGAGGTGTGGATAATTTTTGTGTTTTTGGCTGGTTTTGCTAATTATTTGGTTTTAGTAATTTGTAATTTTTGGGTTTAATAATTTTAGTAAATTTTAAATATTTTATTTAATTTTTTTTTAAAAATTTTTATTAAACTAAAATAAATTATTATTTAGTTTATTATTTTTTAAATGTTTGGTTTAATAATTTTTAATTTTAATTTTAATTTTTCAAATTAAGTAAATAAAAAAATTGTGTAGATTAATAATTTTTAAATATTTGGTTAAATAATTTTTCATTTTAAATTTTATTTGTTAATTTCCCAAAACCTACAACAAGAGATTATTTAATTACAGACATGTTTTAAAATAAATATGAATAAATAAAATGTTTAAAATTAAAATAATAAAAAATGTTAATATATTTAATAATTATTTTATCTTTGAAAAAAAAGTATAAAATAAAACTCATTTTTTCTTTAAAACAAGCTAAATTACATAATTTTTTTGTTGTATGTATCAAATTAAAAATTAAAAGTTAAAATAAAATTATTAAAATCATTCAAATAATTAAATAAAATTATTAATTTTTTTTTAAAATTATTGATACTAGTTATAGTTTAGAAAAATTAAAAATTAAAACTAAAAAATTATTATTATTATTATTTTATAAATAATCATAAAGTAATAAATTAAAAAATATTTAAAACATAATGTATTTAGTTTAGTAAAAAAAAAATATAGAAATTAAAATTAAAAATTTCTAAAATAATAAAAAATTGTTTATTTGAGAGAATATTTAAAATAAAAAACAAAATATTATTTAAATTATTTACTAAAATATTTAAATTTTACTTAAATGATTAAACCAAAAATTTACAAATTATTAAAACCAAATAATTAGAAAAATAACCCAAAAACACAAAAAAAAAAAAAAAAAAAACGCCCACAACTCATCAAAGTCACTAGTGGTTTGGGGTGGTTTTGTTAGAAACACAGTCAAACACCACAATAAAAATTACACCACAAGTAATATATTAATACCAGAACGGGAAAAATAAAATTACTACTCTTATCAAACTGGAGGAGACTTGCACAGCAATATCCTTAGACAGTAATTGACTGCTCACAGAGTTGCTTTCTTTGAAAACGGTACTGCCCCAGGATATAACCTTCAAACTCTATTTCTATAAATTGCAACATAGAAAATACAGAGTCTGTTAAAGAACAGAATATTTGTTTCAGAAGGAAAGAAGAAGAGAAGTTTTATTATAGTAAAAAAGAACTTTTATTATTTTCCTTTCATATAAAATGAGTCACAAGTGGTTAATAACACCAAACGTCATAACTGTTGGATAAGACACGACAGTTAATGTGGTCGATTTCGAATAAACATGAGTATTCCCAAGGCCCATCTTTTGATAGCTCATATGTGTATAATATCTCTCATATCCTCACAAAAGCCCTTTACTCATGTTACTTGATTATACCAATATATCAACCCATATATAAACACTTTTAACTTCTTCTATCTAAGCAATATGAGATTCTTTTACTTTATTTAAACACATATTTTCACAACAATACCCAACATTTGAATAGAAATAAAATTATCCTTTTCACTGAACTAGTATCATTTATTAGGAAGTAGTCATTTTAACTTTGAACTTCTCTAATTATAAATCTTATTTGGTCAACTTAGTGACGCAGTGGTTTAATTACCTTGAACTGTTCACTCTACAACAGTTGACCTAGTCAAACCGAGTCACACATGATATTGTTCTTCTTAATCCCTGTTCTTTATACGATGTTGTTCATTTTGGTCCTGAACATGTCCTGGTGTTCATGATAGCTTTAGAGAATTTAGTCAATTTTTCATTCTCATAAATGCGACCCCACATTTACCATCATATAGGTGATATTGCATCTCTTCTTTATATCATTAAATGCATTTTATTGCATACCCTTACGTCTTTATACCAACATATCTTTGTCATAGGAATAATTTAATTGGTTGGTGAGTTTTCAACTTGTGAGTTTCACTTTACCAGTTTGCCTATTGAACCTAGTCCCTAGGATCTCCAATTAGCTAGGTTAGGTTTCCATCTAGATCGACTCATTTGATTGGCTTCAATCCCATTCCTCTCAACAACACTTTAAATTGCTATCTAGGAAGGCCTTTTGTTAACGGATCTGCTAGATTTTCTTTAGACTTCACATAGTCTATTGTGATTATTCCACTAGAAAGCATTTGTCTAACTGTATTGTGTCTGCGCCTAATATGTCTAGACTTTCCATCATACACTTTATTTTTTGCTATGGCTTGAGCCTCCATATTATCACACTGTATATATATATATTGCGCTTACAGGTTTAGGCCAGACAGGTATATCCTCTAAGAAATTTTTAAGCCATTCTGCTTCTTCTGCAGCTTTTTCTAATGCGATAAACTCAGATTCCATTGTAGATATTGCAATACAAGTTTACTTAGAGGATTTTCATGAAATTACTCCACCTTCTAATGTAAAAACATAACCACTGGTAGATTTAGTTTCTGTATTATCATATATCCAATCAGCATCACTAAATCCCTCAATCACAGGTGGATATATCTTATATACTAATCCAAAATTCATTATATTCTTTAAATACCTTAGAACTCGTATTAACGTAGTCCAATGATCATTTCCAGGATTTTGTGTAAATCTACTGAGCCTACTTACTGAGTAAGCTAAATCTGGCCTAGTAGAGTTCATCAAATACATTAGGCTCCCAATTACTTGAGAATACTCTAATTATGAAACAGCAATCCCATTATTTTTCTTTAAGCTGCAGTTAACATCAAAAGGTGTTACTGCAGGTTTACACTCTGATTTATTGAACCTTTATAATATTTTCTCTATATAGTGGGATTGTGTAAGGATGTACCCTTCTTCATTCTTCTTAACTTGAATTCCTAATATGACATCAGCTACTCCAAGATCTTTCATGTCAAATTTGGAACTTAACATCTTTTTAGTGGAGTTAATTGCATCCTTACTTGTTCCAAGTATAAGCATATCATCAACATACAAGCATATGATACCACATGATATTTTTCATTTCTTTGATATATACACACTTGTCACATTCATCGATTTTGAAACCTTGAGAAAGTAGTATGTGATCAATTTTTTCATGCCACTATTTTGGTGCTTGTTTAAGTCCGTACAATAACTTAACTAATTTACAGACTTTTGTTTCTTGTCCTTTAACCACAAACATTCAGGTTGTTCCATATATATTTCTTCACCCAATTCACCATTTAAAAAGGCTGTCTTAATATCCATTTGATGAATTTCCATTTTATTTATTGCAGCTATGGCAATCAACAGCCTTATAGACATTATTCTAGATACTGGTGAATATATATCAAATAGTCTAAGCCTTCTTTTTGCCGATATCCCTTAGCAACCAATCTTGCTTTATATTTATCAATGGTTCCATAAGCTTTTAGTTTCTTTTTGAAAATCTATTTATATCCAATCGGTTTATTACCTGGTGGTAAATCAACCGATTCCCAAGTGTGATTTTGCAAGATGGATTCTATTTCGCTATTAATAGCTTCCTTCCATAGGGTTGCTTCTCCAGAAGCCATTGCTTCCTTATATGTTTGTGGTTCTACTTTGGTCAAGAAACTAATGAAGTCATGACCAAAATTCTTGGGAACTCTCAGTCTCTTTCCTCGTCGAGGCTCTTCATTTTCAATTTCTTTGTCCGATAAATTATTTTGGACTTCACTGAGTGTTCTCTTTTTGGAAGAATCTGTTTTATCCATTTTATATGGAAAGATATTTTCAAAAAATTCTGCATCAACAGGTTCAAATATAAAATTAGCGTGCATTTCAGGATGGTTTGACTTAATGATTAAGAACTTGTATGCAACGCTATTTTTGGCCAAACCCAAAAATACACAATCCACTATTTTTGGTTCAAGTTTTGTAATTGTTGGTATTGGTATCCGAACCTTCGCTAGACAACCCCACACTTTTAACGTTTTGTAGGTTGGCAACCGCTTCTTCCATACCTCATATGAAGACTTATCAGTCTTTTTATATGGAATTCTATTTAAAATGTGATTTGCTGTTAGTAAGGCTTCACCCCACAAATTATGTGGCAAACCAGAACTATTTAACATGGAATTTATCATGTCTTTTAAAGTTCTGTTTTTTCGTACTGCTACTCCATCCTGTTAAAGAGTATATGGTGCAGTTGTCTGATGAATAATTCAGTTTTATGTACAGAATTCATCAAAGGCAGTAGATTCATACTCACATCCTCTATCAGACCTTATTACCTTAATTCGCATTTCCAATTGATTTTCTACTTCTGCTTTATAAGATTTAAACATTTCAAAAGCTTCGTCTTTACTGCGAATCAAATACACATAACAAAATTCACTACAATCATCTATAAAGTTTATGTAGTAATTTTTCCCACCTCTAGTTGGTATGGATTTAAAATCACATAAATCTGTATGAATTAATTCCAGTAATTCATTTCCTTTCTCTGGGACAGATTTGTGACTTTTCCTAGCACTCTTTGATTTAACACAGATCTCACATTTGTGTTTTATATCAACTTTACGTTTAGGCAATAATCCTAAATTAACCATTCTATAAATGCATATATTATTTACATGCCCTAATCTTGCATGCCACATATCAAATGAATCAATCATATAAGTAGAGTTAGTAGTAATTTTATTAATTAGAGAAACCATTACATTCACCTTAAACATCCACTCAGTGAAATACCCTTTCCCAATATAGATCCCTGCTTTGGTAAGTACAAATTTATCAGATTCAAAAACCAGTTTGAATCCATTCTTACTCAGTAGTGGACCAAAAACTAGATTTTTCCTAATTTTTGGAACATATAAAACATCTTTCAGTGTAACAATTTTTCCAGAGGTGAATTTCAACAAAATATTTCCTTTTCCTTGAACACATGATGATGACGAATTTCCCATGTAAATCTTTTCATCACCAGATCCTTCTGTAAAAGTTGAGACAGATTTTTGTCTCCACAGATATGCCTAGTTGCACCCGTATCCACCCACCAGCTTTTGACATTTGTCACCATATTTATTTCTGAAATAACAATAGCCAAATCTATTTCCATCTCAGTATTATTGGCTTGGTTTGAAGCAGAATTCTGAACATTCTGAACATTCTGATCCTTCCTATGATGACAATCTTTCGCCTTGTGACCAATTTTTCCACATACGTAACAACTTCCTTTTATCCTCTTGGAATTATTACCTTTTTGTGCATTTGAAGGATTCATCCTCTTTGTTCCTTTATTCTTGTTATGCTTCTGTTTTTTATTTTTTTTCCCAAGGTCATTTTCCACCAGATTTGCTCTCAAATCTTTCTCACTGGATTCAGACTTGTCTCCCTTTCTGTGATCTTCTTCCACATGAAGTCGAAGAACCAAATCCTCCAGTGACATCTCCCTTCGTTTGTGTTTCAGATATATCCTAAAATCTTTCCATGATGGAGGATGTTTTTCCACAATGACACCAACTTCAAAGTGATCATTCACAGAACACCCTTCTGCATTTAATTCGTGAATTAACACTTATAGTTCTTCAACTTGTTTAATCACAGACTTGTTGTCAACTATCTCGTATTTGAGAAATTTTCCAACAACAAACCTTTTTCGCTCCTGCATCCTCTGTCTAGTATTTCTTTTCCAGTAATTCCCAAACACTCTTCGCTGTTTCACATTCAGAGTAGATGTCATACAATGTATCATCATGCCTGTTCAGAATGTAATTCCTGAAAGGAAATCTGACTGTTTCCAGGCTTTCCGTGTCATGAAATTTTCTGTAGTTAGAGGATCTTCATTAAAAACAGGAGCATCTTCTTTAACAATATGAGCCAATTTCATGGTCGTCAACTAGAATAACATCTTCTGCTGCCAACATTTGAAGTCCAAGCCTTTAAACTTCTCAGGTTTCTTATCGTTCTTGGAACTGTTGTTATTTGTTTGTGAATCCATAAATGCTGTCTAAGAATGTTAGAAACACAGTCAAACACCACAATAAAAATTACACCACCAGTAATGTATTAATACTAAAACGGGAAAAATAAAATTACTACTCTTATCAAACTGGCGGAGACTTGCATAGCAATGTCCTTAGATAGTAATTGACCGTTCACAGAGTTGCTTTCTTTAAAAACGGTACTGCCCCAGGATATAACCTCCAAACTCTATTTCTATAATTTGCAACGTAGAAAATACAGAGTCTGTTAAAGAACAGAATATTTGTTTCAGAAGGAAAGAAGAAGAGAAGTTTTATTCTAGTAAAAAAAACTTTTATTTCTCTCCTTTCATATATAATGATTCACGGGTGGTTAATAATGTCAAACGTCATAACTGTTGGATAAGACACAACAGTTAATGTTTTCGATTCCGAATAAACATGAGTATTTCGAATTTTAAAATAATTCAAAACAAATTTCAAAAATAAAAAACCTAATTGAATTAGGTATCAAGGCCCCAATGCCCAAGGCCCATCTTTTGATATTGTGTATAATATCTTCCATATCCTCACAAAAGCCTTTTACTCATGTTACTTGATTATACTTATACATCAACCCATATATAAACACTTTTAACTTCTTCTATCTAAGCAATGTGGGATTCTTTTACTCTATTCGAACACATATTTTTCACAACAGGTTTGTTAGAAGTTTGCAAAACCAGGTGCCAGAAGTAAAATGTTTCAAAAATTGGGTAGTTTTTGGAATTAACCCTTCGAAAAAACGTACAGCTTTTTCATTTTTAGCCAAAAACCTATTTTTATGGCTTCCATCCATCTTACTGTTAATCTATCAGGGGATGAATAGTAACCGATTAGCATTTTGGTAATTTCAAGTTTTTTTGAAAATAAAAATAATTACAAAGCAAAAAAATTTTAAAAAATTATTTTTTAAAAATTAAAATTTACAAAAATACTCCTTGTTACTCTTCATTCACCGACGGATGAACAATAAACTTAACTAAAATCGTCAGAAAGTAGGTTTTTGACCAAAAATGAAAATGGTTGTAGTTTATTGGCTAATATGGAAAACCTGCGATAGGTTTTCGGAAATCTCCCTAAATCTAATAAAGAGATTTCAATGGGATAGAAGAACAAACACCCTATTTGATTTGTTGGAAGGTAAAGAAGTTTTTCAACTGTTATCAAATAAGAAAAATATTAATGGGCCATGGACAAAGAGATCTATTTTTTGAGTTGCCCTATTGGAAATACAAATTACGTCACAATCTTGACGTAATATATACAGAGAAGAACATACTTGATAGTATCATTGGGACTCTTTTAGATATACATGAGAAGTCTAAAGATCACATGAAGGCACAATTACACTTGCAAGAGTTAGGCATTAGGAAAAGACTCCAATCAAAATTCATAGATGAAGGTAAGAATGTTAAATATGTAAGAGCATGTTATAACCTAAGCAAGAATGAAATTCGATATTTTGTGGGATTCTGAAAGAAGTTAAAATAACTTATGGATGCACATCAAACATATTACGATGTGTTTCAATTGCAAAGAATAAACTTTCAACCTATAAGGGTCATGATGCTCATTTCATGTTACACAACTTACTTCAAGTAGTTGCGAGAAGCACACTTTTTAACTAAGTGGCTCACTATTTGCTAAGTTTGTTTTTTTCGTTCTTTATGCCAAAAGTTACTGATTGTAGAAACACTTTGTAAATTAGAAAGAATTTTTCAACCTACCTTTTTTGATATAATGATTCACTTTCCTATCCATCTCCTAAAAATGGTACACTTAGGTTAATTAGTTCAATGTCGTTAGATGTAATCATCTGAAAGATATTTAGGTAAATTGGAGGAATAAGTTCGACATCAAAGTCATCTTGAAGGTTCTATTGCTTAGAAATTTATAGTTGAAGACCGGTTGTAATTGATTATTTAGAGCCTAGTGTGAAGATGATGTTAAATAGATTAACACGTAACAATGACTTGTGTGATCAAAATGAGACCGGTTCTTCATTTTCTTTCACAATTATAGGTTATTTGATTGGTTGAAATTTTGAAAATTTATCTTCTCTAGATCCTATTTCAAATAAGAAAACCCATTGATATATTTCATTTAATTATGATGAAACTAGAGAATACATAAGGTATAAAAGTAATGTAGTTGAAGAAAAAAAAATATATCTTATACAACTTAGCATGATTAAAATGCATTTAAGCCTAATTTAGCGGTGAGCTATGATGCACAGACAGTGACATAGACACGGCGACACGGACAGGACACTGATACGAACCTGGGACACACCAATTTTTAAATAATGACACGACACATCAATGGACACGTTTTATAAAATAAAAATAATATTTAAAATAATATATATTAATAATTTTATATTATAAAACACTTACTAGTGCATAAATTCATAAGCTCAAGTTCCCTAATTTGCGAAAAAAGTAAAATCCAATATGAATATCAATTTTAAGAAAAAAAAAAAATAGCATGTGAAATTCTATAAAGTAGAGTTTGAAATGAACATCAAAATCCCTAATTTTAACATTGAATAATCAATTCCTAAATTTCATTAGCCAATGTAAAATTAAATGTTCTTAGAAGTGGTGCTTTTCTGAGGCATCTTCTTCAAGCTCTCCAATATAATCTCATTCTCTATGTTTATGGCCTCCACTTTTTTAGTGGCAAATCCTATTTGATAAACAATTTACCATGAGAATAAAAATAGATTCCATCAATTTAATTAAAAATCTAAACTACTATGTGAAATTCTATAAAGTAGAGCTCCATGTAAATGTAACTTTCCCTATTTTTATATTTAAATAATCAATTCTTAATTTTCATTAACCAATGTGAAATTTAGGGGGAAAAAAATAAAAATCTTGGAAATGATATTTTTCTTACCCAATATATATATTCTTCACACTCTCCAATATGAAGCTCATGATCTCCACTTTTCTAGTAATATATCATATTTGATTAACAATTTAACATGAGAATCATAAAAATAATCAATAAATTCATCACTTAAATGAAGAAAAATTTAACATGAGAATCATAAAATGAATCAATCAATTCATCACTTAAATGAAGAAAAGTTACTTGAATCAAACCAATATTCAATGGAGTAGAAGTGGAACATGAGATTTATGAATCCATGTGAAAGGGATTGCTCATCTGCTCTTCTTCGTAAATCGCAAATTGCACTAAAGAAACAAAATCCTAACTTTGGAGATTTTCATTTTTAAATAAAGTCACAGGTTATATGACACGTGAAGGACACCGTGAGGTGGCGTGCACGATATGGTGTCTAAAAATTATTTTTACTTTTTAATTTAGGTAAATAGTGGACACGACTTGGACACCGTGTCAGGCGCGCGTGTCGGTACAGTGTCCGTGTCCAAACCGTATTTGACACTGCATAACTAAAGTTATATGAGTGTCCGTGCAACCTAGGCAGTGAAAGGAACCTACAGAGCGCACTTAAAGTCCAAGGGCTTGGTTCGAGTCCCGGTGGGAGTAAATACTAGCACTAATAATCTATATATATATATATATATATCATGTTGGGTGCTGGGTTTAAGATAAACCTATACTAGCATCTAAGTAAGCCTTGATATCCCTAAGCTAGTAAATTTGCCTAAGGGCAATATCAAAACTAGACTCTTTACTCCCTGATAAATCAATTTCCTATATCGTGTTGATGGATGTAACGTCCGCAAACTCGGCTTAGAAGTTAAATCGTTTTGAAATCACTTATTGAATTATTTGTATTTGATCTCGTATGAATTTGGAACTAAAAATATTATTTTTAGAGTCTTTTGAAAATTTGAAAATTCTTTGAGTGAAAACCGAATGTCTTAATTAGGTTAAAATGTTTATTTTTGAAAATTATGCCCGAAGGGTAAAATTGTAATTTTAAAATCTGAATTTAGAAGTTTTAATTTGAAATGGTCCGTGTTTTGAACCTATTGTCATTTAAAATAGGTTTAATTGGAAAAAATGAAAATTTGTTTAAAACTAGTGGTTTTAATTTAAATTATGTTTTTGGGTGAATTTAGAAGTAATAAAAGTTTTCTAAAGAAACCCCGGTCCATTAGCCCAATAGTCAGTATGTATATGAATGTTGTTTTCCTACTGTGAAGAGAATTTTTCATCTCTTCTATTTCACATCCAAAAACCCTAAATCCCTTTTCTCTCAAAAAAAAATTCTGACTTTTGGTTTGCGCTGCCCACTTTCAAATTGCCGTTACTTTTTTCATAGACGTCCGATTGACTTGAATTCAATGGCTACGGAATCCTCTTTTATCCCTCTATAAACTCTTCAAACTCTTGAATTTCAAACCTTACTAGAATCTGCTCAGTTTGTCAAAAATCAGCCCTGTCCGTCCAGAAGATGTCAGTTCTGGAATTGAATTTCAGATGGTCGTAAATCTCTTGTTTGAATTCGGAATGACTTGATTTCAATTGGGTTATCTTTGTCTTTCAATTTCTTATAACTTTCAGGAAGACACCGTCTTCAGAATCTTGCATCATCATGGTCGTATTTTCTAAAAATCGAAACGTCAGTCTGCTGAATCGCTCCAGTGACAAACCATATTGATCTTATCATATCTTCTTCATCTGATCTCCAAATGATGTCAATTTAATTGAGTTTTCTTCATTGTTCTGTGCACTACAAATGTCGTGAAGACTCCATGCGCAAATTTGTGCGATATCATAGTCGAAAACGGTAAACTCTAAAACTGAATAAAACTGATTTTATTCCATATTATTTATCTTAGGTTGTTATCGTCGTCCTTTATCGTTCAACCGTCATTGTCCTCTTTTCGATTAGACTAGATTTCTTTAGTTGCGCACTACGTGTTTGATCTATTGTCTAAGTGTATCATTGTTCCTTGTTATTGTTAGGCGAAGCGGACGGTACCGAGAATCCTACCAGCAATGCTTAGCTTAGCTTATCATAGGATGAAAGGTTAGCAACGTCGTTTTATACTCTATATCGATTGTTTTATATTTTATGAATATACATTAACATGGTTAAATAAGATAACCACATGAATTTTAAATTGATAGATATATATAGCGAATGATAGATTGACGAAGATTGATTGCGATTGCTGATATATTGCTGACTAGAGCTGGAAATAAATGGATAAGGCACTAGTAAAGTACCCGACAATTGATTGATTCAAAGCAAATGGATTGATATAATGGAATTGCGAATGCTAAATTGAATTGTGTGTTTTGATCACCGAATAAATCAAGATAATGATTGCCCTAGTCATAGTTGAAAGTAGTGATGGAATGACATGTCATTAGGGGTAACCGAGATATCTCAACCTATTGAGCAAATAGGTCTTTTGGTTTAGCTAACCTCCATTGAATGAAAAACTAAGTGACGACTCCTACTGGGTGTGACGGCACCACAGATTATTGGTGGTCTTCGAACCTAATTGATGAAATCCAAAATGTGGTAGTTCGTCCCAAAGAAGGGAATAAACGGCTCTACGGATTTCGGTCTTCGGACCACAGATTATTGGTGGCTTCGGCCTAATTGGTGGCTTTGCCCTAATTGGCCCCGTTTCATGATTGATCCTAGATTAGTGGTAGTCTAATAAAATTGGAAACATAATATGATTGCTATTGTGTGATGAATGCTAGTGGATAGTTGATTGCTTTGGGGGGTTTTATATGGATATATAGAACCTATATGGATGCCTAAGAATGTTAATTGAATATTATGAGTATAATTGGAACGTAATGATTAATACACCTTATTGAACTCGTGAATAATATGGAAATTGGCGGGTTTGTATTCTATTATGATTGATTGCTAGTCCTAGGTGCATTGTGTGCTAAAAATCATAATTATATGTTTAAATAGACACATTTCTTATGTTTGTTGGAGTGTGACTTGCTAACCAGACATCAATAGTCTGACGTTGTTTCTTCTCCCTTTTTCTTGTCTCTATCTATTGAAAATGTGAAACAGGTGATTGAGTAGATTGAAGGTCGCATTGAATTCTTCATATTTTTGGAACCATATTGACAACATTATTTTTATTTTGTTTTCTTGTTAGTTTTAAAGGACATGTAAAGACTATTTAAATGTTTTTCGGTTTATATTTCTTTGGACAGATATTTGGATATTGTCATTTATTGAATAAATATTACGGACGGGTTATTATGATTAAATGAGTTATACATGTTTCTTTTCAAATGAATTGTCTAGACTATTCTATTATTTTCAAAACAGGTTCAAGAGGGTTATTTTAAATTCGATTATTTTAATATTAATGTTTATTTATGCACCTATTGTATTGTATCGAACGAATGTATAAAATGTAATGTGGCACACCGGCTTCCGCTCACAGCTTCGCCGTGGCCGGGGGTTGGGCGTTACAATGGAAATGGAGGAGAATTGACTTTCTAATGAATCAATTCTTTAGATCCTCTAAGTGAAAATTGAGGAGAATAAAATAAGTAAAGAAGAATTGAAAATGAGAGATAATGTGTAACGTCCATAAGTAGGGCCTAAAAATTTTCGAATATTTCATTCTTAAAAATTTGGCTTTTCTAAAAATTTATTTTTGAAACTTCCATATCGAAATAAATCAAAAATTTGCTCTAAGCGTAAAATAGTAATTAACGACCAAATCCGAAAGTGTAGAGTCAATTTTGGTTATTGAAAATATTATTGAAATGATTTTGGTAAAACCAGGTTCAATTTTGGAAAATTGGGCTTTATTGAAATAAATGTGACTTTTCAATCTAAATATGGTTTTGGTGGATTAAATACATTTTTAGAGTCAAAAATTATTTTCGGGGACGAAACCGAGAACGGAGCGGAGATTTGGGTTATAGTAGATGGTTGTAAGTGAGTTTGGGGATGATTATGCTCAACATCTTGATTCAAGCCCAGCATCCACCAAAAAGCCCATCACACTCACCACTCCCCCCCTTCACTCTCAGTCCCCCTCCCTTCTTCAACAAAATCACGTATTCTCCTCTCATCACCCTCCAAACTTTAACTCATTCAATTTGGTTCAACCACCAAAAATCCATCTCATTTAATCTCCCAACTACCATCAATAATATCATTTAATGCCATCCTATACTTGGAAGAAGAAGTAGAAAAATGAATAAATATAGTGATAATTTTTTTTTTTGGATAAAAAATATAGTGATAATTTGATTCTTCGCTTATGTAACACTTGAACCCCCACCCCGACGGAAGGACACGGAGGACGGATGCCACGTGTAAAACGGAATGGACAAATAGTTAGAAGATAAAAAATAATATACATACGGAGCAATTACATAAATATGAATCAATAATCAAAAGATTCTCATTAACGAAAGCTTATCAAATCTGAAAAATCAAAATACAAGTTTCAATAAAAATATAACCAAGATCAAATTATTCAAACTGACTAGTCAGAAATCAAAACCTATAAGAATGCAGCGGTTACAATTCCAAAGTCTAAATAATATTAAGAAATCAAAACTTTTATAAACTAATGTCAAATGATGTTTGATGTTGACATGCGTGAACAATATCCTACTACTCCACCTAACCATCTGAACTCAATAATTTCCATCCCAAAAGGGTTTAAAAAAAAACATACAAAATAAAAATGAAAACCATAAAGAGCCAGACTATCGTTGTTTGGTTAGTAAGATAATGCCTAACAAACACACACAGAATGTGTCTTGTATTAACATATTAAAATGTCACAAAACACATGCAGATTAGTTTAACAAACATGGGGTTAGAAACATAAGCAAACAAGTTGATTAATAAACGAAATTATTCTTATTTCAATCCCTTTAATGTGATCTAGGATAAGCGATTACAGATTATTACAATTACCGTATGAAAATAACTTAGAAGTTATCAAATTATTTCAAAGGGAAAGATCGACACCGAACTGTTAATTCAGTATGGAATTCGGCATGTTATTCGGTCAGGGAGTATTACCAGCTTTACTGAATTTTAATTCGGTAAACAGTTCGGCAACCAATTTGGTCAGAAAGATGATTCGAGTTCTACAACTTATTCAAGTGACAATTTGGTAAGCAGTTTGGTACCTAATTATTACTTAAGTTTCTACTCCGAATTAAGTGACATCTCGGTAACTAGTTCGATTAACAATTCAGTTACCAATTTGGCTAGGATGTATTTTTATTAGTAAAAAATCTCGTTGAATTGTAATTCAGTATGCAGCTTGGTAACTAGTTCGACCAGAGAACTAATTTGACTCCTAAGATATGATTTAAGTGACAATTCGATAAGCAATTCGGTAGACAATTCGGTTAGGGACAAAATTACACGAATTTTGCTTAGTTAAGTTATGATTTTTGCTATTCAATGCTCTTAACATCTACTTGGGTCTATTTCTATCGGCTAAGTCCTGTTAGCAGTCAAATCTAAGCTACCAAAGATTAGAACCCAATAAACAAAGCAGCGCAAAGAGATCAAAGCAAATATACAAAAGCAATAACAGAATCAATTTCTTGACATAGCAAATTTCAAATTATCACATTACATGGTGCTTAACTTACTAGGTCGGTTCTTAGCTTAATAACAAAAATCGGGAACAGAAAACAGAGATAGGGTAAACCCTCTGAAATGGATCAAAGATCCTAGAATGATGTCGTTGCATCCAGACATGAGTAAAGCTCCAAAATGACGCCGTCGTATCTAGAAATATGTCGGCTACAAGGTCTAATATGCTTTCGGACATCGATGTATACATCTAGATTTTCCCATAATATGTCGGTCTTATCATATTAATCACGGACAAGACTTTGAAAAGATTACAGATGTTATATTTTCTGTTTAGCAGAATATTTATGATCTCTAACTCATGTAATCACATTAGGCAGCTGAGTAAACAGATAGTCACATAATTCACAGAATCAAATGGGCAGATTATAGATATAATTCAGCAAATAAGCATCTAGCAATTCATACTCAAATGCAGCATTAATAATCCAATTCATGATTTCAGATTTTTCAGTTTAGATTAAACTTAATCATTTAAACACACAGAACAAGCAGAGCATACAAACATGGGGGCATAAGCATGAGGGCATAAGCATGGCTACTAACGTTTCTTGCTAATCCAAATACACCGAATCCCTTTGGTTGGCGATCCCTAATTTGATCTAAATCAAATTAAGAATAAAACACATAAATCCCCAATTCATAAAGTTAGGTTTTCAATTAAGCAGTGAATAAAATCCCAATTAGACCCAATTAAACCCAAAATGTACAAATCTAATATCAAGGGTTTCAAAACCCAAATAAATTGAAATTAAGACCCCAATTTCGAAAACTCTAATTATATAGAAATCCCCGAATAAAAATTAAAGTGGTTTACTAACATAAGGAATCGAAATCAATACCTAGAACAAATAAAACAAACAAAATCGAGTTCCTAATTCGTGAGAATGAGTTTAGAAATCTGCGGTGAGGGTTTTGAGTTGAGAGAAAAGGGATAAACCAATTTTAGAGTTTTTAGAAATCTGATAAAAGTGATTTCTAAACTTAATTTTCCTTTATATATTGTATGGCAAATATGACCATAAACCCACAAATTTAACTTGACTTTTAATTGATCCAAACTGGAAAAATAATTATAAAATATATCGAAATTTATTTTTGTTTTCAAAACTTTCCTAGAAGTCAAATTAGTCCAAACGTACGATCAAACGAAAGAGTCAATATTTTAAAAATACTCATTATACCCTTCAAAGAAAAATAAATAAAAATTAAATAAAATATAAATAATAAAAATAAATTTCCAAAATACGAAAACGAATAGCCCCAATTTACGGACGTGACACTATAAGTGATTTTAAGTTTTCTTATTCTCTATTTGCTTTTGAAACCCTTTACTAAAATTTTTGAATTGTAAAGTTTTTGATTTCGATTTATGTCATGGATAGGGTCCTTAAAAGTTCTATAACACTTCCAGATAGTTGGTTTGGTTGCTCTTGGTCTCTAGTTATGTCTTGATATAAAACCCTAAAAGCTAGAAATGGTATTTTGATGAAAATGTGTTTGTTATTTATTTGTGTTGTTATGGTTGGTACCAATAAGCAACTAATGTGTCGGAGAGCACTAAATCGAGAAGACTAGCTAGTTGTCTTTGGAGGAGAGATTAACACCTTCGTTTTACGTCCTATATACTTGTGTATTGGTTATTGATTGTCTGATTGAATTATAATGAGTTAATAATGATAAATACATGGTAATTAATGGATATGTAGAGATATGTGATAATAGTGTCATGTAAAGACTTATTGTGGTAAAATGTATATGTTCACTTGTATGTGCATGTGATGCTTAATGATGATTGATATGTGTATTTCGATGGTCATGGAGGCCTTTGATCACTATATGATGGAGTTTTGGATGTGAATGTCTAAGATGAACTCATTTTCATCTCACATCTTTTAGCAAAGAAGATAATATGATGACTACAGTACATGGTACATGTTGCCTTGTGGCTTATGAGAAAAAAAATGGATATTTGGGAGCCATTGTTAAATTGATGTCAATGATACTACATGAGCTTGGGAATAATAGAAAGGAAATGATAAATCTTGTTTGATCACTTAAAAGGAATGCCCGTGTCATTAGCTTGATATAGATTAATATATTGACATGCCATAGGGAAACTAGAAGTATACTTCAACACATGAAATTGTGAACTTGACTTGAAGTGCCGCTTATATTATTTAGGCCAACAGTCCTCACCAGTTGCGATGCCATCAACACGATCCTTTTGGATCTAACATTTGGTCTTCAAACTCACCGTACATGTGATCTTCGGATTTTACTTGGGTCTCGGTCCATTACCGTGCTGTTTCCACCATGAAGGTTAATTTTAAGGGAAATAAACTTAAATATGGCAATTGTGTGATATGTATACTTGAAATGATTTATTGGTGCTTAATGGTTGGTAAATAATTTCTTGATATTGATGGAATTCACCATAGAGACCTTAAACAATTACTAAGCAGAATAAAGAAACCAATGGAACAATTGGAAAAGTGGAATTCTACTGTTATTTGCTCTGTTTTTCAGGTTTAGGCGTCTTGGTTGGCGGTCTAGCAAGGAAGCCAAGGTGGACCAAGGCGCCAACTCATTTCTGTACCACCTTTTGCGGCTTGGAAGACGACATGGTAAAATGACCATGGCGCGGACCAAGGCGCCAAGTGAGTCTTGGTACCACATTTGGCGGCTTGGAAAGTGGCAGCCAGCCTGGTCACTTAGATAGGGCGTGAGCCAAGGTACCAGAGAGTTCGGGTACCACTTTCTATAGCCTGGATGGCCTGGTCACTTAGATTAGGGCGCTATAAGGGTCTCGGTACCAAATTTTATGGCCTAGTCCATGAGACTAGAGCGCCAACCAGGGCGCCAGGAAGGCTAGGTGCCATTTTTAGTGGCCTGGTCAGGAAACTAGCAGCCTGGTCAGGGTGACCATGTAACGGCAAACCCCCACCCGGATAGAACCATGGATAAGAGTCTGACGCCACACAACAAATGCAGAAATACTGACAGTTGAATAATCAAAACCCCAAATATTTCAATTCAGCAATAAAACCCAAAATATCAGTCATACAACCCAAGAATCCCAAGCAAACATAATAATGCCAATATCCAACAAGTACAAATACAAATCCAATGATTGTCACGTCCATAAATGGGGCCAAATTGAAACTTATTTTGTTATTTGACTGATTTTGAAAATACTTTTGACATGGGGAAAATTTTGAATTAAAAGAACTCTGGTGGGCTTGTTTACAATTTATCTAAGGTTAGGTGAAAACCTAGGTTACCCCACCATCTGTCATTCAGCCGCCAGACCCCTTTCTTCTTTTTTTCTCTCAACTTTGAAAAACTCAAACAGAAACTCTCTTTCACTGTTACATTGGTTTTTGCTGTCAATCTGAAAGTTTCCATTGAACCTATTCTTCGAGCGTGAAGGTAAGTTCATATGTTCATGATTGTTTTTGGTCTGTTCTTCAATGTCGCTTGTGTTATCAAGTTGTAAACCCTAACCTTCGAGTTTGTGGTTTGAATGAGTCTGTTATTGACTTTGGGTTTGCCGTTGTTTAGGCGACAGAGTAGGAGAATGTTAGCCGGAGTAGTCCTGCTGTTGGATTAGCGTATTCGGTTAGTAGCCATGTTTAAGCCCTCATTTATTTATGTTAATGTCTATTCTATGCTGCATTAATATGGACTAAACTTAATGTATCTAAAAATCCGAATCTGGACTCTACGATATGTTTATTGCTGTGAAATTGTTGTTCAACTTGTTGATAAATGGCTATTATGTGAACTGATGCAATATCTGTTGAATGCTGAAAGCTATACTCTGTTATAATATGAAAACTAAGCCCTGTCTAAGGTATGATAGCGATAAGACCGGCATGCCGTAGGGATATTAGATGTATACATCGATACGTGAAAACGTACAGGCCTTGAATGCCTTCTGGATGTGACGACATCAGGCCTTGTTGCCTTCTGGATGTGACGACATCAACTTTGTCTGAAGCTTTGCTCAACCTTTCTGGGATTCTTGATCCATTTGTCTGGAGCTTTGCTTATAAGTAAGAGGTCTATGACCTATTTTCTGTTCCTGATTTTGTTATCAAACTAAAGACATGCAAATAATCAGTAATCTGATGTTTTCTGTGTTTAATAAGAACTTGCTAAGAAATTTATTAAATCTGATGCATATTGAATGCATAATCTGACATCATCTGTTACTCTGTAACCTGCATGACAAGCTGATATACTCTAGTATATGTTTCTGTCATTCTCTGAAAAATCTGATGTCTGATATGTAAATTGGTATATGATCTGCAAATCTGAATTTTAAGTGTACTGTGAACTGCTATGATTGCCTTGATGATTTCTGAATTGAGCTATTTGCTAATATTGGGTTAACATGCTTCCTTTAGACTGACTATTGCCTAATTGGATAATTTGAAGAAGATTTAAAAGTTGAAATTAAAACGAGTTAGACTTAGGCGAAATTTTGATTACTCAGCCTAAGTCATCGCCTAGACTAAGTATAGAGTTGGCAAAGTCTTATTTATGTCGCCAGTGTCATCGCCTATTTGCAGGCAAAACTTGGAACATCCGCCTATGTTCATCGCCTAGACTAACTGATAAGTTGGCAACATCATGTGTCCATCGCCTAGCAATTTCGCCAAAACTTAGGCGATCCTATTTTTAAAGTTAAAATCTCACCAAGCTACTTCGCTAGTATTCAGGCGAAATTTTCATAAATTTTAATACTTCGCCAAATGCCTTCGCCAAGACTTTAACAAAACAGTGTTTTAATCGTTCAATTTTAATAAATACCTCGCCAAAATTGCTAGACGAGACTTTTCCTTTTTAAAAATCATTGCCAAAATCCTCGCCTAAAAAGTGAGGCAAAATATTTTTATCTTGCCAAATAAGTCGCCTAAGTGGGGCGAAATATTTTTATCTTGCCAAATAAGTCGCCTAAAATGAGGCTAAATATTTTCATGTTGCCAAATAAGTCGCCTTAAGTGAGGCAAAATGTTTTTATTTTGTCAAGAACAAGTCGCCCAAAAATCAATTTCAGTTTGAAAAATCATCGCCTAACAACACCTTGCCTAGAAGTGAGGCTAAATGTTTCTATTTAGCCAAGTAAGAGTCACCAGGAAATTCCCACAGAAACAAACATCGCCAAACACATCGCCAAATTGAGGCAACATATTTCAATCTCGCCTAAAGGTGTTGCATGATGTTCAGGCGAAATAAATATATGTTGCCTCAACATTTCGCCATAACACTTTTTCTCGCCTGACTTATTCCAGACTTCTTCCTCTTGATTTTCCCTTTCCGAGAAGTTATTATAAGGCTGATTCGGACTTCAAACGAATAAGTTATGACTGTTTTAAGTTTAGAGCATTTACAGGGCATAATTAATATGTTTAATCACTGTTAATGGTATCAGATTTATTTGTTACTCCTTAAGGAACCTATTAAGCTTTAGAACCTTTCTGAGTTGTTTGAAATCTTCTGTACTCTTCTGTTTTCTTCTGTTTTAAGCCTCTGTTCGGCCAGGTAAGCTGCATATGTTGTATGTTCATGCTTAATTGTTAATTTAAGAAGTATTGTATGTGTGTGGATGTTGGGCATTGGCTTACTAACCAGACATTCGATAGTCTGACCCTGTTGTTTCCTTATTTTTGTCTTGTATGTTAATTTTCCTGATCGGGATGGAAAATGCTGAGTTCAGACAGTCAGGTGGAATAGCAAGGCACACATATATCACTCCATGCATCAGTTCTGACATTGGTTTTCAGATTAGCTTCCGCTTATATTATGTATTGAACTCCCAAGCTTTATTAAACTATTTCAGTTGTAACCAGAATTTGAAACATTATATTTTTGAACTCTTATGATTTTGTATTCAGATGATTTTAAGTTTAGTATTTGATTAAGTATCCCGTTTACCATTTCATTGTCAGATTTTATCTATTATAGTAATATAAGTTCTATTTGGATATTTGATAGCTATTCAATATATGTATAAGTATAATATGTACGAAAACTGTCCAATAAAAATGTCCGAAAATAAAATAACAAAACAAAATAAGAGTGTTGATGATGTATGCGTGATTCAAGTATGAGGCAGCGCCTAAACAATCGGAGTACTGCACTCAACCTAGGATTTATTCCCAGATTACAGAATAAGAAGAAATAAAGGAAACTTTAGACTAAGGACTAGTCTAAGTTAGCACTCACGTTCCAAACACACACATACAAAATGATATAGACTCTACTCTAATCATGAGAGCCCTAGAGTCTGCTAAAGCAAATAACAGTCTAAAAATCCTATCAATCAGCCATTTATTAATTATCTTTCCTTAATCTTAGATACAACCCTTTCGAACTTATAATCGCCAATTCATATTGTTATCTACAGTGTTTAACTAGACAAGGATACTAAACCGGCCAACAAAATACAAGCCATGCGGATACTAAATTTTCGATATTAAGTTCCTGTACAGTTTTGGTTAAGAAATTTATATTCGGCTAAATTAATCCTGTTATCCGATTTGTCCATTTCAGCCATTAAAACTTATCCTGACAGCATCCAGTTCCACCAAAATGTGACCAATTCATTAGTTCCAATTCATACAAAACAAAACAGCATTAATCCAATCATTTAACAATCTAATTGACACCACAGAACAACCAGTGGTACCAAAAACCGAACCCACGCACATGAGACCAAGACACCAAAGTTTTAACTTCATATTTTTAGATTATTATCCAAGTAGCTA
Source organism: Cardiospermum halicacabum (assembly GCA_031304145.1). Classification (NCBI taxonomy): domain Eukaryota; kingdom Viridiplantae; phylum Streptophyta; class Magnoliopsida; order Sapindales; family Sapindaceae; genus Cardiospermum; species Cardiospermum halicacabum. The sequence continues at coordinate 19,934,364 of CM062395.1, forward strand.
TTTAGAAGAAAATGGAATATAACAGTACAATATCAGTGTTGGTCAAAACCCAGTATCTGTAGTTCAGTAAGGCCGAAGCCGAACAGTTCAGTATCAGTAATGACATTTCAAGCCGATAAAAATAGTATGAGGATCTTTTATTCCTAGACATGCCATGGATTTCACATAAAGCTGTCATAGGGCAATTATTTTGGTTAATTATAGTGTTTAACAAACCAGTACATCGAGTTCAGTTATTAATTCATTATTTCAGCAATTCGATAGTAATAGTACAAACAAAACTCACATTCGGGGTATATAACAGTAGGATAATTTTTCGGGTAGGTCAACAAACATATAATCAGACTTATGTAGCAACCAAAAGCAGTAACATCAGGCAATATATCGGACTAAAAATAAATTGCTAACCAACGACAGCAGAACTAACAACAAAACGAATTGCAGACGTCTACTTCTCAGCTCCAGCAGTTCATTCCTCTTGACCCTCTACAGAACGAAACTAGAAACATTAATTGCAAAATACAAGGTTGAACCTGAATCCAACCAAACTCAACCTTAACCGAACCGGATAGCCCCTAAATATCTATGAAACCGACTCTACAGGACGACGAGACTTACCGATTGACTCGGACCATAGAGTCACCGCAATCCACAATGCCTACCAAACAGAACCTTGATGAAACAACACCTAACTGACAGAATCGCAAGATTATTGACCTGATCAACAATAAAAACCCTAAATTCGAGAGTAGGGCAGAACAGACTTACCGGAATTCGAGACCTTAAACGGAACCCGAACAGAACTCTAATGGAGTTCAGAATCGTAATAAGTAACATCCATATGTAGATTTAAGAGCGCTGACGTTAGAATATGAATAAGAATATACTAACGAAACAAAAGCTGATGGGACTTACCTGAACGAGACTGCGGCGGGGGCTCGACGAACGCTCACTTTAGCACTCAATGCTTCCTCTCGATTCTAATTCGTGAAAGGAGGCACGAATGAAATATTAGGGTTAGCTAAAGAGTTATTGGGCGGCAAATATCAAAACCCCCCAAATTCAGGAAAATTACAATTTTAAATGAAGACTCTCGACAGATCCCACGAAACCCAAAAATTACGATACTAGATACTGGGCCCAAAAACAGTCCATTACAGACCAGGGCGGGTGCTAAGGCGCTAGTAGCCTATTCCATATTCCAATTTCTGCTTTATGATCCTCTTCGAATATTGTTGATTTTGTGATATTGAGATGTATTTGTGTGCCCACTTTATAATGAAAAAAACATATATGTTTATGTTTGTTTGAGCATGAGAGTGTTAACTAGGCATCGATAATTCAACCCTTTCCCTTCTCTATTTTTCTATTCTTGTTTGTTTTATTTTCGATACGAATATGTGTTCAGGTGGATCAAGCAGGTAGTAGAAGTTCGGGTTAGAATCCCCACTTGGAGTATGCATCTCATGACATTGATTTCACCCCCATTCTCTTGCCTTTTATACTTAACTTTTGTAAATGTATTTTACTTTAATATTCTTTTGTCAACTTGCCCACTTGATCTAGTGGTGAGTTGAACACTAAGCTCGGTATTGTGTGGTAAACCGAGTTTGATGTTACTTGATGATTTAATATGTAAACTTTAACAATGTTATCCAACGAAGATTTAATCAAAAAGTGTCTTATTGCCTCTTGATATGAAATTGCTTATGTGTATGAGTATGTGATGTGTGTATGTGTATACGATTACTACTCAATGTGGCACTCCGATCTCCACGATTCGGGTCCTCCAATGGTGGGGGTTGAACGCTATATAATGCAACATCTTGTATTCAGAAAGGTTAAAAGATATGAAGTTAATACCTATATAACCATTGTACATATGCTTTTGTGAAACCCAAAACTTGAGAACTCTAAAGTTAGGCGAGTTTGACTTTGAGCAATTTTGGAACGGGTGACCTACAACTCCTCTAAGAGATTTTCCCAAACAGCATGTGAATGAGAATAAAGTAGGTTGGAAAAAGGATGACTCCATTTTTAATTCTAGAATTAATTAACTAGCCACTTACTAATATATAATAATAATAATAATAATAATAATAATAATAATAATAATAATAATAATAATAAAAAAGGATTATAAAACTTGCTAAAATAGTTAAAAACTTTCCATTCATAGTTATTAATAAGACTAAAATTTTACTATTATTTACACTTTTACTATTCATATAATAAATGATATATACATAGTTGTTAATAAGACTACAGTTTTACTCCTATTATTTACACTTATATCATTCATACAATAAATAAACTCCATAGTTACTTATATCATTCATACATATAAATTACTAAAATTTATTACAGATATAAATATAATTTAAAATATAATGATGTAACTAATAATAAAAGAAAGGTTAATAAAGTAAATCTCTATTAGCGTTTAGGTTGAAAGTTATATTCGATAGCTTTGACAAATGCTATCTTTGATAGCTTTCACAAACGTTAAGTGAAATGCTAAACACTATTTGAAAGACGGTTATAAAAATGCATTTAAAAAAAAAAACTAATTGATAATCTAAATACTATCTGAAACGCTAATTGAAAATCTTTTCCAAATATACATAAAATGATATAGGGGTGTATTGGAGTCGAGCTCATATAGGCTCAGCTCGGCTCGTTTACCAAAAGCTCGAGCTTGGGCTCGGTTCGAAGATCGCCAAGCTTTTGGTACTCAAGCTCAAACTTAGGCTAGTGAGCGTATATAGAGGCTTGAACTCGACTCATTTAAATATAAGAAATAAAAAATTAAGTTAATATATTAATTAATATAATTTTATAAAAAATATAAACAATATATAATATACTAGACTCGTCAAACTCGCAAGCTTGTAATTTTGAAGCTCGATGCTTGACTCGTTTAAGTTCGAGCTCGACTCGCCATAAACTTGTTTCAACATGAACTCTAGCAGAGTTTTAAACGACTCAAGTGCGAACCGTTCGTGAATCAGCTTCACTCATTTTCAATTCTAAAATGATATAATAAAAAAAATAAAATCTTTAAAATTAAAATAAAAAAATTAAACATATATTAACAATGATAGATATCGAAAAGTTAAATAGACGTGGAAACTAACCCATATATATTTTTATAAATTTAAAATTTATATATTTCGTTATATATTATAAAATATTAATTAAAATTTAATTAATAAATAATTTAATTTTTACAAATTTTTTTAAATATACATAATTAATTTGAAAAATAATTTTAAAAATATAATTTAATTAATATCTAGCTAATTATTTAAATAAATTTATATTTTTTTAAAAAATTCATCCATTAATAATAAATAAAATATTTTATATTTAAAATAATATTTTGAAAATATAATAATAATAATTAGATGTATCGCGGACTTCCCTTCCTATTTAATTAATTAGTTAATTAGTAAAATGCTAGTTGTTTAACTCTTGAACTTATAATTTTTCATATTTGCCACCCTTAACTTCTGTTTTTCATACTAGACATTTTTTTTCATTCAATAACCATTTAGTGTGTTTGGTAGATAGATTTTTAAGTAGCGATTAGATTTTTCATTAGCGATTCGAGAATTTAACCGTTTGAGAGAAGCTTTTTAATTAGCGATTAGATTTTTAATTAGCGATTTCCAGAACGCTACTTCATGTACCTTTCTACGAATCGCTAATAAAAAAACTCTCATTTTACCCTTATTAATTTATGAGTATTACTAAACTACCATTAATAATAATAAAAACTTCTATTTGTACTAAATTAGATTAATTTTAATAATGATTTTATTTATTAAATATGATTAAAAATCTTTAAATAACCTTTTTAGTTAGTCTATATTTTATTTATGAAATTTATTTAGTTTCTCTCTAAGAAAAAATTCATCTGCCTTCTCTCTAAAAAAACACCTTAGAATCTTTGTTGACATGCTGGATGGGGGTTTCTAACCCCTCTCCGGCTGGTCTCTTCCTTTTAGTTTCCGTTTTTGTGTTTTTAATTCTGCTTTCGGTTCTCGGCTACGGTGTCTCTGATCGGTTTGGGAGTATTTTTTCTTCCTCCGTGAAGATTTTCTGTTCTTCCACTGTGAAGATTGTGGCGGTTACCGGTCTGCTATTTGGGTTCAGATGGTGGATCTGGTATTTTCTCTTCATCTCCACCACCTACTTCGAGATCGGGGTCAGATGGTTCTTCAGTTTGCATGCTTAATTGTTGGGATGTCAATTCTGGTTGCGATATGTCAAGATCATTGGACGGCAGTTCAGATCTGTTTCAAGCCGGTGTGAACCAGTCAGGACTAGGAATTCGCTCGCCTTTCAAGTCTTCTTTCGGTTTGTATGGCTAGATCCAATCAACCTTTGTTAGGTGTATACGAACAACCGATTGCACTGCTTAGACATTTTATATGTCTGACCATCTTAGATTGGACTCTATTTCTGTTAACTTCCAAATGTCTGTATACTGGGTGTTGTTTATTTTGTGTTAGATCGTGTTGTAAAGTGTTATATAGTATGACACTATTTGACACAAGGTTGCACTTTGTTGCACTGTTTTGCATGGAGATGTGCTGTATCGTTGTAACTTCTTATTTATATCTATAAAAGGCTCCCAATTTCGAAAAAAAGTCTATATTTTATTTATTTTTAATTAGTTGATAACTAAATGATAGTTGGTTTTAAATTAGAAATCTTGAAAGAAAAAAGTTGTTTACAAATGAATATTAACACTAATAAATTATATTGTAAGGTAAAATAATATATTGCATTGTTTACATAATTTTACATTTAACCGCTACTTCAACATTTAATTGTTATTACCAAACCCTCATGCCAAATCGCTACTTTAACATCTAATTTAACAGTTAACAGCTAATCGCTACTTCAACAGCTAACTCAACATCTAATGTAACATCAACAGCTAACTCAACATCTAATGTAACATCTAGTGTCAAACATACACTTAATATTAATGGCTTATTTTGAATTGATTGATAACAATATGATGTTAGTTTTGGTGGAAAAAAAAATAAAAATAATCATCACCATTTTTGTTAAACAGTATTTTAAAAATTTCTGTCTAAATTAGCTGAGTGCTCCTAGGTATTTTCAAGATTACAAATTCAGGTTACAAAGTTTAACCAATTTTTCACTTAAACTGCTCCACCTAGGTGATTTATTATTATTATTATTATTATTTTTTAAAATTTTAATTACTGATTTATTATTTTTTTTTAAAGACTGCTTTTAAGTGAAAATGGGATAATATTTGGCACCTCTACTAATCTACACGCGTCCAAGAACCATACTCACGCTAGTGCAGTGACCTGACCATGGAGGACGACAACCACCACTAGATTCCATTAAAACAAAGAAACTATAACACTCACGATTTAGCAAAGAATTAAATTCCAACACTTTATAGCTATGGGCACGAAACGTAGCACAAGAAAGTGAAAGCATTATCCAACAAAAGTGAAACCAGATGATCATGATGATGCCCATAAATTAAGGTTAGTATCATTCCTTTTCCTTTAAACGAGTCAACCTTATTTCTTTAAAAGAAAAAACATACCCACAGGCCCATTTGCCATAAATTAATGGCGAGTAATTAGTTTTGGGTGAGATGATTATTCATCAACTGTTGATATTTTGACTGGAGTGGGTGGTGGTTCAGAGTCAAAACTGGGTAGGTGCAGAGATGGTCAGAAGTAGCTACGACCTGTGCAGAGAAGAGAGGGTAAAGCTGGAGAGTCGGGGTTTTTTTGATTTGATGTTTAGCTTCGCAGAGACGCAAACGACATACATGCAATGCAAGTAAACAACAAACAATCACCGGTACCATCAATCAAACCAAATACTGTTAGGGGCCAAATGGACAAACCCGTTTGATCCGTAACCCGTCACGGTTCGGGTTGGGTCAGCTCTATCTACCATTGATGTGCAACGTCTGGATATGTACTCAATTTGGGCCCAGAGGCCCAAAACAGACAATAGGCCCAAAATACTACATCAGATCAGATCAGTGTCTCTCTGATCTTTATCAATTTCGTTACTGCGACTTTCATGTCGATTCTCTTCTCAGTTACGTCGGTTGTACAATCGATTGCCAAATTCAATACAGATGATAAACATTGTTCACGAGCGAAGATAAATTTCTCTTCTATCTTGAGCAAATTTTGATCAACGATTCCCAGAACTGATCCCTGTAATGCATTAATCACCCAATCTCTCAACCTTAATTCTTCAGAAAACATTTCATCTGTCGGCTTCTTTCCTGTAAACGTCTCCAGTAGCATGACTCCATAACTGTAAACATCTCCTCTTCTTGATACCTTTCCCTCTATTCCATATTCTGTGAGATCACCGTCGTTAGTTAATTAACAGAGTGTGAAATGGATGGTTAAACAATAAGGAAATTGGATTTGGAAGAAACCTGGTGCCATATAACCGATTGTTGCGAGAGTTTGCGTATGTGTCATCGACCTTTCAGCATCCAAGAGCTTTGAAATGCCAAAATCACTCAAATGTGCTACCATGCTTTCGTCGATAAGTACATTGTTTGGCTTCAAATCGGAGTGAATTATGGGAGTTGAGTAACCGAAGTGGAGATATTCGAGAGCTGATGCCACGTCTATCATTATATTCAATCTCTGTTGAATGTTCAAAGAGGAGTTGCTGGAGTGCAAACACTTGTCTAGACTCCCATTAGGCATGTACTCCAACACCAATGCTTTGAAATCGTCGTTCGAACAGCTGCTGATGATTTTAACAATGTTTCGGTGACGTATGTTCTTTAAAACGTCACATTCAGCTTCGAAACTCTTGAATGCTGCTTCGTGTTGTTTGTCAAACACCTTCACTGCGATATCTGTCTCACCTGAAAGTTTTCCTTTGTAAACCGAACCGTAGCTTCCTCTGCCGAGTAAGTTTCTGTCGCTGAACCCATCTGTTGCTTGCTCAAGTTCTCTGTAGGAAATTCTCCTCCATGTTACTTCTTGTGACGTGATATCTTCCGTAGGAAGGTTTCTGCTAATTTTTCGGTTCCTCCTTTTGAGAAGAAGAAAGGCTAGGACAGTTATAATCGCTGCTGAAGTTAATGGAAGACTGATCAGGAGAGCAACTTTAGATCTTGATTTGCTTAGCTTGGTAGTTTTACATGGTGGAAAATTCAGCTGCAGAGGACCACACAATGCGTAATTCCCCATGTATGATTCGGCTGAGAAGTTTCCGAAAGGTCCTGCTCTTGGAATCTCTCCTTCTAAGCGGTTAAATGACAAATTCAGGTGCCTGAGATATACTAGTTTCATCATGGATGTTGGAATTGATCCGGATAGATTGTTGTTGGACATATCTAAATACTCCAAGCTTGTCAAGTCACCAACCGCTTCAGGAATTGTGCCATTTAGTTTGTTACGGCTTAAGGAGAGTATCTGTAGACTTTTCAGGCCTCCAACAGTAGTTGGAATATCTCCAGAGAAGTTGTTTCTTGATAAATCTACATCAATCACAACTTTCAGATTTCCAAGGCCTGTTATGTCTCCATTAAGGAAATTCGATGACATGTTCAAGTGCAAAATGTCAACGAGATTCCACAAAGAAGAAGGTACATAAGTGAAACTGTTGGAAGCTAAAGACAAGGTTCTTAAAGAAGCAAGACTACCCAAGCAAGCAGGGATGATTCCTGAAAGCTGATTCTCGTTCAGGTTTAGGTCCACCAATCTATTCAAACCGCAAAGCTCAACAGGGATGGTGTTTTCCAGCCTGTTGTGTTGAAGATACAAACCTTGCAGCTGTTGCAGTCTTCCAAGTGAGGCTGGAATCGGTCCAGTTAATCTATTATTCTCCAAGTGCAGAACTGTCAGGTTTTTGAAACTGTCCATTTCTTCAGGAATTCTGCCAGTCATATTGCAATCATTAATGAAAAGCCTTACCAATGAAGTAGAGAGATTCTTCACAGAACTTGGGAGGACCCCGTTTAGTGGATTGTCTGATAAGTCTGCTACTACTAGATTCTTGCAATTCGTCAAGGAAGTGAGGAACCTTAAATCCTGAGAAGCCGTCAAGTGATTGGAAGCTAAACTGAGCAGCTCCAGGTTTCTTAAATTGCCAATTGAGCTGGGAATTAAGCCTGAGAAATTGTTGCCTCCCAAGTCCAGAGCTATGAGATTGGAGATATTGGTGATTGAGGTTGGAATGGGACCCCTGAAATTGTTGAGCCCCAGGAAGAGCCTCTCCATGTTTGGAAGTGTAATACCTATGTCTGATGGTAGAATTCCTGAAATTCTGTTCTCAGAAAGTGAGAGCTGTTTCAGTGTTGAGATTTTGAATATTGAACTGGGTATCTGACCAGCTAGATTACTCCTCTGAAGCCCCAGAATCTCCAGATTTCGAAGATCACCAACTCCATTCGGTATCTCACCTACAAGAGTGTAAGCATACATTTCGGTTCCTACTTTGATGAAACTTTTCTAGATCAAATGGAAGTAAAAATTGTGTTAGTACAAGTACCTGTTAAATCGTTCATACCAAGGTAAAGAGTTTTGACAAAAGTTAAGTTTCCTATGTCATCAGGTATCTGTCCAGTGAATCTATTAAAAGACAAGGAAACGCTTTTGAGACTTTTACATCGCCATAAGTTCTTTGGTATGGAACCAGTTAGCTGATTGCTGGACATGAATAAACCTTCAAGAGCAGGAAGGTGCTGACACATGTTGTCCGGAAAGTTACCCGTCAAGCTATTATTAGAAAAGTCCATATTTGTCAGAGAAGACATATTGAAGATACTTGAAGGAATATGTCCTGTTAGCTGATTTTTTGGCATCAGTAGTAGCTTCAGATTTGCAAGATTTCCCACCTCCTCAGGAATTTCTCCTGCAAAAACATTCTATGTTAATCCAAGGAAAAAAGAAGAAGCATGGATCAATCTACAACTTAGCTTGTTGTTCATACCTTGCAGTTTGTTGTAACCAAGATACATCTCCTGTAGCTTAGTCAAGTTGCCAATTTCTTTTGGTATTTGTCCAGTGAAGTTATTAATTGATAAGGACAAGCTTCTTAGCTGTTGACAATAGTATATTGTGGAGGGTATTTTGCCTTCTAACATGTTCCCAGACAAGCTTAAAAATATCAAATTTGAGATGTGAGTGAAACTCTCTTCTGGGATTTCTCCAGAAAGTGAATTGCCACCAAAATCAATGACTTTTAATGACTTCATATCGGAGCTAATAAAAGGGAAAGAGCCTGAGAGACGGTTGTTACTGAGATCAAGTATTTCTAGAGACGACATGTTAGATATTGATGAAGGTATGGTACCTGAAATCTGGTTATAACTAAGATCAAGTTCCTGAAGGGAAGATAAGTTTGTTAGTGACAGAAAGCTGTTTCCAAGCAGACTCAGTTTCTGAAGATTAGGAAATGAACCAAACCATGATGGGATTTTTGTGTTAAAGTTATTGAATGTGAAATCAACAATCTTCAACCGACGCAATTGCGCGAATTCATCAGGCAATGAGCCATGAAAACTGTTGTTTCTCAAGTCTAGCACTTGAAGGAAAGATAAGTTTCCAAGCTGTGCAGGCAAGGTGGCTGTTAGACCATAGAAAGAAACATTAAGGGCTGTGACTCTAACATGATTGACACCACAGGTGACACCTATCCAGTTACAGACAGAGCTATTTTTTGACCAATTTTGTGCCAACAGATTGTGAGGATCATGAGTTACTTGAGCCTTCAAGGCAAGAAGAGCATCTTGGTCTGTAGTTAAGTTGGTTTCTGCTGCCTGAACTATAGAAAGAAACAAGGAACTAGCATACAGGAGTAGAATGAATATTAGTGAACCATTTCTCTCCATTTTTGATGATTTGTTTTGTACCAGACCAGAAACAAGTGACATATATAAACATGCAGAGATCATAGTTTCTCTGAAGCTGCAATGAACTTGTGGGGAAATAAAAAAAAAAATGAGGTTGTTACCAAATCTATTCTTTGGTTAATATTAAAATGAATTTCGCAAGCTTACACAGATTTTCAGTAGAGTTAACTAAGCTAGCTTAGACTTTAATGACAACTCAAACATATAAAATAAATACTTGCTCTATGACAATGGTTAGAAATTTCTATTAGAATTGACAGATGCTCAGAGAGTACTCTAGAACAGATTTTGGTCAAGATTTGTGAAGTATTTTATGTTTGGAGCTGGCTAGGTAGAAGACTGATAATTCAAAGTCAACTTTTAAAAATATTATTTATTTATTTTAGTTTGAATTATTCAATCATGTTTGTTGTCATGTAATGACATAGAAACTTAATGAAGTCGAAATAGTTGACAGATGTTAAGAGATGAAGACACGAAATCAGTAGCATCGTTTGTTTTAGTAAAACAATGGTTAGCACATCATAACATAATAACTTTAGTTTTAGAATACGTCAGTCCGACATATGAAGTAAAATTATAAAATACTATAAGCTTTTCAAATTTTACCTTTAAATAAATAAATCATTTAAATTTTATTTAAATTTATAAATTTTTAAAAATTTAAAAATTTAAAAATAATCAAATTGACCAATATATTTTTAAAAGCGCGCCTCACAGCATCACCAGCTTATGAAGCGCACCTCACCGCCTTAAATTAGTTACTGAAGCGCGCTTTACAAACAAGTGATGCCGTGAAGCGCATCTATAAAGGCATGTTGGTCAATTTGATTTATTTTTAAAGTTTTGAACTTTCATAAGTTTAAAAAGTTAAAATAAAGTTTGAATGATCTATTAACTTAATTTAAAGTTTGAAATGACTAAAAATGAAATCATCAAAACTTTAATAACTTTCCAACTGAAACACTTTTGACAAGTTGAAAGCTTAGTTGAAATTTTGAAAAGTTTAAGAGTTTACATAAAAAGTTATACCAACTTCAGAGATCTAAATATATATTATCCAAAAAATCATATAAAAAGCCATAGTTCCTTTATTGGCGATGGAGGTTGGAATTATCCAAAATAAAAATGCTATGAAGTTAAAACTTGTGTTAATAGCCTCCGATTAGGTTTAGATGTTAAAAGCCCTGGTTCCTTTTATCTTGAGATGCCCATATTTTATAAAATTGTCTTATGTTGTGTTTATAAATTATTTTGTGTTGATCGTTACTCTTGATTGGTTAAACAAACAACTAACAAGAGGAGGTTCTTGAAAGAGCAGAAACCTAGCTTGGAAAAACTTCTTGAGAAGGTTCATAATTTCATTTTAAGCCCTCCATTTATGATTGATGTATGTTATAGATTAAGAATGTTGCATTAGAATTATTATTAAGACTCTATGTTTGCCACACATAGTTAAATGTTTATAATTGATGAAAAATGTATATTTGTGCTAATAACGTTAAGAATTGTTTGACTTGGATGTTGTTGTTGAAAATGGGATGTTGATACAAATTTGGCATCTTGAGACCGTGATAATAAATGGATCTAATGGACATTTGCTAATGATATGATTTGTTAAATTGTTCACACGATGGTTCATAATAACCTAATAACATAACTGATGTTGTTACACTTGAAGGGTCTTGAAATGAAAGATAAAGTTGATGAAATGTGATGTTAAGTAATGATGATTAGTAATAACTAAATGCCCTTAAACTTATTTTAGAATATAGAATGTATGGTATGCGTAAGTTGCCGAGCATATACCATATAGCTCGGTATGAGTCTTGACAATCACAATGGCAAGTGCTTCTGGCAACTTTTAAATGAGTTGTCAAGTTCTTATCTGGGCAAGTGTCTACCTCAACATGTGTTTTTAGAGTTGATTTCTTATGTGAAGGCAAATGCGAGTTGTTTCACTTAATCGCATGCTGATATGGCTAGGATAGATGAATCAATGATCACCCATAAACTAAATATGAAGGAGAATGCGAAGGTTGTAAAACAAAAAAGGCGAAAGTTTGATGCCGAAAAAAATAAAATAATACATGAAAAGGTAGAGAAGATGGTGCATAACAACATCAGGGAAGTCCAATATTTGGAAGAAGATTAGAAAGTAGAGAATCTACATTAAATTCACATGATCTTAAAAAAAAACTTGAAGTGTTTAAGGCCAAATAAATTGGTAAGAATGTTATTTGTTTACAAGTGTAGATGGATATTTAGTGTTGCATGATTAGACTATTTGAGTGAAATAAGTGAATAGATTTAACACATCAAACTAGTTAAAATAATCGATGCAAGTAAATCTAATAATCATAGAAAAATTTAATTAAATTAAAGTCAAGTATATCAGGATGTAAACATAATCAAACCATAACAAAATAGAGTTTAAAAGAACAAGTGCAAAAGATGAAGATAAGGAAGATGGTAAGTCTAAGCATGTGGACTTGAAGATTTGCCCGCAAGCATCTTGGTGAGGAAATCGAGTTCATTCTTGGTGAATTTGCCAAAAGCTTTCCACTTAAGACCTCTTCGAATGCTTTGAATCGAGTGGTAATTTCATTCTCTACTATGTTCGATTCAAGCACTCCAACTTTATCCTGTTCAAACTTCACCTTAGTTGGAAGGCTAGTCTTAATTGCTTCGAGCTCAGCATTCACCTTGTGCAAATGCTTAAGTTCTTGGTCTTTGGCTTTCACACAAAAAGTTTGCTAACTTGACCTTAATACAATTTCACATTGCCAGCAATTTCATTAAATTGGAAATTAGCCTTATTCTAATTCTCCTAGAAGGAATCAAACTCTTTCTGAACCCTCTCATTTTTTGAGCGTTCCACGCACATTTGATCTCTCTACAATGAGTAGTGCTCTTTAAAACTCACAATGAATTAACACCCTAATAGAAAGATAGGAAAAAGTTCAGTAAAAAAAATTGAAACTACACACGAGGCAACACCTATATATGAATGTAGGGTGTTGAAACTGTGAAAGTTAATTGTTGATGTATGTTTGTAGTAAATAGTAGTAGGGTCGAATCTACAAAGAACAAAATGAAAATTCTAATTTGTATAGATGGGATGCCCATAAATATATTCAATACAGTATTAATAACAAACAAATATAAATAATAAAAAAACAATTATATAATCCGGACTACTATATAAAATTTGGGCCAGCCAACCATTAATTCACACATTTATTTATTATATTTCTCATGGAAAATGATTGGTGTACAGAAAACAATGTACAGAATTTATCTTTTTTCTTTTAAAATCTCCAAATTACCCTTTGCTATTCAAGAGAAGATATTTGACTTTCTTTTAATTAATCTCAACCCATTTATATTTTCAAGAATAATTAATATTCATAATTATCAATCTCATATCTTTCAACAATATACATAAAATGTACGGATTAAATTTATTTATTTTTATTTCTTGAAACTAATTAATTTCAATCCATTTATATTTTCAAGAATCATTAATATTCATAATTATCAAACTCATATCTTTAAACAATATATATAAAATGTACGGATTAAATTTATTTATTTTTATTTCTTGAAATAATACTTAAAAATTCGATTAAAAAAATAAATTTAACGTGGATCAAATATAAAATAGAAGCAAAAATTTGTAATAATAAAAATATAATACAATTTTTTTGACCCACAGTCATAAAGAAGTAAATTTTAAAATAAAAATTTAAGATAAATTTATTAAAGATATCAATTTAGTTTAAAATATAAAAAAGTATTATTTACAGCTACGGCGAGGATGACGGCGAGGATGACGGCGACGACGATGGCAAGGAGATGACGATGATGATAGCAAGAAGATGACGACAATGACTGATGCACCGGATTTTCGGCATTGATTTTGGGTATGGAAGTTGGAGCCCAAATTTGACTGGTTGAAGTGAATCGGCGTTCTGAGAAAGGGTTTTCGAATTGTTTTTCTTTTGGAGCCCAAATTTATTATTATTTTTTTTTTTTGTAATTTTGGAATTGTTTTTCTTTTCTTGTTAGGGTTAAGAGTAACACCTTATAAAGGGGTGTTTAGGGTTTCTAAAGAACAGACTTGATATTATATTTTCAGTAAATCAATTGAGCGAACAAATTGTTCCTCTTATTCAATTCGCAATACTCTTTTAGTCAATTTAACACACGTTTCCGCCATCAGTAACGAATTGTTTCTCTTATTCAATTCGCAATACTGTTTCAGCCAATTTAACCCACGTTTCCGGCATCAATGACGGCGAGGATGATTGCAATAATGAGGATGATGATCACAAAGATGACAGTGTTGATTGCAATGATGATGACGTGAGGATGATGTTGATACGGATGGGGCTAATGATGGAGTTGATGACAATGGTGGTGATGATGAGGCGAAGATAATGATGATGATGATTGTGATGGTGATGGTGGCGATGATGACGATGATGATGGACATGGTGACGATGATGATGATTATGGGGATGATGATGATGATCAAGATGTTGACGATGATGGTGGCGTGGATGATGATGGCAATGATGACAATAATGATGGTGTTGATTGCAATGGTGATGATAAGGCGAGGATGATGATTATGATGAGACAATGATGATCATGATGATGATGATGATCATGATGATGACGATAACGATGACGGTGGTGGTGATGATGATGGTAATGATGGCGTTGACTGCAATGGTGATGACGATGAGGCAAGGATGATGATTATGATGAGATGATGATGATCATGATGATGATAATGATAGTGGCGAGGATTATGATGGCGATGATGATGATGATAATAATGGTGTTGATTGCAATGGCGATGATGATTATGATGAGATGACGATGATGACATTGATGGTAATGGTGACGATGGAATTAATGGAATTGGTGATGATGATGATGGCAATGACGATGGATGGTGAATGATGGTGAGGATGTTAGAGGTGATGGTGATGATGTACATGGTGATGATGATGTACATGGCGATAATGATGTACATGATGATGATGATGATGGTGGTGGCAGTGAGAATGGTAATGGGAATGATGATGATGATATCCAATCCGGTTTTTATAATTTTGGGTTTTCAGATTAGAGATCCGGATTTAAAACCGAATAATCGAATCAGATACGGATCAGAATTTTTTTAGTTTCGGATTATCCGAATATTCGAAAAAGAAAATGATATACCAAATTTCCTTCTAATTTTCTCTATAGACAATATATTTTATGATTTTATATACACATAGTAATTTGAATATATCATACTGTTATTTAATATAGTTAATAATGCTTATGTTAAAACTAAATTTATTTTATATATTTTATATTATTATTATTTATTTTTAAAAATAAAATAAAATATGTGAAATTTCATTTATTAAAAAGTCAATAATAAAAATATAAATTATATTTTTATAAAAATGTAAAAAAAAAATTATTTATTAAAAAGTAAATTTTTAAAAAGATGTAGAATTTCTCTTCAATTTCTTATCATTCCAACTTTCGATACATCTGATTTTAATATTTGTAAATGTTATTCATTTAAAGTAATTCATTTAAAGTATGAGATACATCGCATTGACTTTCAACATGAGTTTTTATAATGGTTGATTTTGTTGAAAACTAAATATATTTAATGCAAAGAATTGACCCGTGCTTGTTCATTGTAAGGGTAATATTGTCCACATAATTCGTCTGGATGAATTATGGATGAATTCATCTGGATGCCAAACAACACCCATTTCTCATATAGTATCCGGGCAAACGATTAAATAGCCTCGTTTTAAAAAATAATTAAATGGCCAATCGGTTCTTATATATTTACTAAAATTTATCTTACTTCTTAATATACTAATCAGTAATAGGCTGATTTTTAATTAGTGACTGGCCGGTTTAAATTCTTCGTGATAGTCGCATCTAACCTCACACACATAAAGAAGAAATGCAAGTCCTTAACTTGACCCCACCGCTGACTACTATTGAAAGACCATTTAATTTCCTCATTTAATACTGCTTTTTATGAGGTTACTTATATACCTACCAATCTCCATCTCATACGCAAATAACAAAACATGGCGAGAAATTGTATTCTCATAAGCATTGCATTACTCTCTGCAAATTGTTTATTGCTTCCTACAGCTACATTTACAAGTAATCTTACAACAGACACATATGCTCTTCTTGCCTTGAAAGCTCAAGTCACCAGTGATCCTCACAATCTATTGACCACAAACTGGTTCACTAACACCTCTGTTTGTAACTGGATTGGTGTCACTTGTAGTGCCAAACATATGAGAGTCACAGCGCTTAATGTTTCCTATTTTGATCTAACAGCCACCATACCTCCACAGCTTGGAAACTTATCATTCATTCAAGTGCTAGACTTCACAAACAACAGATTCCACGGATCTTTCCCTATTGACCTCACCCGATTGCGTCGCTTGAAATTCATTAATTTCCAGTTTAATGACTTCGGCACAGAGATACCGCCTTGGTTCGGTACTTCCTTTCCTATACTTCAACGTTTGAGTTTACAAGGAAACAACTTTGCCGGCACAATTCCTGTGTCACTTGGCAACATATCTTCGCTTCAACAACTTGATCTTAGATTTAATCAGATCTCAGGTACCCTTCACTCATGATAACAAGCTATTGTTGGTTTAATTGACCTGATCTGTTTAATTGGCTTTGCAGGAGAAATTCCAAAGGAGTTGGGGAATCTAGTCCGGTTGGAACTACTATTGTTGACTAAGAACAAGCTAACAGGACGCATTCCTTCCTCTATTTTCAATATGTCTTCTCTTACTAACATAGATGTATCTAACAATAGCTTGACGGGTACTCTTCCAGACACCTTGTGTCAACACCTTCCTGCACTTGAAGGATTATTCATGTCTGATAACCAGATCACTGGTTCACTACCTACTAATTTGTGGCAGTGTCCTAATCTTGCAAAGGTGTCATTGTCGTCTAATCAATTCCATGGAAGGATACCTAAAGAAATCGGAAACTCAACGTCTATCCATTATCTATTTCTTGGCACCAATAATCTAACAGGTACCACAATTGTTATTATTTCTATAGATAATTTTTGTGTCAGTTCAATTTCAAATTACTAGAATTCTGGTAGGTGGGATACCAAATGAAATTGGCAATCTTCAGAAGCTAGAGGTATTGGGGCTAGCTATCAGTAATCTGGTTGGCCGTGTCCCAGCTGCGATATTCAACATCTCAACAATGATAGCACTTTCACTTACTGAAAACATGCTTTCAGGAAGTCTTCCGTCGGACATAGACGTTGCCCTTCCTAATCTTGAGAGGCTGTTTTTGTCTGACAATAATTTCACTGGGGAAATTCCTACCTCTATTGCAAATGTTTCCAAGCTCACAAATCTATACTTGGCTGTCAATTCTTTCTCAGGTTTGATTCCTGGTTCAATAGGTAATTTAAGTAATCTCCAACTGCTTAGCTTGGCTGCCAATCGATTGACTGCTACTCCAGATTTGAGCTTTCTTACCTCTTTGGTGAATTGCAAGAAATTAGTAGTGGTAGATTTGTCTCTAAATCCTCTAAATGGCGTCCTACCAAGATCAGTAGAAAATCTTTCTTCTTTTTTGAAGAAATTCTCCATAGTTGATTGCAATATTAGTGGCAGTATTCCTGAAAAGATTGGCAGTTTGAAGAACTTGACAGACTTACACTTGGAAAATAATAGATTAACAGGACAAGTACCGGTTTCACTTGGTAATCTGCAGCTACTACAAGGTCTATATCTTCAGGATAACGGACTGGAAAATAGCATTCCTGTTGAGCTTTGTGGTTTGAATAGATTGGTGAACTTAAATCTGAATGAGAATCAGCTTTCAGGAACCATACCTGATTGCTTGGGTAGTCTTGCTTCTTTAAGAACCTTGTCTTTAGCTTCCAACAGATTCACTTCTGGTGTACCTTCTTCTTTGTGGAATCTCGTTGACATTTTGCATTTGAACTTGTCATCCAATTTCCTTAATGGAGGAATATTAGGCCTTGGAAATCTGAAAGTTGTGGTTGATGTAGATTTATCAAGAAACAACTTCTCCGGGGAGATTCCAACTACTATTGGAGGCCTGAAAAATCTACAGTTTCTCTCTTTAAGCCACAATAGACTGAATGGCTCAATTCCTGAAGCAGTTGGTTACTTGACAAGCTTGGAGTACTTAGATATGTCTAATAATGATCTATCTGGACTTGTACCCGATTCCATGGAGAAACTCTCATATCTTACATATCTGAATCTGTCATTCAACCAACTTGAAGGAGAGATACCTACAGGAGGGCCTTTTGGAAACTTCTCAGCTGAATCATACAAGGGTAATTACGCATTATGTGGTCCTCTGCAGCTGAATTTTCCACTATGTAAAACTACCAAGCATAGCAATTCAAGATCTAAAGTTGCTCTCCTGATCAGTCTTCCATTAACTTCAGCAGTGATTATAACTGTCATAGCCATTGTGCTTGTCAAAATGAGGCGCGGAAAAGGTAGCAGAAACCTTTCTATGGAAGATATCACGCCACCAGATGTAACATGGAGGAGAATTTCATACAGAGAACTCGAGCAAGCAACAGAAGGTTTCAGCGACAGAAACTTACTTGGCAGGGGAAGCTATGGTTCGGTTTACAAAGGAAGACTTTCAGATGAGACCGATGTTGCAGTGAAGGTGTTTTCCACGCAACGTGATGGAGCATTCAAGAGTTTTGATGCTGAATGCGAGGTGTTAAAAAACACACGCCATCGAAACATTGTTAAAATCATCAGCAGCTGTTCGAATGACGATTTCAAAGCATTGGTGTTGGAGTACATGCCTAATGGGAGTCTAGACAAGTGTTTATATTCCAGCAGATCCTCTTTGAACATTCAACAGAGATTGAATATAATGATAGATGTGGCATCAGCTCTCGAATATCTCCACTTCGGTTACTCAGTCCCCATAATCCACTCTGATTTGAAACCTAACAATGTTTTACTTGACGAAAACATGGTGGCTCATTTGAGTGATTTTGGCATTTCAAAGCTCTTGGACGCTGGAGGATCGATGACACTTACACAAACTCTTGCAACAATTGGTTATATGGCACCAGGTTTCCTCAAAATTCAATTTTTTTTTTTTAATCATCATTTCACGTTCTGTTAATTAACATTTTGTAAGTAACAATGGTGATCACAGAATATGGAATAGAGGGAAAAATATCCAGAAAAGGAGATGTGTATAGTTATGGAATCATGCTGCTGGAAACATTTACAGGGAAGAAGCCAACTGATGAAATGTTTTCTGGAGAAATGAGCTTGAGAGATTGGGTGATTAATGCATTGAATGGGTCAAGTTTGGAAGTTGTGGATAAAAATTTGCTCAGTTTAGAAGACAAATTTATCTCTGCGCGAGAAGAATCTGTGTCATCAATCCTACAATTGGCCATTGATTGTTCAACGGTTATGCCTGAGCAGAGAACGGACATGAAAGCTGTGGCGAGTAAGTTGAAGAAAATAAAAATATCCCTATCAGCAAAACAAGGTACCAAAAATCAGTATTCTTTACTCCATCGACAATCTAGTAGTGAGCGGTTAATGCTCTGACATTTGATTTAACTCCGTATACTCCACAAGTTTCTGGTAAGCTAAAAGGGTAATTTGTCAGCTTTTCACTTTATTAGTACTCTTGAATCAATCAACATGTTAGAGGAATCAAGATTTACAAAGACTAATTTGGGAAAAATTCAATCTATTGTTATTGAAAGCAATGCTCTCTTCTCATATAGAGTAGTTCTCATATAGAGTAGTACACGAGAACTGCACACATTCTGTGTGTTTATAACTGATTTTAATATCAGTTACATTCTTTTACACTTTTACATTCTATACCCTCAATATAATCAAAAATATGAAAAAACCCCTTTAATTGTGATGTTCAGATTGTCACCATTGTCTGACTTATTAAACTGCTATGTATTGTTGCTCCATGTTTGCAATATTGAACTGCTGCATTTAATTTTAAATCATTATTTTATCATCCCCCTCTCAAGTTGGAGAAGTGTGAATTGGACACAATCCTAACTTGGACATTAAGAACTGAAACTGAGTGATAGGCAAAGATTTAGTAAAAAGATCTGCCTGTTGAACCTTGGAAGCTAAATACTGTGGTGAAATAAAACCTTCCTTGAAAGCATCTCCAACAAGGTGACAATCAGTCTCCAAATGCTTTATTCTCTCATGGAATATTGGATTAGATGTGATATGTAGTGCTGATTGATTATCACACCACAATGGGATAGACAACTGTGGATGAAGTTGAAAATCTTGATACAAATATGACAACCATCGAAGCTCACATATTAATGAACCCATAGCACGATACTCAACTTCACAACTAGATCTAGAAACAGTATTCTGTTTCTTGGTTTTCCAACTAATCAAACATTGACCCATATAAACACAAAAGCCAGTCAATGATCTTCTTGTATCAATACAAGATCCCCAATCAGCATCACAGTACCCTTAAAGCTGAAAAGAATTATGAGTAGGGTAAAATAAGCCAATAGATTTAGTACCTTTCAAATAACGAAGAACATGTAAGAGAGCATCCCAATGTTGTTGAAGTGGTTGAGATACAAACTGAGATAATTGTTGAACAGAATAAGTAATATCAGGGTGTGTATAACCAAGATATAGTAGCCTTCCCACCAATCTTCTATATCTATTAGGCTGAGAATAAAGTGGACTGCTTGCAGACTGGAATTTATACCCAGGAGGAAGAGGACTTGAAGCTACCTTGCAATTAAGTAAACCTGTATCACTTAGCATGTCTATGATGTATTTATGCTGACTGATAATCATCTCTTTATCAGACCTGGCTACTTCTAAGCCAAGATAATACTTCACATAGCCTAAGTCCTTTATTGTGAATGTTGCATCCAAGAACTTCTTTACAACAAATATAGCAACCTCTATTTGTGTCATTATTAAAACATCATCAATATAAACCAAGAGAGCCATAAAATGATCTTTCTTGTTCATGATAAACAAACAAGGATCAGAATTAGATTGCTGGAAACCATATTGCAAAATCTTGGATGTGAATTCGTATTCCATTGTCAACTTGCTTGCTTAAGACCATACAAAGATCTCAAAAGTTTACATACTTGACCAGGCTGTGCTGTAGAATAACCCTCTGGTGGTTTCATGTATACCTCCTCATCAAGATGACCATGTAAAAATGCATTGTTTATGTCCAATTGATGGATCGAGCATTCTCTTGAAGTAGCTATGGCCAAGAACAATCAAACAGTAACAACTTTAGCTACTGGTGAGAAACTATCAGAAAAATCCTCCCCTGCAACTTGGGTATAACCCTTCGCAACTAGTCTTGCCTTGTACCTGTCTATGGTGCCATCAGGAAGTAATTTGAGTTTATAAACCCATTTTGACCCAATGGCCTTTTTGCCTGCAGGAAGAGATGTTAGTTCCCAAGTATGATTCATCTCTAAAGCCTTTAATTCAGCATGCATAGAATTCATCCATTCCTCATGCTTACAAGCCTGTGAGTAGTTCACAGGTTCCTGGATAGCGGACAGATTAGCAAGAAATAAATTGTGTGCTGAAGAGAATGTACAAAGATCTGTATTAATGACAGTAGAGGGCATGATATTCGATGCTTGTATATTAGATGTCACAGGATCATAAACACAAGAGACATAATCATTGAGCCATGCTGGTCGAGTTTTAATTCTACTACTTGTTCTAAGAGTCCTGTGATCAGAATGATTTACAGGAGGAAAAGCAGAAGTTGAAGCTGGACTTGACTCAGGAAATTGAATTATCTGATTGCTAGAATTTTGTTGAGATGGTAAATGACCATGACTTTGATTTTTCTGTATGAGATAAAGATGTTTCTGAGAAAGATGGATCAGTAGATGACTGATTTTGACTCAATATGCTAGGATGAATATTATCATCATCTGGGTACTCATCATCACAAATAGGATATATTGTTAATGGTGTATCTATATAGTCACGGGTTAGGTTTGTTTCTGCTGCAAATGGGTAAATATGCTCATGGAATTGCACATCACGTGATACTATAATTTTTCCAGTGTCAAGAACAAATAATAAGTACCCTTTTTGGCCAGCTGGATACCCTATGAATACAGCCTTTTCAGACCTATACTGAAATTTGTCCTTATGTGGTTTGGTATTTGTTGTGTAGCATAGACATCCAAAAAACCTTTAATGTAGAATAATCAGGTTTGGTTCCCTATAATATTTCACAAGGTGTCTTCCATTCTAGCATAGCAGTAGGTATCCTATTAACTATAAATGTAGCTATTAGGATTGCATTCCCCCAAAATTTATTACGCATACTAGACTGAAAAATCATAGCTCTTGCTAGTTCTAACAAATGCCAATATTTCCTTTCCACCACCCCATTTTGTTGAGGACTATAAGGACATGATGTTTGATGATCTATACCATGTTTTCTAAATAATTCTTGACAACCAT
The DNA here is from genome assembly GCA_031304145.1 of Cardiospermum halicacabum. Lineage (NCBI taxonomy): Eukaryota > Viridiplantae > Streptophyta > Magnoliopsida > Sapindales > Sapindaceae > Cardiospermum > Cardiospermum halicacabum. Next base: position 19,956,846 of record CM062395.1, read on the forward strand.
GATTAACGAATTCAGTCTCATTGTCAGATCTAAAAGTCTTTACATTGGTAGAGTACTGAGTTTTAACTCTAAGGATGAATCCCTCTAGGTATTGTAGTGTTTGGTATTTATGGCTAAGGAGGTAAGTCCAAGTACACTTACTGCAATCATCAACTAGTGTCAAAAAATATTGAGCCCTAGATATAGATTTATGGTTATAAGGCCCCATAAATCTATATGAACAAGATCAAATATGTTCAGCATTTTTGTTGTACTAGAAGGAAAAGAAGTTCTAGTTTGCTTTGAATAAGAACAGATATCATAATAGCTCAATGGAATAAAAGAATTTATATTCAATGCATGAGGATCAATATGCTTGAAGGCAGTGTTTGATATGTGAGCTAGTCGTTTATGCCATAGAAGAGTAGCATGTACATTTTGCTTAAAATTTGAGCTAGGGTCAGGACAATGTTTACAGGAATCAAAATAAACCACATCTGCTGCTAACGAAATATCTTGTACAGCTTTATTTTTGGCAAAGGAATCAGAAGTTTTTGCATTTAAAATGTAGAGATTATTAATGACTTTTCCAGTGACAATGACAACCTTAGTCTTCAGGTCCTGTAACATCCAATTTGAAGAAGAAAAGAGGAAAGTGTAAGACTGTGTATTAGTCAACTTATGCACAGACAGGAGGTTGAATTTAAAACAAGGCACATATAGTACTTCTCTTAATATCAAGTTGTGTGAAAGTTGAATATCACCCACAAGAGTGATATCTTTGGAAGTATCATCAAGTAATATTATCTTGTGTGGCTTTGTTAACTGTTTAAGGTCTATGAATAAAAATATATCTCTGCACATATGTGTGCTTGCACCACTATCCATAATCCAGGTCCCTATTTCTAACACACAAGGTATAGTAAGTACATGAGAATAAGATGTACCTGCAGAGTTGCTCATGAAAGCCATTTGTGAATAATCAACATCAGCCGAAGTTGTTTGTCCCTTCACCATCATAGCAAGCTCTTTGATACTTTCCTGCGGTGCATTAATTGTTGCTGTCATATTTTCATGGGATTGTGATCCTCCATTTGTTGTTTTATGCTCAGTGACTGCAGCAGCAGCTATTGAACCACTCATTTTATCTTTTACTCCTTTATACCAATCTGGAAACCCATTGATGTAGAAGCAAGTTTCCTTTGTGTGTCCATTTTGATTACAATGTGTACAAGATTTGTCCCTCTTGTCATTCTTTTTGTTATAGACATACTGTTTGTTTGAAGCATGAACACTTGTAGCCTGACCAAGTATATTATCTTGCTTTTGTGTGTAATTCTGATTTTGGTTTCTAGCAAACATAACACTAGAACTGTTGAAGTTTGTTCTAGCCAAATTTACTTGAACCTGCTTCTGTCTTTCCACCATTTGTATCATAGAATACACTTTATTTGTACTAGGTAAAGGCTCCATTACCAGTATTTGATCTCTGATTGTATCAAAAACATCATTTAGCCCCTTTAAGAACCGTAAAACTCTATCATCTTCACTTACAATAGCTGTTCTTTTTGATAACTCACATACACAATTATTACAAGTACAAGCTGGAATAGGCCTCAATAATGTCAATTCATCCCATAGAACCTTGATCTTGTTATAGTAATCTGACATATTTAAACCACCTTGTGAAATTGAAGCAAGTTCACGTTGAAGCTGGTATATCTGAGGTCCATTTGATTCACCATATCTTTGTTCTAACCCAAAGTGCTCTAGCAGTATTCATGTATAAGAAAGAATCCACTATTTCTTTTCCTATTGAATTTAATATCCATGACATCACCATAGAGTATACTCTAATCCAACGATCATATTCAACAGAGTTCATGTTCGGTTTCTTAAATCTTCCATCAATAAACCCTAACTTCATCTTTGCACACAAATTAATTTTCATAGATCTAGACCAAGTAAGGTAATTTTTACCTGTCAACGGAGAAGAAACAAGTATAATTCCTGAATGATCAGCATTTTGCAAGAATGGTGGATCATCATTCTTGTAGACTCCATCTCCACTACTACGACCATCTTGAATGTCTTCTCTCTCTGAGGCCATTCTTCAAATAGGTGGTGATCTTTAGAATTTGCTTTTATTGTTGATGAAATATTAGAATTTATCTAGTGGTGTTGATGACGATTATGTAGTTTTTCAAGCTCTGATACCATCTTGAATAAATGAACATGTTGGATGAATCAAGATTTACAAAACTAATTTGGGAAAAATTCAATCTATTGTTATGGAGAGCAATGCTCTGTTTTTATATAGAGTAGTACACGAGAACTGCACACAATCTGTGTGTTTATAACTGATTTTAATATTAGTTACATACTTTTACACTTTTACATTCTATACCCTCAATATAATCAAAAATATGAAAAAGCCCCTCTAATTGTGATGTTCAGATTGTCACCATTGTCTGACTTATTAAACTGCTATGTATTGTTGCTCCATGTCTGCAATATTGAACTGCTACATTTAATTTTAAATCATTATTTTATCATGCAAGTACAAATTGTGTGTGCACATTAGCCAGCTCCATTCTTATTTGTAACCGAGTTTTTGTAGTGATGTTTAAGAAGTTCACGAGTAAATGGACTATATAAAATTATAAAAAATATTTAAAATATAAAAAATAAATATTTTATTTTCATTTTATTTTAATAAAAATATTTTAAATAATTTTTTATTTTTTAATCAATTAATAATTATAAAATATAAAAAACTAGAAAATAAAATTAAAATAAATTAATAGTGTAGTTGTAACTTAAGCACACTAATTATTAATATAATTTTATTATTTTAATGATTATTATTAAATAATTTAAGGATATGAATTATAATATTTCCATGTTATTATTATACTTGCATAACAATTTACACTCCAACATCATAATCATATTTTATATTCAACAAATACAATATACACATAAATAATATTAGATATATGACGATAATAATAAAAAAATGAAAGCAAAACATAAAATAAGGTTATAGTAACTCCTTGCTAGAGAATTGGTTGTATCTGGTTAAGATGTCGATGAAACTAAAGCGGTGTTGGATGATGACATTTGAGATTTTTTTGGGAGATGGAACAGAAATCCTTGCAGAAGCCAAAATTGGAAATGGTGCTGGAAGTGATGATAGAAACCGAATCTAGAAATAGCTCCGAGAAATGATGTCAACGATTGGAATCGAAAATGGAAATGGAGAGTGATGCTTGAAATTGGAATTCTTGATGGTCTCAGGAAATGATTATGAAAATAGAACTTTGTAATTTGTATTAAAATCGGAGGAGGGTACTGGAAATATAAGTGATGAGAGAATGGGAAATTGTCTAAAAGTACTTGGCTTTTATTTATGTTCAAAGTGTTTACACTGGACTATTTACAGATAGAAAAGGAAAAATCCAATTAATCTTGTTGTCTTTGCTGGTAATGTATTTAATCTATCTAAAACCCCGACCCCTTGTTCTACTTTTGATTCTTGTAATTATAGATGGGATTGCATGAAAATCAATTGTCACGTTTCTCTTGATCTGGCACAAGGAGCATGCATGATATTGCTTTAGATCTTCTTTATATGGACATGTCACATTTGGAAATGAAATGATTTTCGTTGGGTTGACATGTCTTTGGGTAGGTGGATGAATTATGACTTGATTCCTTGTTAATTTTCACTTGTCTTGGACACGATTTCTTTGGTAGGTAGAAAGTAGAAAGATTCCTTCACATGTTCACTTTCTGTCCTTTTTTTTACATATATACATTACTTGTCTTATTAACTTGTCATTTATATATTTTGTCTTACATGTAATATTACCTCATTATTGCATAATTGTCATATCTACTACAACTTGTCACTAGATGACATATTTGACTAAACCTTTTTATATTTTGCCAAGTTACAACCAAATAGGTCATCGTCTGGGTAGTTACTTCATTCGAATGAACAAAAATATTGTCCTTAGTTGAAAGTGCTGGTAAATATTCTCTCATGATTTGGACCATTTCTTCTTCATTTTTTGCTGCTGCAAGTTTTGCCTAGTGCTGAGATTTTGTCAAAAGATATTATTGTTTTTCCTTGTCTTTTATCTTACAATACTGTGGGTTCTGGGAAAGCCACTCAAAAACCAGAGTTTTGTCTGTTCTTATCTGGGACATCCCGCTCCACCACTTAATTTTATATTGTCTCCCAAAATATGGAACTGTGACATTGCTAATTTGTCGATCTTGAATCTGGTAATCTAACATCAAAATCCATATGAGATTGAAATATTTATAAAATACGAACAATTCTGGAAAATGATTCTGGTCATCAAGAACATGAAAATATTGCAACCAATACTCATATCCTTCCTTGAGAAGAGGTGGAAGGAAATCAACAGCTGGTTCAAACTTGTCCCACTATTCATGAAACCAATGTGGAATATCTTGAAGTTTGAAATTCTTGTCAAAGTAAAGAAACCATGATAAGGAATGGGTATGATTCTACCTATAAAATGTCTTGAACCACGCATCCCTATAATCCCAATATGAGAAATCTTGAGGGAAATAGGGTTGAAAGAATCTCTTTCTCATGTGTGGGGTTCCCCATTGTTATGGTGTCAACAATCTCTGTATCTTGACTTTACAGAAGAACTAACTTTCATGGAACTCTCTTGTCTGGAATTTCTTGAATTCCAATTGTCTTTGTGTTAACTAAGATGAATTCATAAAACTGATGCGTTTTCAAATGGTCTTCAAATAGCCTAAAATGATTGTTTGAAATAAAATGATCTTCTAGTTTCTTAGGCTGCTTGAAATACATTTCTTGAAGCATTGCGAATCTAAGGCACAAATCCTTTCGAAGAAGGGCTTGTTTACATAAGGGTAATTTGGTTAATTATTGATCTGAGAAAAACTGGTCTTTGGAACAATCTAACTACAGCTAGGTCCAGAAGTAATTGTCTTGAAAGTTTAAGTGAGAGCTTCAGCTTTCATAAGACTAAACCTATTTGCTAAAGCTAAGGGACTCAAAGGTTGTGAACCTCTTATTGTTCCTAATGGTACCATTCTGTTGTCAGACACTCTTTCTTGACTTCCATTGAGTATTTTACTTTTGCGTTGAATGATTGTCTATTGTCATTTCCTGATAAATCTAATTTCTGGTCTTGTTGAGAGCTGGATACAACTTGCTTCTTATCCTTGTCCTCATCCATGTCTTAACTTGTACTTCTTGCCTTCCTTGAAGGAGTGAATCTCAGAGACTTGCTCATTTTTCCCTGGAAAAATTCTCTTTTTAGAAAATATGATAAAGAATTTTGACTATCCTTTATATGCTCAATCTGAAAATCAAAAATAGAAAGTAAAACTTGCCATCTACCAAAATTTTGTTTTGGTGTCAGATTTTTAACATTTTTTTTAGAATAAATGTTGCTGATTGACAATCTACTTTTAAAATAAATTTTTGATTGACCAAATCATCTTGAAATTTTTATATTGCCAAAATAATTGCCAAAATTTCTTTCTTAACTGTAGAATAATTCTTTTGAGTATCATTTTATTCTCCTAAAATATATTTAACTAAACATTTCTTGTCACTAATTACTTGTTTAAGAATTCTTTCATATCTTAATTCTAAAGCATGTTTGAACTATTTTATGAGAAAATGGATGACAGATAGTAAAACATAAAAGTCGCTTTACACTTTATTAGATTGTCTTTATCTGATCTAACATGTTCAACTGACCAGGCCAAATAGCACTATGTGTTCAACTATAAATATAATATTACAATTATAAACATAATAGAAAAAGGAACGGTGAAACAACTGCTTCTATATATAGTAAGTAAATAATACTATGTGTTCTATTTACTATTATTTTTATAGTGGATGTCAAATTCATACCACAACTATAATATGAACTTTTTTTATTTTTTATTTTATAAATATAATATCCACGTATTTTTATTAATACTAGGGCTGTTGGCACCTGCCTGCAAGGCAGGTGCCCAGCCTATTAAATTTTTATTTTTATTTTTATTTTTTTATTAAATTATTAAAATATTTTAATAAAATTATTTATATTAAATTTGCAAACTTTTTAAATAGATGTATAACAAATTAAATTATTTTATATTAAATTTGTAAAAAAGTTTAAATTAATATCTTAGATGGCTTCCTTATGTTTTAAATAATTTATATCATATTTTACAATTATTATTTTTAATTTAATTTTTATTTATTATTTTTAGAAATAATAGTTTTAATCTTTAAATTAAATAATAAAATAGTATAAAATGTTATTAATTATAAATAAAATTGAATTTGTAATTATATTTATTATAACTTTATTCATAAATTTATGGTAAAATATAAATATATTTTTTAAAATCATTATCATATATTCATGATTGAATTAATTAAAATTTAATATACGTTATACATTAAAAACTTTTATGTTCGTAAATTATTTTAATTATATATTAAAATTATTTAAATTTAAAATTTTAATTTTATTTTAATTATAATAAATTTTTATTTTGAAATATTATATTTCAATTATTTCCTTAACTTTTAAATATAATTTAAATATTTTGTAAGTTTTAAATTTTAAGTTAATTTATTCATAAATTTTATAGTTTTTTAAAATAAAAGTACATAATTTTTAAAAATTTTAAAATCTATTTACTTAATATATTTGTTTTTATCCTTAAATTTATCCTCTATCCTACTATTAAACTGTTTTTTTTATTGACATTATTAAATTTCTTTTTTAGTTGATGTGTACCTCAAATTTAATTATTTTGTATATTTTTTATTTTATGTTATTTTAATTTTTATAATAAATTATACTATTTATTATTAATGAATATTTAAATTATTAATTTTGACACTTATATTTTAATACAAATAATTAATTTCAATTCAATAATAATATTAGCTAACTATTTAAATATTCAATGAACTATTTATATAGATATTAATTAATAAAATATATCTTTCTAAAAAAATAATAAAACATATTTTTGAAAGTTTTAAAATATTTTTCAATTTAATTAGTATATTATTGAAAACATAATTTTATATAATAATAATATTATTATTAGTAACTACTAAATTTTTTTTATTCTAATTGAAAAAGAAAAAGTGGGTTTTGTTTAAATTATATCAAAATTTAAAATTGATGAGTAGTTATTGATGCGGTCCATAATACCGATGGATATTCGTCCGCTCAAATAGAGGAACTTCTTGAATCTTCTAAGGCTACGGCCACTAATACCCTTGATATGAGGTTGGATCTTCTATGGTTACGGCCGCTATGACCATAAGAGTGGGCTTTAAAGTTCAAGCCCACCGAGCCCTCAAATTGTTTCGGCCGAAATATAAATGAATAGGGCCATAAAGTAACTGGGCTTGGAAATAATTGTGATGGGAGCGGCCGAAGTACAGCCCATTAATTTCGGCCGCTCAAAATGGTTTTTCTTGAATAAACATTCTAGAAGGGTTAGCTGGAGCATGGATTTTTATCCTCCGCGAATCTCGGGTTCCAGAAAAGAAATCAGTTAGGATTTCATTGAGCGTGAGGGAAATCTATATAAACAAGGTAAAGATACCCAAAAATGGTGACAACAAATTTCGAGACAACTAACAGATGGAGATTGAGAAATCGGAGTCCTCAACTTGAAGGGGTACGAAGGTTCACCGGAATTCGGCTCCAACAGTTTGGCGCCCACCGTGGGGGCTCTTCTTCGTCTGCAAATCACAAAACAACCATCAAACCAAACAAACCGAGAAATTCAAAGACAAACCAGAGATGTCAACAACTACGCAAGGAGCAAAGGACGCTTCGACACCCGGCGATAATTCCCGTCAAACCGACATACTCACACAACTTACGGCAAGATTGGCCGCATTAGAGGAAGAAAACAGAAACCAGAAAGAGACGGTCAATGGGATGCGTTCACCGCAAAAGGAAACAACCGGCAGTCAAAGAGAGCCCGGCAGGAGAGGCGGACAGACGCAACACAACGACAACCAAATAGCAAGGCGCGATCAAATGCTGAACACTGGACCAATCTTGAACCAAAGCGAAGGAACGACCTTACCTATTCGTCGACTTGACGCCACTGCTTTCGACGACGATGACGATGACTACTTACAAGAAATTTCGGCGGACACGCCACCAACCATTAATAAGGGGGCAATTTCGCCACGAGCTGAGGAAGCTTTGAAGGAGCAAGCCAATCCGCGATCGCAACGCACCACTCCAAGACTGCGGACCTACAACCCAAGGAATTTGACAACGCCCGTTGTTAACCCCCGCCGTGCACAGAAGAAAACCGGACGCACAACCGTGACATCCCGCAAGAAGTGATGAAGCAGTTGCAGGAGATGGAAGAGATGATACGATTCTTGCCAGGAATACCACCCCCATTGCGCAGATCCGCAAAAGATTCCTTTACGGAGACACCGTTCGCCGACGAAGTCGCCCTAGTGGATTTGCCCAACAAGTTCACGGCGCCAAGATTCAAGACGTATAATGGCACGACCGATCCAGACGATCACATCGCCCATTACCGACAAGCGATGCTGACGACTTCACTTCCCAAAGACATACGAGAAGCCGGGTTCTGCAAACTATTTGGCAACTCACTCTCGGGCCCGGTGCTGGAGTGGTACGTGAACCTACCGATAGGTTCAATCGGGTAGTTCTCACAATTGACAAACACTTTCATAGAGAATTTCACTTGCAGTCGAAAACCAGAGAGACAATCTGATGACCTCTACGCCATTCGACAGAAGAATGGTGAGTCTCTTAGAGCCTACATTGCAAGATTCAATAAAGAGAAGATAACAATACCAAAATGCAACCAAGATACGACTATTCGCGCATTTGCCAAAGGATTGCTACAAGGGTCAGATCTTTACGCCGACCTAATCAAATACAAACCAAGAACCATGGAAGAAACATTGTCACGAGCCTTCGCGCAGGCAAGATGGGAAGAAGATGATAGATGGGTCCCCCGTGAACCCCTCGTAAGCCGACAATCGGTGCACACCCCAAAGTCAAATCATAGGAGCAGAGACCGCAATCGACAACGCTACACACCTTACGATCGCTCACCGCTACCCAGGCCTGACGCTAATCAGACCAACGCAGTGAGGGCAGAAACGCGATCCCAACCACCAAGGCATGACTTGACCATCACCACAGAGCAACTTATGCAAGAACTTGACAAACTCGGCCGCACCGTTAGGTGGCCGGGGAAACTGCGATCAGACCCCAAGAAAAGAGATGCGGCAAAACAGTGCGCTTTCCATGACGACTTCGGCCACAACACGGCTGGCTGCGTAGCACACAAATATGAGGTGGATCGCCTGCTACAACAAGGACACCTCAGGAGGTTCCTGGCACAGACCAACGCACCTATCAAAAACCAGACACCAGACGACCAACAAGAGCCACAGATGGTGCGCACAGTCCACGTGATCATGGGCGGATCGCTTGAATGCGGAGCAACTTACTCAGCCGCAAAAAGAAGCATGCGCCGGGTACACAATGTCAGCGGCAGAGCACAAGAAGCCCTCTCGGTCGAGGACGAGCTCGAAGTGACATTCAATTTTAAAGAAAGCATCGACGTCCTCAACCCACACCACGACGCACTAGTCATCTCACTAAGAATAGCCAATTGCCTCATTAAAAGGATACTGATAGACAACGGCTCCTCTGTCAACATCATCTATATGGATACACTGAAGGAAATGCAAGTGGAAGAGTCTAAAATAGCCAGACAAACCATGGTCCTCGTTGGTTTCAGCGGTGAGGCAAAGCATACCATCGACGAGATCGAGCTACCCGTTTGGGCCGAAGGCGTCAACAAGTAATCTCGCTTCTGTGTGTTAGAGGGACCCTCCAATTTCAACGCCATCTTGGGCCGTCCATGGCTACACGACATGAAAGCAGTCCCCTCCACATACCATGAGCTGATCAGATTCCCAACCAAGCTAGGAATCAAGCAGATAAGAGGCGATCAGGCCGCCTCAAGAGCATGCTACGCGAATGGCATGAGGCGCCACTCTGCGTCAGCATAGCAATTACAGAATGCTCCACACGCAGAAGAAGTGGAGCGCACACTGGACGAAGTTCCTATCGACCCATCTGACGGCAGCAGGAAAGTACTCGTCGGTTCCAGACTCGACTCGACAGTTAGAGAAAAGCTCATCCGTTTCTTGTCAAGCAAGTGCCACTGTTTCGTTTGGGGTCATGAGGACATGACAGGCATTAACCCCAACATCATAACACACCAATTGAATGTAGATCGGAAGTATAAGCCTATCAAACAAAAGAGGCGAAAATTTGCAGCCGACCGCAACAGAGTTATAAACGAGGAAGTGGAAAAACTCCTGAGCATCGGGTCTGTGAGAGAAGTACAATACCCTGACTAGCTGGCCAATGTAGTCGTCTTCCGCAAGAAGAACGACAAGTGGAGGGTCTGCATAGACTTCACCAATTTGAACAGAGCCTGCCCCAAAGACTCATTCCCCCTGCCACACATAGACACCGTAGTTGACGCAACCGCCGAACACGAGCTGCTAAGTATCATGGACGCTTTCAGCGGATACAACCAGATACTGATGCACCCCGCTGACGCCGAGAAAACAGCATTCATAACAGAAAGAGGCACCTACTGCTACAAAGTAATGCCCTTCGTCCTCAAAAATGCAGGCGCCACGTACCAGAGACTCGTTAACCGCATGTTCGCTAACTTAATCGGCAAAACTATGGAAGTATACATCGATGACATGTTAGTGAAATCCTTGAAAGCTGGGCAACACCTTGAACACTTGGAGCAGGCATTCCAAGTATTGGAAAACTACAACATGAAGCTAAACCCTTCCAAGTGTTCCTTCGGTGTCGCGTCTGGAAAATTCTTGGGTTACCTTGTCACCAAGAGAGGCATAGAGGTGGACCCGGACCAAGTACGAGCAATAGAGAATATCGGACAGCCAAAAGTAGAAAGGGACATCCAGAAGCTTACGGGCCGCCTAGCAGCATTGAACAGATTTATACCTGCTTCGTCCGAAAAATGTCGTCCATTCTTTCGCCTCCTGAAGAAAGACGTTCCCTTTGAATGGGACCAATCATGCCAGGAAGCGCTGGAGGCTATCAAAAAGCAGTTGTCAGCCAACCCAGTCCTATCCAAAGTGCTCGACGGAGAGGAACTACTGTTGGACCTGTCTGTATCCGAAACAATCGTCAGCGCAGTCCTTACACGGGTTGAAGGAATAAAGCACGCGCCAGTATACTATATAAGCAAGGGATTACTCCCCGCTGAAGAAAGATATACGCCGATGGAGAAGCTGGTTCTAGCCCTCGTCACAGCGGCCAGAAAACTCAGGCCATATTTTCAATCTCATCCCATCGTAGTCATAACAGAACACCCCATCAGGGCAGTCCTTCACAGACCCGACCTCTCAGGCAGGATGGTAAAGTGGGCCGTCGAGCTAAGCGAGCATGACATAACGTTCCGGCACAAATTCGCCGTCAAGGCCCAGGCATTGGCTGATTTCCTGGCCGACTTCACGCCCGCGGTGACCGAAAAGCAGGCAGACGAGGTCCACAACATAGCAGACAATCAACCACAACACTAGAAACTATTCGTGGACGGAGCCACCAGCCAGAGGGGCAGCGGCCTGGGAATGGTCCTTGTAACACCCGAAGGCGACACATTAGAAAGGGCAATCAAGTGCGAATGGCGGACAACCAACAACGAAGCCGAGTACGAGGCACTAGTACTTGGTCTGCAATCAGCCATCGAAATGGGGGCAAAAAACATAGATGTGTATAGCGACAACCAGCTCGTCGCAAACCAAGTAAACGGCCACTACCAAGCAAAAGACGCCAAGATGGTCGCCTATCTAAAAATTGTGGACCAACTACGGGCCAGCTTCGCACACTTCACCATCAAGCATGTCCTCCGTGACCGCAACCTCAGGGCCGATTTACTGGCCAATCTCGGTGCCACAACCGAAGAAAGTTGCGTCCGAAATATACCCATCACCATATTACACCAATCTGTACTATGCGAGGAACCCGCGGCCGAAATACTCTCAATTGAGAAAGGCGATTGGAGGACGCCAATTAGGTGCTACATGCAAGACTACGAACTGCCTGTAGACAAACAACTGGCCCGCAAGATCAAGGCAAAGGCCGCTCGCTACACTCTGATTGGTCTACCCAGTGATCCAGATCACGTCCTTTACAGGAGATCCCTTGACGGGCCACTGCTCAGATGCGTTAGCGGGGCCGAAATTACTTACCTGCTTAGCGAATTGCATCAGGGCAGCGCCGGGGGACACTGCGGCCCTAGATCTTTGGCGTTGGCTGCCCACTGGGCAGGATACTACTGGCCAACAATGAGGGCCGACGCTCGCAATTTTGTCCTTAGATGTCCAGAGTGCCAGAAGCACGCAAATGTAACATATTTGCCCGAGGAAGAACTACACCTTTTTTTCCCTTCATGGCTCTTCGCCCGATGGGGGATGGGCATAGTAGGGAAATAGATTCCATGGACCTACTCAAATCGTCCACAGGAGGCCTCTTCTTCGGCCTTTTTGGCATTTCCAATGTCACAGGACTGTCAGTGGTTTCTGGTTCCTTCTCCTGCTCTCCTTCGGCCGCATTCTTCTTCTTCAATTTGGTTTTCTTTCCTTTGACTTTTCGGTCCCTCATTATTTCTTCCAAATCGAGGAACGAGATGTCCTGCACTCTCCTCCTTGCAGACTCCATCGATTCGCCTACAATCATACGCTCCAAAGGCGTAACAGGGTCAAGAAATGGATGTCTAAACAATTGTTCGGTGGAAACTCTCGCAAGTGCCCACCCGAAAACGGACTTAGGTAGAGGATAAGATCTACCTTCGATCCGAGATTTAACGCCCGACCAGAGAAAAGTAGGGTACAGCTTCGAGGGTGCGGAGAGTATTTTCCACTGCCGTTGCTTTTCTTCGACAGCTAGTAGTCGTGCTGTCCTCTGGCGTACATAGTCAAAATCTCTCTTCCTGCTTAGTTCACTAGGATCTGCATAAAATTTTTACTGTTAGCTTTGCAGTCCAAGAAAATTGAAATTTGCTATGTAAAAACTACCTATGAGCCGCCATTGCGGGACTAAAGGATTGCTACCGGCCGCAATATTTCCTCTCGCAAGGAAATAAGAAAGTTTCCAAACTTTGTCATCTCGTGTGGGTAGGTTTATTATGGGGGCAATAGGTTTCGACCGCGCACAGATGCTATACCGACCCCTATCCCGATCATGGTCACGCAAATAATAGCTTCGCAGGAAGTCGTCAATAGAAAACGGTTGTAAACCCTATGCTAAGCCTAACACATCAAGGGACAGCAGTATTTTCCACCCACCAGGGCATAATTGGCTTGGGGCGATGCCATAGTGGTCCAAGACCGTCTTAGCCAACCCTTTTATTGGGAAACGGATCCCACTCTCCAATGGATCCAAGTAGAAGAAATGCCATCCAAGCACTATCCAACCAGGATGCTCGTGATCGGCCGGTAACGCTAGCTCGACGCCATCCGCAATATCATACTTTATTCTCATCAATCTAAGAGAAGCCTCAGTCAGATTCGTTCGCGAATGAATGCATAACGATGTACAAGGCCTAATGCTTCGGTCGATGTCCCGCAGAGGTAATTGCGGGTTTTCGACGTAAATTAGTGGGATACCCTGTCTATGCTGCCGAGATATAACCCTTGATTCTACCATCCCATATGGCAAACGTACGTGTGGTTCTGAGCTAGCTAGTGTCACCTCCATTTCTTCGGCCGTTTGTCTATTTTCTGAAGAACTTGGACTAGTAGAGGTGGAAGCTGTTCTAACACTGCGGCCGCTAGGACTGCATTCCCTATCTAAAGATTGTGTGGGTAGACCTAAGATAGCTTCGTCCAATCGCAGTATTCTCCTCCTTGACTGTCTACGATTTGAGTTCTCCATGTGACTCCTGAACCCAAAAGATGACTGTTAGTGAAGTTAATAGATGTGCGCAATTGCGCGATCGATGTACTTCTTTTCGATCGATCTGTAATGCGTTCACACAATTTATGCAGCCGCTGTATGCTGGTGTTCTATAAGTCCCACTCTAAGTAAAGTCAGTAACTCGGATGTTCTAACTAATTTCGACCGCAATAAGGTATAACTAAGTTCGGCCGCATTAGCATGTAACTAATTTCGGCCGCGGTAAGATAAATCTAAGTTTTATACTCTAGAGAGTTGCGGCCGAAACAGTTTCGTGTTTTCATTTGGGGAATCAAGACGAATAGAAAAATGTAGAATTTTCCAACACAAAATGGATCAAATGAGAAAAAGGGTTTCTTTGAAGACCTACCTGTGTTCTTGAAGGTGAAGAACAACGATGAAGATATCTCGTTTCTCCCTAAAATATGGCTCAGAAAGACCTGAAAATAGGTGGAAAAGACTCAGCAACTGATGAGGGTTCGGAATCTGACATTAAAAACGAAAACTTACCTGGTCTCCGACGCCGTTTTGGCCTGAAATGGATTTCCGGTAGAGAGAGAAGGCGAAGAGTGAGAAACTTTCAGTTTGTGAATGGCTTAGGAAAATTGAAAAGTTTCTTTATGGAGACGGCACATTTTTCAAGAAGTTAATCATGGTTAGGTTAAAATGACGTCATCTGATTTTCTCTCCAAAAGAAACCCTAAGGTGGTTTGGAAATAATTGTATGTTTCGGTCAATTGATGTCGCGGCCGAAATTTCGAATAAACTCCTGATGTTATTGAATTTCATTAAACACAGGAGTGGGGGGAGTTACTGATGCGGCCCATAATACCAAGGGATATTCATCTGCTCAAATAGAGGAACTTCTTGGATCTTCTATGGCTACGGCCGCTAATACCCTTGATATGAGCTTGGACCTTCTATGGTTACGGCCGCTATGACCCTAAGAGTGGGCTTTAAAGTTCAAGCCCACCGAGCCCTCAAATTGTTTCGGCCGAAATAGAAATGAATAGGGTCATAAAGTAACTGGGCTTGGAAAAAATTGTGATGGGAGCGGCCGAAGTACAGCCCATTAATTTCGGCCGCTCAAAATGGTTTTTCTTGAATAAAAATTCTAGAAGGGTTAGCTGGAGCATGGATTTTTATCCTCTGCGAATCTCGGGTTCCAGAAAAGAAATCAGTTAGGATTTCATGGAGCGTGAGGGAAATCTATATAAACAAGGTAAAGATACCCAAAAACGGTGACAACAAATTTCGAGACAACTAACAGACGGAGATTGAGAAATCAGAGTCCTCAATTTGAAGGGGTACGAAGGTTCACCAGAATTCGGCTCCAACAGTTATAACAATTTCCATGGAAAAAGTTTATGACTTTCAATATGTGAATATTAGTGAGTAACATTACCATTACCATGATAGCGAGTTCAATTTTAAATAAATAAAAAGTTGTTATAAATTAAAATTTGGAAGTTAAAAATGCAAATTTCAAAAGAGAAAAAATCCTTCTTCGAAAATTTTTTAGAAAAAATCTAATGGATAAACATTTCTTTACAATCACGTACATGGTAAATGGATATGTTTATTCATATGATTAGACTGTATAAGTTTTTTAAAAAATAAAAAAAAAATAGAAAATATATAAACGAATATGCATTTTAAGTGACAAATTTGTAAATAAATATAACAAAGCTGCGTGGTTGAATGTATTGAGTTGAAAAAAAAAATAAAATAAAGAAAAGTAATAAAAACATATTTAATGGAAAAAATATTGAATGAGAAAATAGTAATATAAATAATAAAAAGTGGATAAAATTGAAAAAAAAAAGTTAAAACAAAAAAGTGATGTAAAGGTGCATTCGCGCTTTTATATAATTAAGATAATATATAAATTTTTTTTTTTTCATAAAATGTTTAGTATCTAATATAAGATACTGTATTTTAAAACTTTGTAAATTTTAATTTTAATTTTTATTTAAGTTATTTACGGTCACAGTCCGTAAATCGTTAGCGTAATTTGTAGAATTATAAAATTTGAAAAAAATAGACTAAAAACAAACATTTAAAATAAATTTTAAAATTTATTTTTCTTTTTAAATTTAATTTATAATTATATTTTAAAATTGAGATAATCCATTTAAAAGAATTTTCAAGTAAGATATTGAAACACTAAATATTAGATCATGTGATATTTTTGGGCTCTTATATGGGCCTGAACATATGGGCTCAAGCTTTGGAGTCTGGAGTTCAAATTTGAAAAGCGGCGAGGGGGTGGTTGGCAACTTTGAGCGGCCCCGCCAAACAGATGAAGAAACAATTTTAATTTCGATTTCTTCAAGCAAGTCAGTTCTGTTATTCTCTGCAGCTTTCAAGTATGTTTTCACTTCTACTTCTTCTTTTCTGGTTCAAACACACTTGTGTTACAAAAAGCTGGAACCTTAAGATTTGGTGGTGCGTTTGGTGGCGAGTAGTTGTTGCAGGTATGCAAGACTTTTTCCAATATCTGACTTTGTATTCACTCATCTAAAAATCACTGTCACCTACTGCTTAGCTTCACTTTCAATTTATGCTTATATATTCCATTTCTTTAATTCAATGTCATTCTCATTCTGGGTATTAAAATTGTGCCACCAAACTTCAAGGTACATGATAAGCAATCCAATGGGTTGAAGGGTCAATGTTTGGAGAAAGCAAATGTCTTTTTCACATTTTAAACAGTCAGGAATTGTGCAGGCAAAGAACTCTTAAGTATTTAATTATGATGAATTTGATGTTCTTGAGGGAAAACCAATAACACTTGATTACTGAATTTGATTGTTTATCGTGATGAAAGACTATCTGGTAAATGATCCTTCTATTGGGAGAAGAATGTTTGGAGGGGATCATAATTGGAAGTCCAAAGTTGTGTTGCTTCATGATTTGAAAAATGATTCAGGGAAATTAAGCTCTTTTAAAGGAGCCAATATAGCGAAAAGGCAACTGTGGTTTCGTAAACATGTACAATCAATTGCTTGTATGGTGTTGTTGATAGGATTCTTTGTCTTCCTTGATTCTCTTATGGTCTCAATTTCTGATTCTATTAATCTCCAGTATACACCTGCCTCGAAATATTCTAAAGGGCTTAAGGTAGTAGTTTCAGTGCTTGTGTTTTGGGTTCATTTGTATATTTACTTCTCAATGGTTCTATGTTCTGCAATGTCTGTATTACAATCAAGGCTTAAAAATATGTCATGTGTTCAATAGCATCATCTAAGTGACTGAAGATAATTCTTTTTAATGTAGATAAAGGATAGTACGGTAACACACATCAATGAAGGAAAATCAACCATACGGATGTATGGCCGGCTTCTAAATTTGGCTTCCAATGCTTTGGCAGAGGTTTGTTACAGAAATTCTGCATTAATTTTTAGATATGTTGCTGTGAACTTTTATCCCTGAAATACTGAAACCTTTTGTTATGCTCTAGAAAGAATTCAAGCATGAGAAATCAAGTTACTGGGAAGAACCCTACCGACAGGCAGCTGTGTGGAAACCCTGCGCTGCTAGAATTGCTCAAAGTATAGGTAATTTGATTGTTTCTTATGACATGTAACGATAGTGACAAAATGATTCTATTCAAGTCTTTGTTTGACAGTAAGGTTGAATCTTGACAAGTTCATAGGAGTAATTCCTTTATTTCAATTTGTTGAGACAGGAAAACCTGATGTGAGTACTGGCTATTTAATGGTTAGCGCAAATGGTGGACTCAATCAACAACGAGTTGCTGTAAGTATCTAAGCTGCATCTTTCTATATTAATTTCATTTTCCAAGAGAAGAAATATTTCTACTTGGATAATTTGAGGGTGATCTTTTGTTAATTAATTGCAAGGAAGCGAGGTGTGAATTGGGTATTCTTAACAGCTACACCCCAGAAAGGATGTTGTACAAAATTGTTTCTTCAGACTCAGTTTTCTATCACATATTGTATGCTTGATTTTGATATAGTAATTAGTGCATCTGACATATCAGGATATCAGCATCAATATGAACCTGTTAGGTCCGTTAGGTGTTGTGTGTTGGTCTTTTGAACAATTTAAATATTTTAGTAACACATTACTTGTTCATGCAGATTTGCAATGCTGTAGCCGTTGCATCTTTGCTCAATGCAACTTTGGTTCTTCCCAGATTTCTTTACAGCAATGTTTGGAAGGATCCCAGGTCTGCCATTAGCTCTGATTTTAATTGTCAAACGTTTACTCTAGTTTCCTTTTGAAGAATACCTGTGAATGCTGTTAATTTGTAATATTCATACAATTTTTTGTTACCAGAATATTTTATGTGTTACAAAAAAGAATACTGACTTTATGTTGCTTTCGTAATGAACATACAGCCAGTTTGGCGATATATACCAAGAAGATTACTTTTTGAATATGTTGAAGGATGATGTAAACATTGTCAAAGAGCTCCCTTCACACTTAAAATCAGTAAATATTGAAGCAGTTGGCAGCCTGGTATGTATCATTTGGGTTCTACAGCAAGTGAGTAATATGCACACATTCAGAATTTTTGTAAACAGTTTAGCTGTGCTTTTCTCAGATTACTGATGCAGATATCATGAAGGAGGCAAAGCCAATTGATTATATTAAGAAAGTACTGCCTATCCTTGAGCGCAATGGAGTTGTTTACTTCCTCGGATTTGGAAATCGTTTAGGCTTTGATCCATTGCCTGCTGATCTTCAGGTTAAGGAAATTCTTAGTATAACATCTCTGCAAGATAGATATTATATTTCATAGTTTCATTATTATATTTCTGCAAGGAATGTTTGTTTTTTCTTTCTTAATTATATTTCTTAGTTTCATTATGGAGTTATATCTCCTTCAATTTTCTCACAGAGATTGCGATGCAAATGCAATTTCCATGCACTGAAGTTTGTGCCAAAAATTCAGCTAGCTGGTTCATTGTTGGTAAGTAGGATAAGGAAATATGAATCAAGACGGAGCATGCTAGATAAACAGCTTCTTGGAGATTTCATACCTGATATTTCCTCTGAACATCATGACTTTGCAAGAGGTTCGTCAAGCTATCTTGCTTTACACTTGAGATTTGAAGAGGATATGGTGGCCTACTCTCAATGTGATTTTGGAGGTGGGGAAAGTGAGAGAGAGGAACTTCAAGCATACAGAGAGAACCATTTTCCTCTGCTTGTGGAACGGTTGAAAATGTCCAAGTATGGATTAACTTTATCAATTTTGATTCAGTGATGCATGTGACATTTTGTTTATACATCTTCATATTATTGATATCTGCAGACCTATTTCTCCAGTGGAGTTGAGAAAGCTGGGAAGATGCCCACTGACACCGGAAGAAGCAGCTCTTGTTCTTGCTGGTCTTGGTTTCAAGGGCAGAACTTACATATACTTGGCTGGCTCTGGTATATACGGTGAGAAATTGCGGATGCCTTCCTTCACAAGCCTCTACCCAAATTTGGTCACCAAGGAAACACTCCTTACACCAAAAGAACTGGAACCTTTTAAAAACTTTTCTTCTCAGGTAAAGTTATAATTGCTGCCAACCGTTTTCTCCAAATTTTCCATCTGACAACCTTGTTAAAATTTGTTTAGCTAGCAACTAACCTTTTGATTTATTCTTAATTACTCATTGATCAACCAACATCCATGACTTTGTGGATGCAGCTTGCTGCATTGGACTTCATTGCCTGTGCAACTGCTGATGTCTTTGCCATGACTGACTCTGGGAGCCAACTATCTTCCCTGGTATCTGGATACCGTACATACTATGGTGGTGGGCATGCCCCTAACTTGCGCCCCAACAAGAAGAGGCTTGCTGCAATTTTGTCAGAAAACGGCACCATAGGATGGAATGATTTTGAAGATAGAGTAAGAAAGATGATTGAGGAAGGTCAAAGAGTGCGAGTGAGAGGTTTTGGCAGAAGCATATATCGACAGCCTAGATGTGCAGAATGCATGTGCAGATCCTAGTAGGTGGGTGGTATGATTGTGTTTTTGTTGCTCTCTGCCTTCTTGAGATTTTATTGTATCAAAATTCTGGATTCCTGTCAACCCCAGGACCATTCAATGCTCGTCTACTGTAAATATTCAAGCATAACATAATCATTCAAAATTCTTTTCATTTATTCAATAAATTGTATTTTTGCTAGATCTATTGTTTTCCTTGAAGATGAATTTGATTGAATGAAAGAGACTCATAACAATAATGAATATTGGATGTTTTCATTGAAGATGAATTTGATTGAATGGAAGAGAGACTCATAAGAATAATGAATATTGGATATCAAAAACTCAATTAACCAGAGAGTCCAATATACATAATGAAGATGATAGAGGAGAGAAAACTGAGTTGTCATTTCTCTGCCATGCTAAAAAATTTCATCCCATGATGATGATTCCTCTTACATCCATCTTTGCAGGGACTTACTACTTCATGATGGAGGGAAGAAACGGTTCAGATTGAACGGCAGGGTGTAGAACTCCTCATTCCGGCTGTCTCCTTTAAAGGTTCGGAATTTAACCCACCAGGGCATGCCTCTGTCTCTGGCACTATCCTTGTAGTCAAGAGTGTTATCCAAGAAAACCGCTACAATCAATGCAACCGTTGGGGAGGAGAAGAAGATAGTGTTGAGAAAATCATTGAACTGATAACACCACAGATGAATTAACAAGTTAAGAAATTGAGTCCGGTAAAGAATGAATATCATAGTGTGTATATTGAAGAAACAAATTTACCCATCCGGCCCTGGTATGAGCAGGACCATGAAGAGCTCCAAGAGTATATTCTCGAAAGTATTCAGGAATTGACAATCCCAAGAAAAGAGCAACACCAACTATGAAGAGGTTCCTCATTGAGTTCATGTTTGTGAATTGCAGAAATGACAGCCCCACAGAAGCTTTAAAAAGAAGAAAAACTCATCAGATAAAGAAAGATAGAATAGAGTCTCTGGATTTTCAAAGAGAATATAATGTAGGTAACTTACCAACTAAACCAAACAAAACACAGTACACAGCAGCAAATATAGTGAATGGAATTGATGCAAAGAAGGCTCCAAATTTCCCTGCAAAGAGTAAACAAACAAAGATGTTAAAAACTGAACAGCTATACAAGGTGATAGCATTAGCTGTAATTTGCTACTACTAACCTAAGATTGAGAAGAAAATCATAAAGCCAGCTGAGATTTGAATAACCCTGCGACTTCCAACTCTGGTGCTTCCAAGCAGCCCCACATTTTCTCTGTTATTTGGTCATAAAAAATATTATTGCTGTTGCATAGAATATTTCCAATGCAAGAAAGAAGAAGGAACGCTTACACAGAAACTGAAGAACCACTCATTGTTCCAAAGAGTCCACTCAGTAAGATCCCAATTCCCTGCCAACCAATACCACGGCTAAGAACATGAGCAGGAGGAGGTGTGGCACTTGCAAGACGCGATGCAGCTTTGTATGCACCAGTTGACTGTCGCGGATCATCCATTTATCAATACTTAATTCATAACTGAATCTTTGATCAAATCAAGCAATACAATACCTCAATCAAAGAGACCAGAACTGCAGCCATCATTCCAAAAGAATGTCCAGCATCAAATGTAGGAGCACCCCACTGAAGAGGATACGGGGTCTTTATCCTGATTACACAGTCATTTTCAATGTCAGTAAGGTATTAACACAAGCTACAACTTTGAATTTCACAATATGTTTTACGATTTAGTACAAACCATGGAGCAGAAGATATGAGGTTAGCCTTGTCAGTTCGGCAATTGACTTGAGTAACTTGGGGACGGTGTCTGTATGCACCACTTGCTGTCAAGAGGTGTGCATATGCCCATATCACTATAATCGATATAATGAGCGCAAATCTCTCCAGTATAGGCATTTGTCTAGTGAGAAAATTCTTCAAGTACTGTAAATTAGGATAGAACATTACACAATGTGTATGCTTTAACAATGTTTATGAAAAAACTCAGAATACTAACATTGTCAGTAATTTAATGAAAGAGAAGATCAACACCTGTGAGAAGATTATAAATAGGATGAGCATAGGAATGCCAATTTCTACGCACCGTCCAACCTGAAACGAAACAGACAACATCAAGGAAATGAAAGAGATTCTGTTAATCTCAGTTTGTGAAAAGTTATATCCACAGAGCAATGGCATTAGGGTTGGTACTGTACCACAGGGAAGCCTCTATCAAACAGTCCAAAACCCACCAATGATATAACTGGAACCATTCCAAGTGGGCTGAAGAACCTGGAAGACACAAATTTGATTCAATTATTTGATTAACAAGGTTGAAAAGTTAATTTGGTCACATCAGTAGAGACAGAAGGTTCACCTGGAACATATGGCCCAAAGCTGACTGTACCCTAAAATGATTTGTATGCTTGATGCCACTATCAGTGCACCTTGTACTGCTCTCATTGTGCTGAGAAACCTCTGCATACAACCAAAACTAAACCCCATAAATTATTGCATTGTTGCTTTTTGGATACTCTGGTAACATTATACCAATGGGGTCAAGCTCATCTTCCATCAAGAATCAATGTTTGAACACACCACAAATTTTGATTAGACGTTTTGACTAAAAAGTCACATTAAAAAACCAGTGGGTCACACCAATCTTGACAAAAATAACTCTCATTTTCTTCCGTTACACATGGAAATGGTATCCAATTCAAAGTCAATAAATCCATCAAAAGCAGAACTAATCAGTGGAAAAATCTTGAAAAAATAGACTAACCAAATGATCATCTTGAATGCGAGTCAATGAGGGATCATGTATGATAGAAATAATGGGGACCATGAAAGCATAAGACCCTCCAATTACTGTTGGTAACCTGGTCCCAAATAGAGTCTGGAGCAGTGTATTGATGCCTTCAACGAAAAGCAATGTCTGTACCACCCTAACTTTATCACCCTGAAACACCACCCATCAAAACAAACAAATAAGACAACAACTAAAACCCTCAGATACATTTTCAATAAACACAAATCTCAGTCCTGCATTTCATGTATTGATATTTTATCTGGTTTGAGAGACTTACATCAGAGCCTCCCATTAGCGGAACAAGAAATGAAGGGATCATAACCGCAGTCCCCAGAGCCAAAATGTAATGCTGGAAACCCATAGCTATTGCCTCCCCTGCATTTGCAAATGCAAAAAATATTCAAAAAAAAAGTTACCAACAAAATCAAATAGTAGAGGACTCAGGAATAACTTACCCCAAGATGGGTTAGAGTCAATACAATACTCCAAGCCTTGAAGCTGATCCATAGGTGGATGAGTTATCTCCTCTGGTTTTGGAGCCGCCATTGCTGAGCTCAAAAATGGGCAAGTACTAAATGAATCAAAGAATGGATATACAGAGAGATGAAAAGAAGAAAGATACTCTCAAACTCTGGTTTTTCTACTTGAATGAAAAGCAAAAGATAGAGAGTGAAAAGAAGAGAGAAAGTGACTGAAAAAAGATCTTAGCAATGTGAAAATGTTACTGTTGGTTGCAGCCCACTACAAGACTCTCTTTGTAAGCATGAAATGGACTCCTCGTGCTCTAAGCATTTGTTAAAAATTATAAATCAAAAGTTGCCGTTAACTTTTCTGATATTTCCCGAAATGCCCTTCCATGGCCTTTCCAAACCAAATGTTACCGTTATCTTTCCAGCTTCGTTTTCACTTTCTATTTAATATTCATGCATAAGTATACAGTAAATAAAAAGTAAACCCAGTGTTTTTAGTTTATTTTATTTAGTTTCTCTGTGTACTATATCCTAAAATTGTAAATGATATTCAATTATTTTATTTGATTATAATTTTATTTAAATTTTGAATTTTTTTTTAATAAATGTTAAACTATTACAGCACTTAGAAGATGATAAGTATAATCTAATTTTTATTTTCAAGATTGACATTTCTGTTACATAGCATTAAATAAATATTTTAATGTTATATATTTTTACATATTAAATAACATGATTGAAAAAAAAAAATTCAAATAACTAATATAAAAATTAAATTTAATTAAAATATTATTATTTATAGTTTTTAAGTTTTCTATGGATAAATAATCCAAATTTTATTTTTATAAAATAAATTATTTAAATTTTTTTAATAAATATTAATTCTATTAGACAGACAACCATGATATACGATTCCAAAATGGAAAGATCTTCAAATCCACGTATCATTAAATTAGTTTAGATATGTAGACGTACCCATGATAACTAATATCATAATATTATATCTTAATTATTTATATAATTTAATAAATAATAATAAATAGAGATTTAATAGTGGGGAAGTACAAAAATCACCCAAAATTTAAATTATTTTTAAAAATATTCTGTTTGAAATTTTTTTCAAAAATATTTAATTTTAAAATATTTTTAAGTCACCCCGATTTTAAAAATATTTTTCAAAATACTTCTAGTTTAAATTTTACATTTGAATTTATTAGAAAACATAATAATTTAATATTACTGTTAGTATATAAAATTCACCAAACTACCTTCATCTATTACTAAACTATTTTTTTTCTAATTCAAGCCATTTTAAAGTCAGGTGTTTTGAATATATATAAATTTATTTTTCTCTTATATAACTCGATTTTAAAATTACTTTTTGGTTTAGTTCACAAATAAACACTATATTTATGTGAGCTACATTTTTTTTTTTAACTTATAAAAGAAATAAACTTTTAAATATTTAAGAAATTTGATTTTTTTTTAATATTTCAATATATTTATAAATTTAAATCAAACTTTTATAAATTCATTTTTAAAAAATTTCTATATTATTTTCATTTTGTAGGGTACATTATCATCAAATAAATAAATATTGTTTTACCTCTCAATTTAAACTCATAAAAAATACAAAATAATAATTAAAAGAACTGTGTAAGTTAATGATTGGTATAATGGTTTAATTTTATATGAGAAATACTATTCAATTAATTTATAATTAAAAAAATAGTATTTATAATTTTAATAAAATTCGGAAATGATTGACTAATAATTTATTTATAATAGCTATATTTTGCACATTTAACAATTTTTTGGTTTCTTTTCAACATTTTTCTATAGGCGGTAGGACTGATCTCCTAGATGGCGGTCATGTTCTTTTGTGAGGAACAAGATTAATTGGATGTTCATATGATGCTCTCCACCACTCTTTACTGTAATACTCATGACATAATGTCTGTAGGTGAACCCTCATCAACCTATGTCAATTTACCAAAAATCAAATATATGAGAAATTATATAAATCAATAAAATAAAAGAAAGACGTAGTAAAATACCTAGCTGCAGTAATAGCATGTAAGTAAGGAAAACGATCAAGTTGCCAAGCCTTACAAGTACATTCATTTGATTCAAAATCAACCACGTGAACGTCCTCTCCGTGTGTCACTTGGTAGCGCCTACCTTCAAGAATAGGAACTGCAGTGCTACCATTAACATCTTTTTCAAGTTCATTGATGTGTGATACGGCCACGGGCGTTATTGATGTAGACAATTTTTGTGCCGCTTCGTGCCTATCACAAAACCAACGTTGCACCAATGCTCTTAGAAACTCATTTGCAACTGTTATGGGTAGTCGCTGAGCTTTCTTCATAGTTGCGTTGGTCAATTCTGCAATATTAGAAGTTAACATAGCATACTTCCTTTCCTCACAATAGGACCGTGCCCACCTTTTCTTACCAATCTTTATTAACTCAGCATACATCTTTGGATTGACAACACGTATATCGTCCAATAGCAAATCACATTCTTCTATTGTATGAGCATAACAAGCAACCTTCAGTAAACGTCCTGTGTTTCCATGCTTGCCGCCAAATGACTTCATCGTATTTGCCAAATGGTAATAACATATAACATGTGGAACACTTGTGTAAACTCTTCTTGTGGCGGCAAATATACTTTTATGTCTATCTGAAACAATGACTAGGTTAACGGGGTTTGCAATTGCTTTTCTCAGCTTTGTGAAGAACCAACACATGAATCATTATCCTCAACATCTGCAAACTCAAAGGCAATAGGATATATACCACCGTTACCATCTTGCGCAAGTGTAGCAATAATTATTCCTTTATACTCACCCTTCGTATATGTTGCATCGACGACAACTACAGGACGAACATGTGATAGAAAGTCATGAATCGATAAACCGAGAGCAAATAATGAGTATAAGAAAGTGTTGTCAGGTCTAGTATGTATCGAAGTAATGGTGCCCGAGTTAGAAGCTCTTAGCTGTTTGAAGTAAGCAGGAAGGATTTGATAAGACTCGATCCCATCACCATAAGCAAACCTTAGAGCATGTTGAATGGCTCTCCATGTCTTGCTATACTTAATCTTGACTTGATAACGATCCTCTACCTCATTTTGCACATGTTTAGCACGATAGTCGGCCATAGTGACCTGTGTTGAGTATAAATTACCAAGTAGATCGGACTTCACAGGGCGGTGGTATGAAGTGTATGTATCTGGTATGTAAGAATGTTTCGAGTTAAACTCTGTAACATGCCACATTGAAGAACCTGACCCCCGCCTGGCACGGAATGCAAAAGAGCATGTTTCGTCTGAGCATTCCACTTCAAAACGAATTTTTTTAGACCGAATAATTATGGTCGTGAACTTATTCTCTAGAGCATACTTTCCAACTACAATCTTCATTCCCTTCTTCTTCTTAAATCTCTCACCTTTTTCAAGTGGATTTCTCCGAACTGGAGTAGAAAGTGCATATATGACATCTTGTGTGAATGAATAACAATTAGCACAGGGAAATACCCAAGTCGAATAATCTAGCATAGCGGCTCTAACGGGTTCTTTTTCATCACTTTGCGAGGAAACATCTGGACACTGTTCTAAATCATCCAAATCATCAACTTGTATTGGTTCGGTCTGCCCTCCATCTGCACCACCCCTAATATTTTCCAACTCTTCAAACACTTTATTTGCAGTGGGTTCATTAAGATTAAAAAAAAGGTCGATGATTTTCCGTTGTAGTAATGAGAATATCCATATTATATGTGTCACTATCTATGTGATCAGTTCTTCCATTGACTTGTTCATTATGTTCCTTGCCTTTCACGATAGTATCAATAAATAAATACATGTGATCTCCATGATCCTCCTTTATAAAATTAAAATCTTCATCATCTGTAACTTGATATCATTGTCTCGTAGAATCTGATGACAACGCATGTACGGTCAAATCTAAAGTAGATAGTATCTTCATTTTTGCATATAGTTTCTATACTAATTGAGAATAAGAAATATCTGTATCAAGCAGCAGAACGAATATTTCACCATCCTTATAGTCATCATCAACCCATTCTGCCTTGAACTTCACCAGAGCCTTTTTAATTGTCATGCTTGAAAAAATGAAACAAATATTAAAAGTATTCAATAAAATATGAAATAAGCATTTAAACAAAAATGTAGCTTCTCATTCCTGAAGAACGGGAAGCATAAAAAGTATGAAAAACGTTCTGCTTCCCGGTTAATAGTACCGGGAAACAAGCAAACTTTCTTTTGGCTTCCCAATAGGGAAACCGGGAAGTAAAAGACTCCTAGTGGTTTCCCAGTCCATTACACCTGGAAGCAGTACAAAAACTAGTATGATTCCCGGTTAGAATAAACCAGGAAGCATCATACTGTTTCTAGGTATACTGGACCGGGAAACTAACTAATGTTTCCACGGTTTCCCGGTTAGGAGACCTGGAAACACTTGTAAAAAAAATGGTTTCCCGATCCAGTATACCTGGAAGTAGTACAAAAACCAGTCTTATTCCCGATCCAGTAAACCGAGAAGCATCATATTGTTTCCCGGTGTGGAGGACTGGGAAACAGACTAGTTTCTGTACTGGTTCCAAGTGTTGGGACCTGGAAACACCTGTAAAAGAAAAAATTATTCCAAAACGCAATTTCAAGAAATCCTACACGTACATATATTTGTGTTCCAAATAACAACCATTCTATACACATGGATCCTAAACTAATAAAAATTATGCATATAGTATGCAATTAAATGTGCTACACAACACAATACAATCTCTAATATGTCTAAAACCCTAAAAGCTTAAGAAATATACTTTTTAAGACCAATTGAAGAAGAATTTTGACTTATTTGTGGGAAGGAATTGTGCAATTATGATTAGGATTCATTGAATTTGGTGAAAGGAATTCACGATTTGTAACCTTTTGAGTTGCATGCAAAATTAGGGGTTTTTTTTTATATTTGGGAATAATTTTGTTATTAATTGTTCATATTGGTGGGGACTATTTTTTCATTTGACGGGGTCATTTTGTGAATATATGATTTGAATTCAAATATTTAAACATAAGGGTATATGAGACTTTACACCTTAATAAGAGTTAATAAAATTATTTTAATTCATTTTTTAATTAGAAAGGGCATTATTGCCAATTTGGTCTATTGGGTGTAAAAACTTGTGGGATTTGTTTATTTTTGAAGAAAATTTAACGTAGGACTAAAAATTTAAAGATTTTAATTTAAGGTTCTTTTATGCAAAGAGCCCTATTTTTAATTAATTAATAGTATATTCTTAGCTTAATTAATGTTTTAATTTATGGAGGTCTTTATTCAATTTATATTTATCTTTTCTCTTAATTAATTAGTATTTTAATTTATGGATGTCTTAATTCAATTAATATTTAAATGTTATATAATTAGTAAATTCAATATATTATGTATAAGTTTAATTTATACATAAACTCAACCGTTAATAATTCAATACAATATCTTTACAATTTGATAAACTTTGAGTGGTTAACAATTCAACATACTGAGTATATCATACTGAGTATATCGTGATGGATGGGAATCTTTGGTAAAACATTCAATCATGAAAAAGAATATTACTATCACATAAATAATTGAGTAAAAACAATTTAATTATCATATAAGTGTTACTACATTTAAATAGTTGTAAATACAAAAATCTACGGTTAAGAGGTCGAAAACCACAACTCCCTTTTTATTTCTTAACTAGGGTTTGATAGCTATGGATTGAATTCTGCAGTATTTCAGCATAATATGGTTGTCCCTTTTCTGAATTCCTTGCCAAGCAATCCGTCGATGTTTAGGATTTGGAATCCTTTTCCTCGTTATTTAGGTTCTCTCGCACGCTAAAGCCTCATGCGTCCGGTAGTCCTTGATGTCTCCCGGGCACACTTTATCTACCTTTGATTCTCCTAGTGCTCGCTGCTTTAAGCTCTTAGTCTCTATCAATCGCCCGCTATCACCTTCCTTCCAACATCATTTCTTGGCATTCACCTATTCTTGCGCTCCTTTTGATAGCATGCGCTAATATTTTGCCTTTACAATAGTATTATTTGATTTAATAATCTAATTGTCAAGAGTATGTATGGAAATGATCGAGTTTATTAAGTGTACGAGAGTATGTATGGAAATGATCGAGTTTATTAAGTGTACGAGGGAGAGAGAGTTTGTACATCTCTTCGTAATAAAAACATCCTCAACATGTTATTCTCCCATTTTCTAGAGTTTTTAATCTCTTCTTTTTTATTTTTAAAATAATAATAGCAATTTTTATATTATTATATTTAAATTAAATATTTTTTATTTTTAAATAAATATATTTTAAAATAAAAATATATATATATATATATATTAAAAATTAAAGTGCGATATGATGCGTTATTTACTAATGCTCTTATAAAATAATATTTTTATACTTCCTCCATTTTTAAATACTTGCAACATTTCATATGGATATGATGCCCAATACTTGACTTAACCGCAAATATTTTTAATAATACATAACTAAAGAAAATATATATATTTAATAGGGTTATTTTCATTTTTGTTATTTTATAACTTTTATTTACATCATATAGCCCAACTTTAAAAATTTTACAAAAATAATCTTTCAAACTTTCACTTTTAAAAAATGAACCAAATTGACCATTTTATCCTTCTGTGAAGATCTTTTACATAGGTCTGTGAAGATGTGAAGGTGGTCTGTGAAGAGGACATTCACATATGTGATGGTTTATTTTTGAAAATCAAAGTTTGAGTAGCTCAAAAATAGAAATAAACTTCTATTGGTTTAGTTTTGAATTTTTAATCTTTATTTGGTTTATTTTATATAATTTTCCCTATTTAATATTTAAAAAAATAGACATATAATTGATTGTATTTTTCCATATATAAAGAATAATATATGAAATAAGATTCATCAATAAATAGACACTATTCAAATATTGCAAATAAATGATAGAGATTAAATATTAAAAAACCACATTTAAATAAATAACTATTAAAATTTTACTTTGTGAAAATTCTAAGAAATGAATTTTTTAAAGTTTAAAATACAATTATAGGACTGTTTTGAAAAACATACAAAAACAGCCTTTTTAAAGTTCAGTTTTCATTTCATAGGCCAAGTTTCCCAAAATACCTCTGAAATTTTACAATTCACAGATGCTGTGAATTATGCTCATGAATTACGCTCACACCTGTGAATGACTTAGTTTAATTTTGCAAACTTTTCAAAAGTGACTTATAATTGTATAGTAAAGTTCTTATGCTTTAGAAATCCAAGAGAGTCTTTTACTTTTATGAATAAATTTGGTCGAAAGTTTCAAATGCCATGGCGAAGTTGTAAAATAAAATTTAAAAACTAAACCCAATAAAAAAATGTCAGGTGAATGTAAATCGTCATTACTTTTGATAGTATAGTGAAGTGTGTGCATGAGTGGTTAATTAATTTAGAACATTAAAAAAGAGAGAGAGTGACGGAACAGTGTACGATTCTCTAACGTCTCTAAATTTATACAAAGACAAGCAGCTTAGAGAAACGAGCCTCTGTTTTTTTCCCTTGCAGTGGCAGCAACTTTCATGTTATTTACACCTCTGCCCATTTTTACCATATTTCTTTGTCATAATAATATTATAATGTCTTCCACTTGTATAAACATAACGTCTTTATGGATTCCCAACCATTTTAACCTGCATAGCATAATTTTTTCAATTTAAAGATGGAATGATAATAATAATAATAATAATAATAATAATAATAATAATAATAATAATAGTTAATTACTGCAACTTGTTATTCAATAATTCTTAATAAAAAAATTTTCTTAAATAGTATTAATTATTTTATTAAAATTGTATAAAAATATTTTATTTATATTTTCGATTCTTTTAAAGAGCATCACAAGCAGCGTTCTTGTTTTGGAGCGTTTTATTATTTTATTTGCTTTTACAAATTTTAAAATAATTTATAATATTTTTTACTAAAAAGTTTTTTCTAACCAATCACATTCAACCAATGTCACTTGTTAAAAGAATTCTTTTTCTTTTTTTCAAATTATATATCAGATCATATAAATATTTAATTTTGCAATAGACATTAAGGTTATGTTCAGCGTTAGCGGTTAAAATAGTAATTTGGATATATGTAGCGGTTAGTGATTTGAAATAACTTTTAGAATAAGTGGCAAAATAGCGGTGGCAATAAGTGTTCTGTGATAGCGATAGCAGTTAAAACTAGCGGTTAGATATAAAATTACAAAAAGGATTGATTTAATTATTTGAATTTTATTTATTAATGTGAAATGAAAAGGTATTTTAGTAGTTTTATAATAGTGGTTGAGGTGAAGCTAATTTGAATAACATTCGTCAGACCGCTATGTGAACCGCTAAATGCTATTTTGAAACGCTATTATTGAATACCTAATTTTTCAAACCGTTGTTCACACCGTTATTCAAACCGCTAACGAAAGAGCTAACGCCGAACACACACTAAGTAAATGAAGAAGTAAAGAACCATCATTTCATGAATCTAGCTTTGATTTCAGACAGGGCTATAGATTGATACGGAAGAAGGTAATTCTAGAACCCTATAGACATGTGTCAATAGAGTTTAAATGAAATTATACTTGGTATAGAATTTGGAAGCACTTAAAAATTTGAGAGATCATTTTATAAAAATCCTTACATGTCTAAAATGTTAGAGAATTTTAAAATCGAGAGCCAATCATGTGGATGCATGACAGTGGCAGGTAAAAAGTGGTCTTTTAGAAGCCTTTACAACGGTGCATGTTTAAAGGTGAGAGAAAGTGACGGTGCATGTTTTGAAATTTTTTAGGATATTTATGATTTTATAAAATGAATATTTATTTATTTGCCTCTACTGAATATAGTTGTAACACTCAATAACAACAGTCAGCACCAAACAACTATCAAGATCACTATATTAAAGCAAGCACAAAGCAAAGAGAAGAGAAACAACACGATATATGTGGTTCACTCGTAAAAATGGCTACTCCACGATTAGGGCTTGCGATGAACCCTAGTCCTCCACTATTCACGTATCAGTACATGTACACAAAATCATCACAAAGAGAAGTATCCAAAATCACAAAGACTGCCATAGAATCATAAAGAGAAAGCTAGAAATTTGGAAATCCTAGATCAATAGAGAAGACTCGCAGAGAACACGAAAAATCATTGAAACTCGGCCAACCCTAATTTGAGGAGAAAGCGAGATTATATATTGTGGATCACAATAGTTAGATCGGGGGTTGAGGCGCGGGTTACCATCTAAAGTTGGGCTGGATCAACTAATAACTTAAACTAATACAACAGGACCAGACAGCAAATAAGGCTCACAAATTATACAAATTACAAACCCATCTGAAATATACAACCAGTAGTAATACAACATATATGATAAAATACGACAAATATGATTTACAATTACGGATGAGTGGATTCCAAATAATTT
The DNA here is from genome assembly GCA_031304145.1 of Cardiospermum halicacabum. NCBI lineage: Eukaryota > Viridiplantae > Streptophyta > Magnoliopsida > Sapindales > Sapindaceae > Cardiospermum > Cardiospermum halicacabum. The sequence goes on from CM062395.1 coordinate 19,989,670, forward strand.
TCCAACTCTAAAACTAAAGTATCAATATTTTTGTTGAGCAATAGAAGCTTCCATATGCTCTTTCAATCCAAGTTTAATAAATTAACCTATTTTTTGAGAATGGTTGTAAGCCAATGTATATTAGTAAAGATTTTATATTGGTTTGCAACCATCATTTTGATTGAATATATATATATATATTTAGATATGAGAAGATAATAGAAACAAGAATTTTCTCCTATTTAAAATCTGTCATACAAACTTCAGCAACGTAGGACATACTTTTAATTTGCATTATTATACATGCTAACGTATAACTTTATGTTATACTAATATGAAAAATCAAGCATTAATTTTAAGATATATTACACTTGTTATATTGAATAACTTGTTCCTGATGTGGCTGTTACTGCTTTTGGATGTTCTTGCTATAGGAATCAAATTAATAGTGTTTAGTTTTGAGAAGACTAATTCTCAATGCTTTAGGAATAAATATTGCATTATATTTCTTTGTTAGGATACACTTAGTTACTTAAACAAAATTTGCATTAAGGATAAAAATGAGACATACTACCAATTGGACACGAGTATTGTTACAACATCATAGATAACTGCACTTGCATCCATAAAATGTGAAGTAGTATAATAGATATTTTCTAATTTTGAAATCCTTGAGTTATCTACATTTTCATTTACTAATAGGATCTATACTATATCTTGCAAAAACGTCCATATCTACATCTGAATCATAAAGTGTCCATGTAATATCCCAAAATCCAGGTTAATGGTTTTGCTCATTAAGTTCAATTTATGATCTAAAACCCTGATTTTAATTTAGGGTTTAAAACTTTTCAATTCGGAATTAGGGTAAAAATATAATTTTTGAAATTCTTAAACTTAACTGTAATTTTATAAAGTTTTGGATTAAATGCAAATATTAATCATTTTGGTTTGAATTATAATTTAGAAGGTATATATATTGATTTAGGTCAATCACTCTTATCATTCGTAGTAATCGAATTTTGTTCATCTATTTCTTTGGCTTCATTTTCTATTCTGTTTAAAATGATATCATCATTTATATCGTCCTCATTGCCTGATTATAAGATCATGAATTGAATATTATTAGTAAAAGGAATCACATAGCTTGATTTCTGGTTTGAGTTGTTTCACTGTTAAGGTATGTTCACGTCTTTTCGAATAACATGTTTTAACTTATAAATAATGATAAATTATTTCTAAATTATGAATTCAATTCTTTGGTGACTTATACTACATATTTGGCTTAGGAAACAAGCATGTAGATGTGGTGTGGTCGTATACATATTAACTGTGTTATTGAAAATATGTTACGATGATTTGGTAGAATTTGATTTGAATTGATTATTCTGTGAAAGTTGTGTTTAAATAAATCTTATCTCCTTAAATAGAGATTTTTATTTGTAAGGAGAGTTAGCATGCCAAAAGGATTAATAGCCATCGAATATTTGGAGGCTACGACTTGATTATGTTATGAAAAGGGACTTTGGACCACCATATGATTGAGTAGAAAAGGGACTTCGATCTGACCATACTTATGTCTGGTTTGGGTATAAGGGTGCTTCAATCTCGTCTGTATTTCTGATTCTCATTAGGTTTTCTGTATCCGACATTCATTTGGAGTCTTACTTAAAAGCGAAAACTTAAAAATATTCGCTGTTTGGAATGATATTTATTCTGTTTGATATCTGAAAGAAAAATTGGAAACATGTGTTGTTCTGAATGATGATTATTTTTATTGATATTTGGGTGAAGCTTTAAAAATAACATATACATGCCTGATTATATTGATATTGTCTATAAAACCACTGTTATTGTTTGGTTTTGTTGATGTATATTGTTATTTAGATTAATGTTTTCATAAACTATAAGTTAGAGTGAACAGTGTCTTTGGTGCTTATTCACATAAAACATTCAAAACTTACACGGGTTTCGTAGTAGGTTTATTTTCCTTAGTCGAGACAAGCGAGAAATTGATAGTTTACCCACTATCACCAGTTGCATTATAGTTAGTATTAGTTTTGTTTATCACAAAACGTTATTGGAGAATTATTTATATTATTTTCTACTAAAGAAATTTTGGATTTATTTAAATTTGTTTGGAATTGGAGTATGGTTAATTTGGAATATTTTTAAACAAAAATTTTTAAGGGTTATGAAATTTAGTTTTAAGGTTTTATAAATATTTGTTAAGGACTTTAAACCTAAGTTTATATTTTATTTGGTTGATCGATTTAAAATGATTTTAGAAGGCTGATGATTTATTTTATTGAGAACTTTGCTACACTTACATTTTATTTTAAGGTTTATTTATATTAATACGTGTTGGTTTTCTTGTAATTGTTTTTTTAGTTTTACATATTAGATCCATTTTCAAATTGTTTTAAAGTTAGAGTCTTAGAAATTGATTTTGATTTTAGTTCGTCTATGTCATATGATACCTCGGGCAGGGGTGTTACAGTCCACCACCTTAAGGATGACAATGTGACGTGACTGGTTGGAGCGGATTATTGGCCAATCCCCGAATCCGCCTCAGCCATTTATATTTAGTATTAGCCCACTCCGCCGGGTTCTTTTCATATTGAAAAAATACAACCTGCACGGAGTGGGTAAGAACTCGCTCCGCCCAATTTCAACCCGCATTATTATAAATTTTTTTTTACATAAATTATAAATAATAAGCTACATGTTATGATTAAATTACATGAATGCACAATATTAAAAAATTGATAAATAACATTAAGTTCTATATAGTTAAAAATAAATAAAAATAAATTAAAATGTTTAATGCATTTATTTTTTAATATAATATTATATAATTAATTAATATATACATACCAGTGCGTAGGGGTGAGCATTCGGTAATTTAGATAAATTTGGGCAGAACCTTAACCAATTATAAAATTTAGGATTTTTTTTCCTTTACTCGAATTACCGAAATTTTATCTTTACCCGATTAACCGATTTAACTTAATTATATAATGGTTTCCGTATTAACCGAATTACCCTATTTATTTATAAAATTTTTGGCCGAATATAACTAAATTATATAATGAATAATGGTTAGATAGCGAGGAACAATCGTTGGAGGTTGAGAAAAAAAAGAAAGGAAAAAAAAAAAAGAGAAGACATTAGGTTTAGGGATTTTTTATGAGATGTGAAAATAGAAGAGAGAATTAGAAATATAAAATAATAGTGTTTTATATTTCGGGTAATTAGGTTAATTTGGACAAAATTCATCTTACCTTAGTTTATCTTAATTACCCAAAATTCTAATAACTCTTATCCGAATTATTCGATTAATATTTTTGACCGAACCGAATTACCTGACAAACCCAAAGTTGGATCGAGTCGAGAACCCGCTGGATTAAAATTGTCATTTCTGCCCCACCTAAAGTAGTTAAATACTTCATATGTGAAAAAAATAACTTGTCAATGTTAATCAACGCCTAAATCTACGCCTTCCATATATACCGAATATCTATTGACATAATTGTATATATAATTCGGGTTGTAAATCAATAGATAATCCCTTGTACTTAGATCCTTGTAATTAGGTCTAGATTGTCGTTTTCCAAGTTTAGCTTTCATTGTAATTATACAAGGAGACTATCTCTTTGAGATCAATACAGAAAAACAAAGATTCTTTTCTCTAATTTACATGGTATCAGAGCTTGAGTGCTTTTTTCTTTGATCTGTAATTTTTCTTGTCTCCTCCATTCCAATGGATTCTCACTAGCATCGTCCAGTCATGAAACTCGATGGGAAAAACTATTTCCTATGGGAATCGTACTTCCGTAATTTCTTGGAAGGAAAAGAAATTTGGGGACATTGTAGTGGCTCTCTTACTTGCTCTGCTACAACCCTCACGAATTAAGTTGAAGTCAACAAATGGGTAGTCGGTGATGCCAATGTCAAGACTCATGGAATCTGTGGGCAACTCCATCACTGTCAATCTTAGCCCCATGAATACAGCTCATGCAATATGGTCCTATCTTCAATGCCTCTATCAACGCAGTAGTGCCGCTCGTATGTATCAATTGGAACAATCTGTCAGCACTCTTTCTCAAGAGTCTCGCAGCATCCAAGAATTTTATTCTGAAGTAATGATGATTTGGAATAAAATGGATGTGATTACTAATGATATTCCTGAAGCTGCACTCACCATGGTCACTACATTATGTGAACAGTTCCATTGCTGTTCATTTCTCATGAAGTTACGTCCCGAGTTTGAACATATACGTACCTCCATCCTCAACCGCGAGACTTCCTATAGTCTTGATAGCATCTTAGCCGATCTCATTGCCGAAGAAACTCATCTTTCATCGCTTACTTCACTCATTATGTCTCATGATGCGTTCAAAAGTAAATACCATGATGTCTCGAAAGTTGAGTGTTTTACTTGTCATGAGAAAGACACTATGCTTCTCAATGTCGCTGAAAGTCGGATCCTTCGCCAAACATTTTTGTCGCTACTGCAAACAAGATGGGCATTTGATTGAGAATTTCAAGATACGTCCTCCTCGTCCAAGTCGACCGACTACTCCTTCCGCATTTGCGTCCTCTGTCCAGCCTGCACCGCCTAATCCTTCTTCATCCTCTTATAGTGATCTTGTGCAGTAACTTATACAAGGTCTTCAATCTGCTGGGTTTGGTAAGACTCATCATAATACCTCTTGGGTTTTTGATTTTGGTGCCACCCACCATATGACAGGAAATTTGTATGCCTTTGATTCATCCCTGCCTTATACTTCCTCTGGCACCGTTACAGTTGCAAATAACATTAATCTTCCGATTCAACGCAGTGGCCCTTTAAAGTTTTCTTTTCCTGACCTACCTCCCTTGATATTATCTGATGTTTTTTATGTTCCTAAGTTGTCAGCCAATTTAATTTCTGTCAATCAACTTATGCAGCAAAATTACTTAGTCTCATTCTTCTTGTCTGGTTGTCTTATTCAGGACCTGCGCGCCGGGAAGGTGATTAGGAGATGCCGTAGACAAGGGGAACTTTTTATCTTGGATTTTGGATATTCTTCCAACAACCAAAAATGTTTTCTTGCTCCTTTGTCTTAAGAAGTGGACTCAACTAATAAGCTTTGGTGTCTTTGCCATAAACGCCTCGGTCACCCCATGCTTTTAATTTAAATTCTTTATTTTCATCTGAAAAATTGTTATCTGTCATTGCTCCTAAGACTAAGGTTAATACAGACTTGAAACATGTGTTCTTGCGAAATCTCACACTTTACCATTTAATAAAAGTCTTCATCATACTTCCTTTATTTTTGAACCTATACACTCTGATGTTTGGGGGCCGGCAAGCACAACCTCTATATCTGGAAATTTCTATTATGTTCTCTTTGTTGATAATTGGACTCGCTGTTCTTGGGTATATTTTATTCGCAATAAATTTGAAGTGATGCAGGTTTTTCAGTATTTTTATGCTATGGTCCGTACACAGTTTGACAAATAAATCAAAACTCTTCAAACCGATTCAGAAGATGAGTACATGTCTAAGGCGTATGAATACTTCTTGGCCACAGAAGGTGTTATACACCAGCTAACTTGTTTACATCAATCTTAACAAAATGGTGTGTCCGAATAGAAATATCTTTATATTATGGAGATAGCTCGTGCTATTCGTTACAAGCGAAATTGCCGAATATCTTTTTGGCAGATAGTGTTCACACAACTGTATACTTGATTAATCATATGCCAACTACGGTATTACAAAATATCTCTCACACCCAAAAGCTCTTTGGTTCTAAGCCTATATATACTAATCTTTGAGTATTTGGGTGTATATGCTATGTCCTTCTTCCTAGGGTTGCAAACGAGCCGAGTCGAGCCGAGTATATGAGGTGCTCGTGTTCGGTTCGTTTATCAAATATCGAGCTCGAGCTCGATTCGAGCTCGACGAGCTTTATAAATGTTTGTTCAAGCTTGACTCGTTAATCTTTTTCTATGTTCGGTCTCGACTCGTTTAAGCTCGTTTAGCTAGCTCGTTTAAGTTAATTGAGCTCAACTCGTTTAGTATCTCGATTAGGTTCATTTAGATGTTTGTTTTTTAGCTCGTTTTTTGAAATTAAAACAAAAATAAATTGAGCTTAAGTTAAATATAAATTTTAAAAAAATAATCCTGTATCTATTTTAGTTTAGGTCTTTTTTTGAATTTGGATTTTTTTATATACATTAAAAAGTTTATTTATTGATTTTTATTTAAAAAAATATGTATTATACAAGTTATAAATGAGCTTGTTCGCGAACACAGTCGAGTTTTAATCAAACATAAATGAGCTATGAATGAACCCGTTCATGAACATAAACGAGTCGAACAAGGGTTTGTTCGGGCTCGGCTTGTTTATTAAACGATCTATAAAATTTTGTTCGTGATCGTTCATTTAAGTGTTGAACGAGCTTTGACCGAGTTTTGACCGAACAGTTCACAAACCGTTCACGAGTGCTCGTGTTCGTTTGCACCCTTACTTCTTCCCTAATCTGAACATTCCAAAAATTGAGGCGAAGTCTGTTCAGTATATTTTTGTGGGATATTCGGATACCCAAAAAAGTTACCACTGCTATGTTTGGGATGCACGAAGGATGTGTGTATCTCACAATGTTATTTTTTTTGATTCGTCATATTTCACTTCTTCTCCTTCTGCGTCGCAGACTGTATAAGTTCCTTTGTCCTCTCATTTTGATAATGAGCAGCTTGTTCCTTATCCAGTTCAAGTTCCATTTGCTGCTCCTCAACCATCACCGGATCCGGTTCCATGTAGCTCTACTTTCTCTCGACCTCCTCTACCTTCACTCCCTCCCTCCACAAGTGTCACTACACGTTCAGGTCGGTTAATAAAACCTCCTGACTGCCTCACATTACTCTTTACACTTGACCACATTTCCATTCCTAGATCTTATAAGCAGGCTGTAGATAATAAAGAATGGTGTTTAGCAATGCAAGTAAAGAAGAATGCGTTAGAAGGAAATCGTACCTCGAATTTGGTTCCTTTACCTCATAACCAACCTTAGGTAGGCTGTAAGTGGGTATATACTCTTAAGTTTAAATCTAATGGCACGTTGGATCGCTATAAAGCTCGGTTGGTTGCACAAGGTTTTAAACAAGAGTATGGTGTTGATTATGAATAAACATTTGCACCGGTGGCGAAAATGACTACAGTTCATACCTTGATAGCTATTTTTGCCATTCGGAAGTGGCAGATTTATCAAATGGATGCCACTAATGCTTTCTTCAATGGTGATTTAGTTGAAACGGTTTATGTGAAACCTCATCCTGGGTACCAAACTTCCCCATCTATGATTTGCAGGATGCGGAAGGCGCTTTATGGGTTGAAACAAGCTCCCCGTGCTTAGTTTTCAAAGTTAAAGTCGATTCTATTACAGGGAGGTTATCGTCAGAGTTACAACGACTACTCTTTGTTTATATCATCTTCGTCAAAAGGAAATATTTTTGCCTTAATCTATGTCGATGATTTCCTCATTACAGGCAATGATTTGGAGGGTATTACCAAGCTTAAAAACCTTTTACAATTCTCTTTTCAAATGAAGGACTTGGGGCGTGCTTTATACTTTCTTGGGTTAGAAATTTCTCATAATCACCATGGCTACTTCCTTAGCCAACAAAAATATACTCATGACCTCTTGATATGGCTCAACAAACGGATGAAAATATTATTTATACACCATTCGAGCTTAACAGACACTATACAAAGAATTCTGGTGAGCCTATTTCAGATCCTACTCTCTACCGCCGACTTATGGGCAGCTTAGTATACTTGACAGTGACTCGTCCTGACATTGCGCATGTTGTTCATATTTTTCAGTCAGTTCGTCTCTGATCCGCGTTGTCTTTATCTCACAGTTGTGCATCGCCTCATCCAGTACCTTCGTTCCACTCTGTCTTTGGGGTTACACTACAATAGTGCTTCTTCTGTTCTATATGCATTCTCTGACGCAGACTATGGTGGATGTCCGAACACTCGTCATTCAACAATGGGGTATTGTGTCTTCTTGAGAACGTCGCCTTTATCATGGAAATCAAATAAACAGGCAACAGTTTCCAAGTCATCCACTGAAGCAGAGTATCAAGCTATGTCAACAACTAGTAGTGAGGTGGTCTAGTTATGGTGTTTGCTCGCTGACTTTGGGATCAATTCATCCTCGCCAACTTTTATGTATAGCGATAATGAGAGTGTGGTAAAGATTGCTTCAAATTCGGTGTTTCATGAACGTACCAAATATATCGATATCGATTGTCACTTTGTTCGTGAAAATTCGAATAAGGTATCATTTCTCTTCCGCATGTCTCCTACAAAGACCAACTTGCTGATTTCTTCACGAAATCACAGACAAAAAAGTATCCTGAATTTTTTATTAGCAAACTGTTGGTTGACTACCATTAGTTTGAGGGGGTGTTAATCAACGCCTAAATCTACACCTTCCATATATACCGAATATTTATTGACATAATTGTATATATAATTCGGGTTGTAAATCAATAGATAATCCCTTTTAATTAGGTCCTTGTAATTATGTCTTGATTACCATTTTCCAAGTTTAGTTTTCCATTGTAATTATATAAGGAGACTATCTCTTTGAGATCAATACACAAAAACAGAGATTCTTTTCTCTAATTTACAGTCAAAACTTTCAATAGACTCTAAAATTATAATTGATGCTTGCTTATGACAATAACATCTTCTATTCTTGAATTTGAGAATACCACCATTTAGATTATTCAAAAACATAACTCTATAACTCAATATTGCATTTGCTAAGATGTCCATCTTGTATATGTGACTTCCTCTCTTTTATTTGCTTGTTTGCTATGGAAAGTATTGATACTATGTTTTTTATACTATAAGAGATTTTTGATTGATAATGGTCGTTATCGTAAACTCTTTTTGCCTCTATGTCTACCATTGTTATCTATATATCTTTGTACCTTTGTTCCCATACTTCTTCACTTCCATTATGTGTATATCCTGAGGAAACCGATATGGATGTAGAGTATATGGACCGTATATCAATTGCAGCTATAATATATATTGACTAGCCGTTGCATGCTCAACGATAATATTGAGAGTATCTCATCTAGATTATTATTATTATTATGGTTGGTAGCTATGTATTTTTACTGAGTAAAACGGGTATTTTTGTTTTTCCACCTGTTTTATAAAAATAATTCAAAAACCCCTCCACTTTTAAAAATAATTCGAAACAGCACCCATTTTCATATGAAAAATGGTTTTGGGTAGAGATTTGTGGTTTTACTCTATTTCTAACTTTTTTTTATTAATTGCATGAAAATGGGTGTTGTTCGATTTGCATGAAAACAAGATAGAAATAGAGTAAAACCACGAAACATTTACCCAAAACCATTTTTCAAATGAAAATGGGTGCTGTATCGAATTATTTTTAAAAGTGAGGGATTTTTGAAATATTTTTGTAAAACGAGTGAAAACAGATAGAAATAGAGTAAAACCACGAAACATTTACCCAAAACCACTTTTCACATGAAAATGGGTGCTGTATCGAATTATTTATAAAAGTAGGGGGATTTCTTAATTATTTTTGTAAAACGGGTGGAAAAACAAAAATACACTGAGTAAAACTGTAGCTAAACTGTTTTCAATATTTTATTTATTTATTTATTTTAGCATATAAAAATTAAAAAAATATTGAAAAAAAAAGTTTATGATAAATTTTGTTAGCGCCACCATTTCATGGGAAAAAGTATAGTAGAAGTATAATTGGCTTTGTAAAATATCCATGAAGTTTGTAAAGTATAAAATAGGAGGTGTAACTTTATGTTGGTAATAATAATAATAATAATAATAATAATAATAATATTATTATTATTATTATTATTATTTTAAAGTTCCGAAAGTTTATAAATTAAAGGTTATCTTTTTATATATATATATAAATATAAAAAAGAGGGAAAGAGTCATAAGAAACCATACGAGGCCAAGCAACACCAACTTTATCCACATCAAGAATGGGATGCAGTATTACCGGCGGGGAGTTGAAAAACTTGAGACCCAAATTATTCCGAAAAGCCAAATTAGCTAGGGCATCTCCTACCGAATTTGCTTCACTGTATAAATGATACGTTAGAACCATTCACTCTCGCCGCCGCACTAGTCGTCTACAAGTAATCAAAAAAGTTCTTAACTCTAACAACACCTACTAACTCTCCCTTCAATAGCGAAACTATCACCATTGAATTACAATATGTTTCCACTCTCTGCTTTAGGCAATTTTCAAAGCATTAACAACACCCCATAATTCATCTTCAAGAGATCCACATGTACCAATATTGCTCCAAATATCCAAAAGTCAATTGCCATTCATATCCCATGCTACTCTGCACAAGAAGCCTGCCCAGAATTCCCCTTGACGCCCTATTCGGGTTCAAAACAATCCAACTAGGCTTTAGAGGGTGCCAAGACAGAAATTACATTGAAGGTAATATTCTAATACTTAAATACAAAATTTGAAAAAAAAAGTTTAAATTTTTTTTATATACATATATTTATAATTTTAGTTACTTAATAATACGATTTATTGTGAATTATTATTAAAATAAAAAAATATATAAATTACAATATAAAAATAATGATAATAATTATCGAACGAAATAAGTATTTTTTAAATAATTTTTCTCATCGAATAATTGAAATTAAAAATTATTTTATTTAAAGAAAAACATTATAATAGTAACTAATTGTATTTATACCAAGAATTTTGCTGAATTTAAAATATAGTAATGATAGTTAAAAGCAACTTCAAAAGAGTGGCAGTGTGGTGGCCATTTATAATATAGTTATTTTAATTTAATTAAAATAAAACTGTAAATTCAAATATCAAAGTTGAGATGGCCGAGTTGGTCAAAGGCGCCAGATTAAGGTTCTGGTCCGAAAGGGCGTGGGTTCAAATCCCACTCTCAACATTAAATTTTATTTTCTAATTTTTCACAACTCACCAATGAAAGAAGTGCGGCCAAGTTTCCTAGGTAAATGGTGGATACCAACTTGATTCAAATAAAAACATTAAGAAACACTTTCACTTTCAACTCCAGAGTCCACACGTACACATATTTACCCGAAACCATATGCAGAATTACAGATTGCAATTGCCATTTCCCACGGTAATAAGAGCTTCGAATCTGTTCACTCTCCAAGACATCGGTGGGTACACGAGTTTATTGCAAAAAGTTGAAACCATCTTCTATGAATATTAAATTAACGTTCATACTTTTATCTTCAAGGATAAGCTGTAGTGGAACTGAAATGATTGTCTCTTCCACTGTCATGGGAATAAGCAAAAGACTCCTGAATTAACGATTAGCAGTTATTAATGTTCTACTATTAATAGAGGAAGACAATGTTGGGACCTAGTGGAAATAGAGTGAAATGGTGGGCCAGTGATTTGTTTATGATACCTTTCGGCTAGGGCCTCTTTTATTTTTGAATATCCGAATACTTGTAAAGTTCGATTCTGATTAGATGAGAGACAATAAAGCATCAAATATGCTATGAATATGAAACTATGCAAAAAGATTACTTTGTATATTGACTAAACCATCTTATCAAGTAAAGAATGCGTTTTACCTGTAAATTGCTACTAGGATTCTAAAGTCACAGTACTAGCTAAATCTGGACGCAAGAACAAGTTACAACAATTTCAAGTTTTCTACAGAGTATTCAATCAACAACTCGATCTAAGAGGATTTTTACAGTTGCAACTTCAACCATAGTACTGGTTGTAAACGTAGGGTACATTCGATGAGTATGATTACTATATTACTATAATAAATTGATGGGTTTGATTTTGGGCCCCATGTGAGAACTGTAGAGAGGCCATAAACATACACTGCTTGGTAAGATGAGTATGAACCTAAGCTATATCATAAGAAGCTTTCAGATGAACAATTTTGTTACCATGACTCTCGGAAGTGACGAGATTTCAATATATACCTTAATTAGTTTAATGCCTTTGCAAAGAAGCACCTTCCACAAAAGGGTATTCTGAACAGCTCAAGATCTTCTGTCAAACTTTCGTTCGCTGGACTTTCTTTCTTCAGCCTCTCGCCGTCTTTGCTGTCTGCATTTTGAGATATATAAAGTTAAGATTCAACAATGTAGCAAGAAAATGACAGCAAAACATGTCCACATCCCATACGAAGTTCATCAGTTGAATGTTAGCACAGTATTAGACATCCGTATTATGTAGTATTAGTAACATCCCTATATTTACTCTTTCTTATTAAGAGAGTTCAGAAAACTATCAATTTTTCTTGAATATTTAAAAGATTTCTACTTGTCTGGAAGAGAAACTTTAACTGCAAGCATTTTTTTTTTTTTTATTTCTCCAATTAATTACATCATTTTAGAAGAAGTATAGGGACACACATATTTACCTGCAGGCAAGGTCATCATCAAGATGATGTTTATCTCTCCAAATCTCTCACAGAAATACCACATCATTCTACCATATAGGTCAGTGCTCTACATGCTCAATTTAATGTGCTATCAAATCCTTTAAAGATCCATTTAATATTCTATCAACTTCCCTATGGATTCATTTAATGATCTACCAACCTCACCACCAAAGATCTCTTTAAAAATTTGTTCACCTAATGCTGGATTATCTGATTAGCAAGAATTGTTCACCTAAACCATCCAATGATTTAGATCAGTGCCGTTTATTAAGCATGTATTTATGTACAATAATGAGAAAATTTGTAGCATCCTTCACTTGCCTTGCTAGAAACCAAAGTCAACAATATAAAGAAAATAAATCATTGGATAACTATAGCACAAATCTTCAGTTGTGTCAAGTACATATCTAAGAGATAGTAGAAGAGAGTCCTTGTGACTCCTCATACTGTTCAAAAAGAACCAACCACAAGTAGTAAACAAAGTAGAATTTTTACACGTTAAGAATGAGAAGGCCCTCTAGTAAACTAAAGTTGGATGAGAAATAACTTTTTCTTAAGAACCCCAAGATAGCAAATAAAAACCTTAATAAACCCGAGGGGCACCTATTTAAGGTTGTTCATTTCCTTTTCCCCACTAAAAGGTACTAACCTAAATTCTAATATTTTAAACACCAGGAATGACACATTTGCTTCAACAAGGTAAATGCATCTAACCAGACCAGAACACATGAAAAAGTGCTAAAATATAGAAACCAGGAACTTACACAAAAGCTGTGTATCCAGCACCAGCATTAGCAGCAGATAGAAGTGATCCATGGGCTCCAACTGCAGGCCCATCCTGTCCCATGGAGGATAGAGAATTTCTATAATCGCCATCTACCTGAGAGAAATAAAACAATAAGAGACATCTAACAGTTTAATTGATCAAATATAAAAGCTAATGAATGTTCATAGCTGACAACCTTGTCCCACTTTGATTTCCTATTTTGTTTACTATCTCTTGCGACAGCATCAATTGCAGTGGGCACAGGATGGAAACCACCAGCCCCTACAGCAGAAATAACTGCACAATCACACAAATTGACAAAGCAACACAAACAAATAATGGAAGCCATTAAAAAGAGAATGAGTTATTTCAAAAGTAATCTACCAGTTATAGGGATGTTAGGTTTTGGACCAGGAGCAGAAGCAACTAATCCAGGTTGCATTCCTCCAGAAAACAATTCAACCTTCTGATTTCGTTTACTTTCTAGGTCCTTTCTTTCCTTTTCACGTCTCATGTCAGCTTCTACCAGAGAAAAATGTATAAGAATTAGGCCGTGTTTGTTTTTTCTTCCGATAAGTCTTATCGGAGCAAATGTCTTTAAATTTCACAAAATCCATTATTAAAAATGTTTAACAATAAGGGCTAATTAGACATTAGGTGAAACATCGAATTAGACATTAGTGAATTAGATAAAAGCTACCTAACATTTTATTTAAAATAGGAAACAGAGAAATAAGATTTTAAGTGACAAAATAAGTCATGCAAAACAAGGTTACATTATGCCCAATTTGTGACTCTATGATGCAATTAACTTCATTCAAGAAACAAGGAGGTAGAAGAATAAAACAAGTCAAATACCACTATACAGGCATGATGCTGATAATTGTTTCTCTAGATAGAAACTTGTAAATGAACAGGTTTCAGTTAGACTAGCACTATTTGCCATGATATCCCACTCTAATCATTGAATAATTAAAATAGAAAATTAACTAAGAGAATCTCAATTACATTTCAAAACAATAGCATCCTGTCCAACCTGATGAAAAATCCAAATGAAAAAGATATAGAGAGACAGTCATTGACCTATTTCATCATAGTAGTCACTTGAGTCATATCCATGTGGGTCAAATACGTCTTTACAGAAGCAAGACCCTATCTGATCAATATCCTGATAGCTAACTGCATGTAGAAGGAAGTCTGGGTTTCGATAATCCTTCCTATTGCGCACTTCTGCATTGAAGCTTTTCCCAATTCTCTTTAAACCCAGAAATTTATCTATTTTCCTCTGTATAATAAGACAGAAATGAAACAAAAATATATAAATAAATTGTATGCATGCTAGTAGATAAGGATTATTTATCATTTAGGCTACCTGATGATTTCACAATTCCAGAATAATATTCTGTTTTATAAGAACCACAAGTAAAAGAGATGTTACTTTCAAGGAAATCAAAACAAAATCAATGGTATCATATTGCGGCCAATCTCAGAGATCAAACTTTAGTGGCTTTAACAACAAATGGTGAAAGCATATATCACCTATAAATCTTCAAGTAGTACAATGACAAATTTTACTTAAGCTATTAATAAAGTAAAAGTTTTACTTGAAAATAATTTTTTAGAATCAACAAGATAAAAAAAACTGACTCAAAGATAAAAGAAACATAACGCTGAGATACAACTTTGGGACTACTTGATAATGACAATAGCATTCAAATATCACATTTGAGGGAATATAAATGATAACAGAGAGAGAAAGAAAGCCACATATATTTACTATTGCACATTTTATTATGCAGTTGATTCCTCAATTGATCGCCTATGGGATCATTTAAAAAGATCCAGGTGATGGCCTAAACATACAGCTCATCATATACATAAAAACCACTATGATACAAAATCACATTTCATATATACATATATAGCTGCTTGCACAAAACAAAATAGACCTTCTCTTGGTCATCCCAATCTTTTCGTGGACTAAAGATAACACAAGTAGCTTCCAAGCACTCTTTGTGCAAAATTTATTGACAAAACCTTCGAAACACATTTTCAAACGTTATTACCCGATTGTTTCACTACACAATTCATACAGCATATGCCTTTCAGCGAGTCCTCAAGACTCACAAAAGTGGCTCTCAAATAATAACCACCGAAACTTATACCCAGCTCAATGCAGAAACAATTGTTTGTGAATGAATCTGGCAAAACCAGAGTATCTATCTTAGGAAAAGAAAGGACAGGCTTTCTATCATCTCTTTGAGACAACCTAACATTATAACTTCATCTGAGTAGCTGCAAGTAAATGCTCAAGAATTCTGACTAAATAGTTCTAATTAATTTACCCAAAGATAATGTAGATTCCAACAATGCCTTAGAGAAAGAAGGCTCTCTTGGTGCACCAATCAAATGCTATTTGGACACAATTTATTAAAAATCTTTGGCACATGTGACACTCTTCTTGAGTGAGCCTACAACACAGAAATCCCACTACTTATCTTTGGCATGTTCTAAAAGTATATAAGGTCTCAACAAAATTTCTACACATATCATCTACACCACAGATAAGACTGTCAGGTTTGAGGAAACTAAATGATAATAACATGTATACAAGACCCAAAATAATCAAAGCACAATAATTAATAAATGTCTTAAATAACAACTTACTTGCAGCTCCTCTGAGCACTTCGATTTGGGTGCAGGTGGCAGAAACTTGTTCAACGGATCTACCTCATCTCCAACGTTACCATTTTCTTCTAGAACTGCATCTTCCATTTCCATACAGCCATTGGCATCATCAAGTTCTAAATTCTGTGCTGGTTCAATTCTTATAGGTGTCCTTCCTTGGATACTATTATCTGTTACAAATTAACTAAATCTTGTAAGTTAGTAAGTTACAAGAAGATGCCAAACACAATTTCAAAAAATTAGCCTAAGAGCAAGAGCAAAGTGAATAAGCAGAACGTAATTATCCACATACCGTTAGCATTTTGAAGGTCCATATCTCCATCCTACGATTAACAGCACCGCAATCAACGAACTAACAAGTAACTAATAGTCTAAAATAGTCCAGAAATGTCACAATCACTACATAAACAGAATAAAAGAAAATCAATTTAAAATTGCCATGGTACCTCAGGTTCAGGCGACATTGCAACCTCATCCTGACCGTAGTCGACGATAGTCAACCTCCCTCGCCTACTCCTCGGATGCTTCGGCGAAAGTGGATGTTGTAGCGGAGCGGAAGCCTCGTCGGCAGCAGCCGAATCGTTCAGTCTGGAATCCTGTTCTGAATTTGTAAGTTCATTGTCTTGAAAATTCTCCTGTAGCTGGTCTTCTTGTTCTTCAACGTCTTCCATCTCTTCGTCTTCATCGTCGTTGTACATGGATAGAAGGGCGATTCCTTCCGGCTGCTTCTTCTTCGACGTCATTGTGGGAAGGAATTTTCGTAGTTTTCTGCTCCCAGATTTCGAATTTGAGAGCTATTAGTATCAACTTGCTGCGAGAGGAAGAGATAAAAGAAGAGTTGGGTCGGGTCGAGTCGATTTTCTTGGGTTTCTCCTCTTGACACCCCAAGAAATCTCTAATTGATCCCCATCTATCCAGCCTGCATTCCAACTTATAGGACTTGTGGCATTCCGGCCCATTCAAATTTTCTTTCGATCCTCAAATTCCAAAATATCAAATACGATGAAGTTAGTTGTAAAAATAAAAATGGAATCGGGTGGAAGAAAAAAAAGCAGTTTAATATTAACTCAAAATAAATTGGGATTAGAAAGTTAACCTGATAATTTCGGAAATCTTCTTGTAGCATTGCAGAATAGAATTATAATAAGATATGTGATGATTGAACACAAGGACAGAAAATGAAAAGTAAAGACAAGAAACCACGGAACACTGTATGTTCATTTTCATTTTATGAGAATGTTTACACTATATATACATGAAGGTTGGGGACAGGTGTTAGTTTGCATGAAGAAAGAACATGCATGCAGGACATTTGTAAAGATGAGGTGGAAAGTCACCTTCACAATACTCCCCCTTGGATTTCCACCATATGACTGCCTCGTTAAAACCCTACCAGTAGGGATGGGAATAGGTCAGACGCCCTTTCAGGGGCCTACAGCCTAGCCTACATAAGACCTTGTCTGGCCTAGCCTATTTAATAAATAGGTTAGATTCAAACTTTTTCAAAAGTCTATTTAATTAAATAGGCCAGGTTCAGGCTATGGTAAAAATCTTCATAACTTAACAGGCCGGCCCATATATTATTTAGGGTTATTTCCAAAAACACCCCATTTTTTCAAACGTTTCACTTTGAGCACCCGGTTTTGAAAGTTTTGGAAAACCACCCCAAAATCAAAACTACTAGTGGTTTTTTGGTATTTTTGTGAGTGGTTTTGGTGTTGTATGAGTAATTTTGATTTTAGAAAATTTTCGAATCTCTAAATTAAACATATAGAATTTCAAAACCATTCATACAACACCAAAACCACTCACAAAAATACCAAAAACCACTAGTGGTTTTGATTTGGGGGTGATTTTCCAAAACTTTCAAAACCGGGTGCTCAAAGTGAAACGTTTGAAAAAATGGGGTGTTTTTAGAAATAACTCATATTATTTATATATACATTTATTTATTAAATTTATTGACATGTTTGTTTATAATTTTAAAACCCAAAATTTTCTTTATAAATATAAAGCCCAATACTTTATTTATAAAACAACTAGTTGTTTATAGGCTTTTAAACAGGCTTTCAGGCCTAACAGACTTTTAAATAGATCAGGCCAAACCTCTTATGCAAGCCTATCATAGGCTTGTAGGCCAGGCTCAGGCCAGAGTATTAGAATACAGGTCTAGCCTGTTTAAACAAAAGCCTAGCCTGGCCTATTCCCACCCCTACCTACCAGAAAAACCCAGTGGGATAAAAACTGGACGAAGGAAAAAGAGTACAATTGGTAAATCCAATATTAAAAAAATTCCCCCTGTTTACAACACCCATAAACCTAATTTTCTAATCCGGAGAGCTTTCGCATTCCGATCTCGTAAACGAGTTTCTCGAATGTTGATGTCAGTAATGATTTCATCAATAGATCGGCGAGATTATTGGAAGACCGAATTTGCTTCACGTCGATTTGACCAGTATTCTGAAGCTCGTGGGTGTAGAAGAATTTGGGGGAAATATGTTTAGTTCTATCTTCTTTGATGTAACTTCCCCAAACTTGGGCGATGCATGCAACATTATCTTCAAAAATTACAATTGGCCCATTCCCAGTTTGGGAGATACCACAAGAATTCTGGATATGTTGGATCATCGATCTCAACCAAATACACTCTCGACTGGTTTCATGTAATGCCAAAATTTCAGCATGATTTGAGGACGTGGCTACTAAAGTTTATTTCGTAGATCTCCAGGAGATGCAGTTCCATTATATGTGAAAATATCGCCAGTTTGAGAACGTCCTTTATGCGGATCCGAAACGTATCCAGCATCGGCATAACCGGTCAAACCCAGAAATTTATCAGAATTTGTATAAAATAATCTCAAATCTTTCGTACCCTTCAGGTAACGCAAAATATGTTTGATTCCATTCCAATGATGACGGGTTAGTGCAAAACTATATCTCGCTAATAAATTTACTACAAACGAGATATCTGGTCTCGTACATTGAGCCAAATATAACAGTGCACCTATTGCATTCAGATATGGTACTTCAGGACCAAGTAATTGTTCGTCATCATCCTACGGTCGGAATGGATCCTTTTTGGGATCAAGTGTTCTTACAACCAAGGGTGTACTCAACGGATGGGCATTATCCATATTAAACCTTTTTAGGACTTTTTCAACGTATGTTGATTGATAAACCAATATCCCATTTGGTTTATGTTCAATTTCCAGACGAAGACAATATTTCGTTTTCCCCAAATCTTTCATTTCAAACTCCTTTTCCAGATATTCAGCAGTTTGTTGGATCTCTTCTGGAGTCCCAATGATATTCATATCATCCACATAAACTGCTATAATTGCAAACCCTGACCCTGATTTCTTTGTGAAGATACACGGACATATCGTATTATTCTGGTATCCTTCCTTAACCAAATACTTGCTCATGCGGTTATACCACGTTCTCCCAGATTGTTTTAATCCATACAGAGATTTTTGTAACTTTATGTAATACAAGTTTCGAGATTTTTATCGATGAGATTCAGGTAATTTCAGTCCTTCTAGGAGCTTCATGTAAATATCAGAATCAAGTGATTCAGACAGATACGCAGTAACTACATCCATTAAACACATTTCCAGTTTTTCAGCAACTGTAAGACTTAACAGAAATCGAAATGTGATTGTATCCATGACTGGGGAATACGTTTCATCGTAATCAATTCCAGGTCTTTGTGAGAATCCTTGTGCAACCAAACGTGCTTTGTATCTTACAATTTCATTTCTTTCGTTTCGTTTTCGAACAAAAACCCATTTGTAACCAACTGGTTGAACATCTTCAGGTGTTCGAACTATGGGTCCAAAAACTTTTTGTTTATTCAACAAATTTAATTATGTCTGGATTGCTTCTTCCCATTTTTTCAAGTCATGCCTACTTTTACATTCTTGGATATCACGTTGCTCATAATCATCATATGAAATACTAATTGCCACTGAATATGAAAATAAATCATCAACGATTATTTCATTTCGATTCAAAGTCTCTTGGATGAAGCTTATGGAAATTTCTTCATTTTTTTATTCTGGTATTTCCGTATTATTTTCTCCTTCTGGGAGGCTATTTTCAGGAATCTCATCAACTTTTGGGATTTCGTCAGATGTGGTTTTCGGATTCAAATTTTTTTTATTTCGTTTCCGTGGGATTGTATCTTTTGAACTAGGGGTCTACCACGCTTCTGGCGGGGAATTGGAGTTTCGCTTGCTATTGTCTTTTGAGATTGTCCTTCTAGGACAATTACCCTTGCCGGTATATTAGCAGCTTCAATCTAAGACTTGGTTATTTTCGAAGTATCATTGAATGCATCAGGCATTCGATTAGCTATCATTTGTAAATGTAGGATCCTTTGAACTTCGAGTTCACATTGCGGGGTACGCGGATCCATATGCGCAAAAGTTGGAACCTTCCAGGTTAATTCAGATTTCTCTTCTGGAGAATTATTTCCTTTCCAAGCGATGGAAAATTACTTTCATCAAAATGACAATCAGCGAATTTAGTTGTAAATAAATCTCCTGTCATTAGTTCCAAATATATGACAATTGATGGGGAATCAAAACCCACATAAATTCCTATACGTCTCTGCGGCCCCATTTTCGTTCTTTTAGTTGGGGTAATAGGTACATATACAGCACACCCAAATATTCTCAAATGTAAGACGTTAGGAGGATTCCCAGATATCAATTGTAATGGGGAATATTGGTTATAAGCAGTTGGACGGATACGAATCAAAACTGCAGCATGCAATATAGCATGTCCCCAAATAGAAACGGGTAATCTTGAGCGCATTAACAATGTTCGCGCAATTAATTGTAGGCATTTAATTAATGATTCAGCTAATCCATTTTGGGTATGAACATGTGGAACTAGATGTTCAATATCAATCCCGGATACTTGACAGTATTCATTAAATGCTTTCGACGTAAATTCACCAGCATTATCAAGTCTTATACTCTTAATAGGGTAATCTAGAAAATGAGCTCGTAATCGAGTAATCTGTGCTAACAGTTTAGCAAAAGCAACATTACGAGTGGATAACAAGCATACATGGGACCATCTTGCAGATGCGTCATTAATACCATAAAATAGCGAAAGGGTCCACTAGGTGGATGAATCAGTCCACATATATCTCATTGAATTCTTTGTAAAAACTATGGAGATTCAAAACCTACTTTTGTAAATGATGGTTTCGTTATCAATTTCCCTTGGGAACATGGGATACACAGGTTCCTATCATCCAGTAGGATTTTATAATTTCTCAATGGATGCCCTTTTGAATTCGCTATTATTCTTCGCATCATTGTAGATCCTAGATGCCCAAATCTATCATGCCAAAGCTGGAATATTCTGGGATCAGAGAACTTCTGGTTCTCAACACCATGTGTGTCAACATGCCTAATGGTTGAATAATATAATCCAGATGATGAAATGGGTAATTTTTCAACTACAAGCTTTTGACTTGATTTTCTTGAAATAATACATAGGTACTTAATACCATTTTCATCAACTATTTCGATGTGATAATCATTCATTCGTATATCTTTGAAACTTAGTAAATTTTTTCTTGATTTGTGAGAGTATAATGCATTTTTGATTTCCAATTTAGTGTTATTCGGTAACACGATCAAAGCTCTTCCGGAACCTTCAATCAGATCTACAGGATCTGATACAATATTCACTTTCACTTGAATTGGAATCAATTCCAGAAAATATTTTCTATCTCTTAAAATCGTATGGGTTGTAGCACTATCAGCTAAACAGATATCCCCATGTGAAGTCATTTCTTGGTTTGAATTCATAACTTCAATAAAATAACACACAAAATTAGTTGAATGGAAATGTAATATCTTTCATTAATATTTACAAATATTTACAACCAAAATCAAAATTACATTCCATTCTTTTTACATTCTAAAATAAGAATACATTTCATTTATAGTTAACGGTTCCATCACCAATCAGGTGATCTATCCTCCCATCAGGATCTTCAAAGAAATCAGCAGTTTCCAGATTTGATATGTCAATTGGACCAGTATCACCACGCCAAAAATATCAACCATATTTGCTTCATTATTCTTTTCCTTTTCTTGTTCGCGTCTCAGCTTCTGATAAGCTTCAACTACGTGTTTAAGAGCGCGACAAGTCCTCGAATAATAAGTGGGGGAACCATATCTATAACAAGGACCGCGATTGAACTTTGGTGGTTCTTGAATTTCTTTCCCTTTATTGGAACTACCATTATAAACATTCCACTTCTGGGGAGCATTTGGATTATTATATGGATGTCCATAATCCCTACTACGACCACGTCCCTGGCCATTTCCAGATCCTCGACCACCTCGGCCATTACCACGTCCATTTCCATAATTATTCCAACGCTCAGAATTACGGCCACGACCACGACCTGGATTTTCATTATAATATGCATTCACTTCTTGGAATGCTTGGGCGCTAATAGAACGTCTTTCACTGTTTTTCAGCAACAGCTGGTTGTGTCTTTCAGCAAGATCCAATGAAGTAATCAAATCATCATTGTAACACCCTAAACCCCCCCCCCCCGAATGAAAAGGGAACGCGGAGACCGAATGTCACATGCGGAGACAAATACAAACATACAAATAACAAATAAACAGATATATACAAATCATACTCAAATCTGAAAGACAGTTATTGTGAATCCAAATTCAATTAGTTCGAAACAAATCCAAAACCAATTAGTAGTTTGACTACAAGTTCCAAATGAAAGGAAAATCGCATAAAAATATACCAAAAGTACTTAATCTGAAAATCAATCCAAAACATAGTGCCGCTGGTTCAAATACAAATATAAGTCCAACAAAATAAAACAGCAATGAAATCCAAGTCCGAAGAGGATACCATGTGAATGCTCGATGCTAGTGATATCCTGCTATCCCACCTGACCGTCTGAACTCAGCAATTTCCATTTCCAAAAGGGATCAAATTATACAAAACAAAAAGGAAAACAACGAAGGGTCAGACTATCGATGTCTGGTTAGTAAGCCAATGCCCAATAAACACATAAAGATACGTCTTATTAACAGAATAGTATGTCACACACAAATGCAGGTTAGTTAACAACCAAAGGGGTACCAACAAAAGCAAATTAGTTGATTAACAAATCAAATTATCCTAAATAAAATCCCCTTTAAGTGATCTAGGATAAGTGATTACATATTATTGCATTTACCATCTAAGAAAAGCTTTACAGTTGTCAAATTATTTTCAGAAGGAAGACCAATACCGAATTAGGAATTCGGTATGTAGTCCGGTAGGCTATTCGGTCAGAGAGCATTACTAGACTTACCGAATTGTAATTCGGTAGACATTCTGGTAAGTTATTATGTCAGAGAGCAATTTACGAATCCAAGGAAAATTTAAGTGACAGTTCGGTTCCTAATCAGGTATGAAGCTCGGTTAGAGAGTTTCAAGTCTCTCAGACATGACGAATTGTAATTCGGTACTTAGCTCGGTGAAGAGCTCAGTCAAAGAGGTTGAACAGTCTTCGGTAAGTAGTTCGTCCAGAGAGTGAATCTAGTGATCTCAAGGCTGACCGAATTGTATTTTGGTAACCAGCTCGGTAAGGAGTTCGGCCAGAGACCATCCTACGTCCAGTTTTCCAGTTTTAAGTGACAATCCAGTAACTAGTCCGGTAAACAGTCCGATTACGGACACTGGGCACATTTTTAGCCTAATTCAAATTATGTCGTTCGCCAATCGAAGTCTAGCTATCCAAATGGGTCTATTCCTAACACTTACAGCCAGTTATGAATCACAATAAACATTACCCAGTGTTAGAACCCAAAAGATAAAAGCGTGCATTAACAAGAGTCAACCAAAACATAGCAAACAAACATCATCAGAAGCGGAAACAATTCATTATCACAGAATTCAGATTACCCAATTATTTAGGTGTTTAACTTACCAGGCCTGTCCTTAGGTAATAGACAGATAGGGTTAAACCCTCAGAGATGGATCAAAGATCCCAGAAGTGATGCCATCGCATCCTGACAGTAATCAAAGCTCCAGAAGTGATGTCGTCGCATCCAGAAAGTGGTTGGCAATCAAGGCCATATACGCTTTCGCGCATCGATGTATACATCTAGTTTTCCCTAACAGCATGCTGGTTTTATCTTATTGACCTTAGGACAGGACTTTAACAGATTACAGAATTAATTTACAGATTACAGACAGATAGCAGACAAATATGGACATTAATTCACATGTCTGATTATGAACAGATAATATGGCAGCAATATACTCAAACAGTTTATATCAAATGCAGCAGATTATGCTAACCAAATCATAATTTCAGCTCATATCAATTAACCAATTAGCAAACAACCAAACAGACAATAGCAAACAATAGTGAGGGCGTAAACACGGCTACTAACCTTATTTGCTAATCCAAATCAACCGAGTTTACTCCGGTCGACGATCCTCAACTTGGTCTACACCAAATCAAGAATAAATTATAAATCCCCAATTCACAATTATTGGGGTTTATATCTAAAGAACAAATAAAACCAATTGAGATTCAATTAAAACCAAAATAGTGAAATTAAACCGAGGGTTTCAAAACCCAAACCATATAAAGCAAAACCCACAAATCAATTCGTTTAAATCAACTCCGAATCATTAAACCCTATTTCATGCCAAAATCCCCAAATTTAATAAAATCAATTTAAAGCAAAAAGTGAAGGAATCAATACCTAGAATGTGAAGAACCCAAGATAGTGCAAAATCCCAAGTGAAATCCTTAGCAAATAGAGTTTAGGAATTCATAGAGTGACTTTTGGTTTAAGAGCAAAATAAGAACACGTGAATTTCAATTTTCTAGGTTTTGGTGACAAATGAATTGAAAACCATTCTTTTCATAAAAACAACCCCATTTATAAAATAATTGCAAAATCAACTCAAATATCATATTGTTTTCAAAACCATCCCAAAAGTCTACTTAGTCAAATAATTTGGTCAAACCGGAAAAGTCAACATTTTACAAAAAATGCCCATTTTACCCTTGATCGATAAATAGACCTAAAATTAAATAAAATTTCAAAATAAGCAGACGAATAGCCCCAGATTACGGATGTGACAGCTCTACCCTACTTAAGAAATTTCGTCCCCGAAATTACCTTAATCAAACAGATACGGATACTGACGTTGCATAGTCTCTTCTGGTTCCCACGACGCTTCCTCAACCGCGTGGTTACGCCAGAGGACCTTAACTAGGGTACAATCTTGTTCCTTAAAACCTTAGTCCCTAGCTAGAATTTGAACCGGTTCTTCCTCATAACTCAAATTCGGTCGAATCTCAATAGTCTCACGCGTAAGGATATGAGAAGGATTAGAACGATACCTTGTTAACATCGATACATGAAAGACATTATGGATCTTCTCCAACTCAGGTGGAAAAGCAAGTCGATAAGCAACTGGACTAATCCTTTCTAGGATCTCATAAGGTCAAATGAATCGCGGAGCCAACTTACCTTTCCGACCGAATCGAAGAACTTTCTTCCATGGAGATACCTTTTGAAATACCTTATCGCCAACTTGATATTCAATATCCTTCCTCTTAAGGTCAGCATAGGTCTTCTGCCTATCCGATGCTTCCTTAAGCTTTTCCTTAATCAATTTGACTTTCTCCTCAGCTTCCAAAAGTAAATCCGGTCCCACTATCCGAGACTCACTCAACTCAGTCCATCACAATGGAGTACGACACTTCCGTCCATACAAAGCCTCATAAGGAGCCATACAGATACTCGCCTGAAAACTGTTATTATAAGTAAACTTAACCAAAGGCAAGTACTTAATCCAAGAACCACCAAATTCAATCACACAACATCTGAGCATGTCCTCCAAAGTCTGAATTGTCATTTCGGACTGCCCATTAGTTTGCGGATGAAAGGCGGTATTGAAATTCAACTTTGTCCCCCAAGCCTCCTGAAATTTGTTCCAGAATCGATGATAAGTCTAGAATTTACCTATGTTTTAGCATACTTTATGAGCTTGAATATAATAAAATTGAGTTTAAATGATGAGATATTGAATACATTTATATTAATTCTAGGCTATTATTGTTGAGACAGGGACTTGGATGAAAAGTTGTGGAAAAGAACCTAAAACATGCAAATTCAAAAGAAAGAAGGACCAAATCAGAATTTCATCCAAAGTCAACAAACTGGCGAAATGATTTTGCTAAGAAACGAATTCGCCTGAAGACATCGCCATGATTTGGAGTGGAGGGCGATGTAGCAGGCAATATAAAGAAGATTTTGCCTCTCTGGTTCATTGTTTTATACATCCCTTTCTCTCCTTCTATTCGTTTATGTTCTCCTAAGCATTGAGGACACTGTTTTTTTTTTTAAGTTGGGGTGGGGTAGCAATCGTGTTGCTGTTTTTTTTTGTTTAGTTTTATAGTTGTTTTTATTTAGAGTTTATTTTAGTATTTTTTAGGATATTAGGTCTGAGTGCATGATTGAGCTTACATTGCTCATAATTCAAAGTGATTTAGTTTATCATAAAATGAGTTTTCAAACAGTAAAATAAGTGTTCAAAACAAGTAGCTTTGATGAGCAATTTTTGACAAATTTCTTTGAACACTAATGAAGATTCTGGTTAGTTTTGAATTGTGAATAAGTTGATGAGTTTTGATAAGAAAAGAGTGGAGAAAACCTTGGGTAGTATGTGAGGTTTTGAGATTTATTTTGTGCCTTTTTCTTCATGAGAGGGGTTATTTTTATTCTCTTCCTCATTAAACACATTCATCTGACAATTTTTCTTCTATAGAAATCAGAACCTTCATAGGTTTGCTTTGAATTTCTCATACAGTCCTCAAGTGGTAGTAAATCAAATTGCTGAGGCTGATGAAAGACATTCAGAAAGAGGAAAATCCATTATATTGGAGTCTACACTTGGTGATGATGGGAATGTTGATTCTTCAGATTGTGAAGAGATTGATACTGCAACAATTGAAGAACAATGCAAATTATTGGCTTATTATGCTGAACTTCAGGTTTATCAGTATCAAGTCATGAAGATGGTGAGGGATCAAGTTCTCAATTAAAAGCTGATGATCACCAGGTTGCGGAAAATCAGTCAGAGATGAATGCAGATCAGACAACTCAAGTACTATGTGTTTCAACTTGTCAGGTTCCTGATAATTTCAGACTTTTAAGTTGTACAACTGAGAGTCTAACACAGCTCACTGACGAATACATTCCAAAACTCTATATTTTGCACCTTGAGGTTCAGAGATTGGTAAATATGTCAAGATTGGGAATTTTCTCTCATAGCCAATCTATGGAACAGTTTGATGACTCTATGGCTATAGTTCCTTTCTGTCATACTGAATCCATCAACCAGGTCATTGAAAATAATGGAAATTGCTTTGAAGCCGAATCCGATGATAGCTCTGCTTGTGGTTCTTTGGGTAGTGATGACAATCTAATTACAGATGCAGAATATGCCCAAGAGATTGCTGAGAGAAATAGTCGGAAATGGTCACATTTTCTTGCTCTGTTTTTGTGGGAGATGACAGTGATGAAGAGAATTACCCTGTTTTGAAAGCTTCCCTAACTGCAGTCACAATAGATCTTCAAGATTCTACAATAGAGATTAGTTTTATTTTTGTTTGGGATTGGAAGTTCAACAAATTCCCGTGGAACAAGGTTTCTGCTCTAGTGATTCCAAATAAATATAGAACTGATTTTTTCCTGCGGGTTAGGGAGTTCATCAGCAGATCTTATATTCCAGTAAATCCTCCTAAGTAAGAAGAAAAAGGAAAATTCTTGCTTTGGAATCTGAGGAAGTTAGTGAAGATGAAGATTTCATGCTAGCTGTCGAGGAGAATCAGTGTGCTCCTAAGCATAATAAGAAGAATCAGAAGAAAAATCTAGAAAGTTCTTCCAAAAGAGTCACTAGATCAATGGCCACCAAAGCTACTGCTGATGCTTAAGCTGAAGTTCGAGTTTCTGTTTTGGAGCATTTAAATTTGAGGGTACCATCTCCCGTTATTAATGCACCTCCAATTTCATCTCCAGCACCTTCTCATCCACGAATAAAGAAGTTGATCATAAAGTCTAAGAAGGGTTGTTCCGATACTAGTTTAGAGGACTTTTAGGTTGATTAGTTTTGTACTTTACTTTTGTCTACAACCTTTATTATTATCCTTATTTCAGTTTTGTATGTCTTTGTCAGAAAAGAGTAATGTGAATTTTGTTCTCTTTGTCTTTAAATTCTTTTTAATTTTCAGTATTGAGTAAAGTGAATGGTTTTTGTGTCAATACAAGAGTAATGTGATTGTTGGTTTTAATTGTTATAGAGAGTTTTTCAGATTTTAAGTTGGGGGTTCTTTTTCCTTAACAATGTGAGTTGTGTCTAAATGAGGAATCATTGATTGTGTAATCATTTATCATCTTGACTTTTGAAGTTTACAGATCATTCTGCAAGGATTTTAATGCAACATTGTGTTGAGGCGAGGTAGAACTCAAATCGCCAGCATTTTCGCCTTGCCTAAGGCGAGATCTCTATTTCTCGCCTCGTTGGTAAGTTCTTTAATATAGTACAGGCGAATGATTGAGGCGATACATCTTTTATTTCGCCTACTTCTTGATTTCCTTTTTGGTGACATTTCTATTTTGTCTAATATTTCGCCTGCAAGATCTGTATTTTGCCATGAAATTATTCCTCTATATCACTCTAAAATGGCTACTTTATATTTCGCCTGCGTATTTCGCCTAAGGTTAGCGATCATTTTCTTTCTCGCCTATTCTTTGTTCGCCTAACAAATTTTCTTCTTGACTTTAATTTGGGCGATTTATCATCTGATAATGGCGGCATTTTGGTATTTTGCCTAACTCTCTGGTTCATTGTTTTATACATCCCTTTCTCTCCTTCTATTCGTTTATGTTCTCCTAAGCATTGAGGACACTGTTTTTTTTTAAGTTGGGGGTGGGGTAGCAATCACGTTGCTGTTTTTTTTGTTTAGTTTTATACTTGTTTTTTATTTAGAGTTTATTTTAGTATTTTTTAGGATATTAGGTCTGAGTGCATGATTGAGCTTACATTGCTCATAATTCAAAGTGATTTAGTTTTTCATAAAATGAGTTTTCAAAAGTAAAATAAGAGTTCAAAACAAGCAGGTTTGATGAGCAATTTTTGACAAATTTCTTTGAACACTGATGAAGATTCTGGTTAGTTTTGAATTGTGAATAAGTTGATGAGTTTTGATAAGGAAAGAGTGGAGAAAACCTTGGGTAGTATGTGAGGTTTTGAGCTTTATTTTGTGCCTTTTTCTTCATGAGAGGGATTATTTTTATTCTCTTCCTTATTAAACACATTCATCTGACAATTTTTCTTCTATAGAAATCAGAACCTTCACAGGTTTGCTTTGAATTTCTCATACGGTCCTCAAGTGTACAGGGCATTGGTCGGGTAAAGTCTGTCTTTAATCTGCCAAGGAAAATGATCTAATTTGAGAGAGTGAGTGAAACTACTAAATAGCCTTTGCCTACTTGATATAACCAGAACTTGATATATTGTGAGGTAAACCATTTTGTTTCCATTCTCATTAAATCCTTTTCTTTGGTCCCTAATCCAGTCCAAACCATAAAGAGAGAGATATAATCTCAATCCTACCCTTTGGACTTATCATTAAATTTAGGATTGAAAAGATGGGAAGTGAGGATTATCTTAAAAAAGTGTTTCTGAAGCTGCTAAAAGCAGAATATCTTTTATTAAAAAAAAATAAAAAAAAATGAATGAATGAAAAGAAAAGAACAGACATAAATAAATGAAAATGAACAGTGTTCATAAATAAAGTAGTATGTGAATAAGGCATCATGGAGTGGGGAAACACTAAAGAGTGAAGAATAGAGGGATTGAGAGGAATTTAGTGGTATGTCCAAACTTTGATTCCTTGAAGAAATTTCTTTCTTTTATAAGCTAACTTGACCCCATTTTCCCTATATATACAAATCAAAGATTCTAAGGCAGACAAAAAGGCAGTACTGAACTTAGGAACCTCTAAGTGCTGTACAGTGTATGAGTGAAGTTCAATGTTCGTGAGGTTCTTAAAATTTTCTTCATACGTGCTTGTGAAACACTAGAATCACATTTGCCTTGGTACGTAACTCTGATTCTTAAAGTGACTAGTGTATTGAGTGAGTAACCTTTAGGATTCTGAGAGGTCAAACACTTATGAGAGACTACAGTGAGAAAGT
The DNA here is from genome assembly GCA_031304145.1 of Cardiospermum halicacabum. Lineage (NCBI taxonomy): Eukaryota > Viridiplantae > Streptophyta > Magnoliopsida > Sapindales > Sapindaceae > Cardiospermum > Cardiospermum halicacabum. The sequence continues at coordinate 20,019,872 of CM062395.1, forward strand.
AGTTTCAAAAATCAAATACTTGGATCTTCTCAGATACTTTGCAACATGAAGAAAATGACCAGTTTTGAATTTGTTGATTTGAACTTTTGAAAGAAGAGCTGGTCACTATTTGAGAATTTTTCAAAACATATTAGATGGATTGCTTTGAATTATGATATAAGTTTGCAGTGATTGCTGTCTCAATAGATTTTTAGTCAGTTTACTTGAGGACAAGTAAAAGGTTAAGTTGGGGGTAATTGATAAGTCTAGAATTTACCTATGTTTTAACATACTTTATGAGCTTGAATGTAATGAAATTGAGTTTAAATGATGAGATATTGAATACATTTCTATTAATTCTAGGCTATTATTGTTGAGACAGGGACTTGGATGAAAAGTTGTGGAAAAGAAGTTAAAACATGCAAATTCAGAAGAAAGAAGGACCAAATCAGAATTCCATCCAAAGTCAGCAAAGTGGCGAAATGATTTTGCTAAGAAACGAATTAACCTGAAGACATCGCCATGATTTGGAGTAGAGGGCGATGTAGCAGGCGATATAAAAAAGATTTCGCTTCGAAGAGTAAAACATGAAAGGCGAATCAGAAATTCCTCGCCTTCGTATATCGCCATCCTGGCAGAAATTTAGGCGATAAAGATTGAACTTCGCCTGCCTTGAGGTGATAGTTGAGGCGATAAAGGAGATATGTCGTCAAGTCAAAGGATAATACCAGGCGACATTTGATGAGACATTTCCTAGAAGATTTTAACTAAGAAGAGTGTTTCGGCGAAGAATATCAACCCGCCTGAGCATCAGGCGACGTACTCTGGAAATATTGAGAACATTTCTCCTTGGAAGATTGCTAGCTTGGCGATCAAGACAAGCGAGATTTGAAGAAGTCGTTTGGTTCAGGCGAAGGAACAGGCGACATAAATGAAGAAAAATGCTACTTCGCCAATTTGTGTTTCTTTGTCGATTTTATTTCAAAATTGCCACTGAGCCAAATTTTATAAATAGAAGCTCAGATTGAGTAATTAGAGTGAAGTTTTTTAGAGAAAAAAGTTTTGACGATTGATTTTTACTCTTGACATTCTGTTATACTTTAAGAGAAATTCTAGATTCTTCTATACGCATTATTCAACATCTTCAGAGAAGTTTCTTGAAGAAGTTTTGTACTTGTTTTTTGTTGATCATAGAGATTAGCTTGAAGATTGTGAAGCAACAATTGTGACAGAGTCTAGCTTCAATCTTCCTCGGTAAGATTTAGATCTTGAGCATGTCGATGATGATTTTTGTACTTGATTGGATATGCTGAAGTAGATGTGCTAGCTAAAAGCTCTGTTGATTTGTTGAATCTTGATTTTTATTATCATTTCAATTGCAATGTTTCTTGTTCAATTATAGACAGATCTACTTGATTTCATGAGCTAATTGAATTAAAGAACGAGAGTTACGTAATATTGTTAATATGAGATTTGATTTAGACCAGAAATGGCGATTAGGTTTCAAATCTGAAAACAGAGGATCGTAGTGCTAGAGATAGACTACAGATCTTTTTTTCTACAGATTGTGCTTATCAATTGTATAGGTTGTAGTATAGAGATATATGCAACTATATAATTGAGATCTATTAAATTGAATTGAGAGATCTTTTAAAAGATCACTGATGATGATCTAGAAGGTAAATCTGTGATTTAAGGTGAAACTTGCATTAGAAGTTAATTAATAACAGATTTAGCAAATCAACTCATTCGTTGTTAAGATCAGTTGCAGAATAGAGTGCTAACTTTAGTTTTAATTGAATGAATGTCATTAGTAACTTTTACTTCACATCAATTCCATGATTCTTATGATTCATTTTGTATAAAGATTCCTTTAGCAATTCAGTTTAAATCTTAATCTCAATCATGCTTCTCAGCTTACAATCCCTGTGGAGACGATATCTAAAACACTACATTAGACATTGATAGGAATTTTAATTGATTACTGTGAATTCTAATATCAGTTGAGTTTTCATATACTCAGCACAACAAAAATTTCCTCATTCAATTTTCCTCCATCAATCGAGAGGTAAACCTAGGATCCCTATCAAAAATGATAGACGATGGAACCCCATGTAACCTCACAATTTCCTTCAGATACAAATCCGCCAATCTCTCCAAAGAATAATCAACCCGGATTGGCAGAAAGTGTGCAGACTTGGTCAAACGATCCACAATCACCCAGATAGCACCAAACTTCTCACGAGTCAATGGCAACCCAACAACAAAGTCCATAGTGACTCGATCCCACTTCCATTCCGGAACTGATATCGGCTGAAGCAAACCAGATTGAAGTTGATGTTCTGCCTTAACTTGCTGACAGACCAAACACTTCCCAACAAAATCGACAATGTCCTTCTTCATACTCGGCCACCAATACATCACCTTCAGATCGTGATACATCTTGGTAGCACCAGGATGCATAACATACACTTGCCTATGCGCTTCTGTCAATATCTCAGTTCTCAGATTATCAGATAATAACACATAAATCCGATCTCCGAAATACCAACTACCATCATGTCTCAGAGACGCTTCAGTTCTCTTACCCTGACCAGATTTCTTAGCCCACTCCAAGGCTAACTCATCAGACTTTTGTGCTTCCAGAATCCTAGCAGTCAAATCTGGTTTCACTACCAGTTCGACTATCAGAACTTCATCCTTCAGACTCAATCTGGCCATTATGGCATACAAAGCATGCATAGATTTGCGGCTAAGAGCATCCGCTACCATGTTAGCTTTACCAGGATGATAATTGATCTCCATATCATAATCCTTCAAAAACTTAACCCATCTACGCTGTCTTAAATTTAAATCCCTCTGAACAGGTAGATATTGCAAACTCTTGTGATCCGTATACACAAAACACTTCGCTCCATACAAGTAATGCCTCCAGATTTTCAATGCAAAGACAATGGCAGCCAACTTCAGATCATGAGTAGGGTAATTACACTCATGAATCCGCAATTGCCTTGATGCATAAGCAATCACATTCCGGCCTTGCATAAGCACATAACTAAGACCGTTCAGCGAAGCATCACTGTACACAATGTAGTCCAACCCTTCAACCAGCTGAACCAAAACTGGAGCTTTAATAAGCAACTTCTTCAACGTATCAAAACGTTCCTGACATTTGCTAGTCCATTCGAACTTAGCTCCTTTATGCAGAAGCTTCGTTAAAAGACCTGCAATGGAGGAGAATCCTTTCACAAACCAACGGTAATAACCTGCCAAACCCAGGAAAGTCCTTACTTCAGTCACATTCACAGGTGGTTTCCAAGCCATTACAGCCTCAATCTTTTTCGGATCCACCTTAATGCCATCTTTTGAAATCACATGACCAAGGAACGCTACTTCTTCCATCCAGAACTCACATTTGGATAGTTTTGCATAAAGTTGCTTATCACGAAGAATCTGTAAAACTATTCTCAAATGCTTAGCATGCTCTTCCTTATCCTTCGAATACACTAGAATGTCATCAATGAACACCACAACAAACTGGTCCAAAAACTTTTGAAACACTCTGTTCATCAAATCCATAAAGATAGCAGGAGCATTAGTCAAACCAAATGGCATTACCACAATTTCATAGTGGCCATACCTAGTTCGAAATGCTGACTTAGGAAAATCCGACTCCCGGATCCTCAATTGATGATAACCAGATCTTAAGTCAATCTTAGAGAATACACTAGCCCCTCTTAATTGATCAAACAAATCATCTATCTGAGGAAAAGGGTACTTGTTCTTCACAATAAGCTTATTCAACTGCCGGTAGTCAATACAGAACTGAAAAGTTCCGTCTTTCTTCTTCACAAACAGAACTGGAGCACCCCATGGCGAAGTACTCGGTCGAATATAGCCTTTATCCAATAATTCCTGCAACTGCACTTTCAGTTCCTTTAATTCTACCGGAGCCATTCGATAAGGTGCCATAAAAAATGGCGCGCCGCCCGGAATAAGCTCAACAGTGAACTCCACTTCTCTTCGTGGCGGCTAACCCAGGATTTCATTAGGAAAGACATCCAAGAACTCATTAACAGTCGGAATGAACTTTCCAGCAGAACGTGGCTTATCCACTTCCACTACATGAGCCAAGAATGCTTCACATCCACTTCGAAGCATCTTATCGCACAGAGCAGCCGAAACAACCCTATCTAAAGGATTCCTACGATCACCTACAAACGTGACCCAACCTTGCGGAGATTGAAGAGTCATCCTCTTCGCCCTACAATCCATAACTGTTTCATGTCTAGAAAACCAATCCATACCCAGAATGACATCAAACTCATTACTTTTCAACTTCAACAAATCACCCAGAAAAGTAATACCACCAATCACGGTTGGCACTTCACGATACACACGGTTAACCACAACACAATTACCCAACGGATTTGTGACATACAGATCCTTATCAGTCAAACCAGATTCCCAAACCTTATCCTCAAAGACACTACTACAGGCATACGATAACGTAGAACCCGGATCCAACAAAGAATAAACAGGAGTGTCAAGGATAGAGAAGGTACCTGTCACCACATCAAGAGTATCAGCCTCCTCACGACCTCTCAGAGCATAGGTACGAGCAGGAGTCCTCGAATCCCTCCTAGGAGCAACTCCAGACTGTGCCCCACCACTACTAGCATTCGGCTAAGATGCAGCAGGCCTATCATTCCTCTGAACTGAGCTATCATCCCCAGAAGCAGGCACTCTACCAGAACTAGCAACTTGCTGAGGACAATCTTTAACCAGATGCTCCGTAGAACCACACCTGAAGCGACCACCAGTTTTCCTGAAACACTCGCCTGGATGGCGACGGTTGCAAGTAGTGCACACCGGATAATTCACACCTCTATTGCCTTAAGTAGGAGCACTAGCAACAGATGGATTCGGCTGAGAGCCTCCACCAGTACCCCTGTTAGGCCGAGGTTAATTAACTAATCCACCTCCAGTGTTCTGCACTTGCGTCTTGCCTTTCTTGTGATGCTGGCCACCAACAGTAGGTGCACTCTTGGTGTCCCTCTCACACTTCCGGTCTTTGTTGACCAACATCTCAATATCCACAGCAGCTTCAACCATCTCATGGAAGTCATCAGTCCTCAAAGTAGCCAATAACTTTTGAATCTAAAAAATCAGCCCATATCTAAACTTCTTTCAACGGTCAGCTGGAGTAGGAACCATCTCAGATGCATACCTGCAAAGCTTCACAAACTCATTCTTGTAGTCGTGAATAGATCTATCCCTCTGCTTCAGATAGAGGAACTCAACTCTCTTCTGTTCAGCCCAAGCATGCCCAATATAGTTCTTCTTGAACTGCTCGTGAAAGAACTCCAAATTGACCACAAATTCAGGGTCTAAAGTCTGAACAACTCCTTCCGACCAATGTACTGCTTCACTACGAAGAAGGGAAACCATGCATTCAAGCTTCTCAGCATCATTGCACCTGATCTCGTCACAAACACGAGATATATCACTTAACCAGTTATCTGCCACTTCAGGACCCTCATCACTGGTCCCCTTAAACAGCTCAATCTTTTTCTTAGGAAGGCGTTCAATAGCCGACCTCTCATGCCTAGCTCCTCCCTCTTGCAACCCACGGAGAATAGCAGCAATATCCTAAAATGCCTGAGTCTGAGGAGCGGCATTATCGGGATTACGATTCTCACCTGAGTTACTGTCTTGTCTAATGAGGATATTACGGCGTCTATCAGCCATAATATGAAAATCAACAAATCAAGGGAGTACGGGTCTGGAAAAAGTTCAAGAGCATGTGTTAGCAAGGATATACTCACCAAGACTCAATTCCCTGAATGCAATGTCATGTATGCAATGTCATGAGTTTGAAAACAATGGACAAACACACTTATTCTAATGCACAACAAGAAGCAACCGAGAACCGGTGATACCAACAAATGTTACACCCGAACCCCCCGCCTCGAAGGAAAGGGAACGCGAAGACCGGATGTCATATGCGGAGACAAATACAAACATACAAATAACAAATAAACAGATATATACAAATCATACTCAAATCTGAAAGATAGTTATTGTGAATCAAAATTCAATTAGTTCGAAACAAATCCAAAACCAATTAGTAGTTTGACTACAAGTTCTAAATGAAAGGAAAATCGCATGAAAATATCCCAAAAGTACTTAATCTGAAAATCAATCCAAAACATAGTACAGCGGGTTCAAATACTAATATAAGTCCAACAAATTAAAACAGCAATGAAATCCAAGTCTGAAGAGGATGCCATGTGAATGCTCGATGCTAGTGATATCCTACTATCCCACCTGACCGTCTGAACTCAGCAATTTCCATTCCCAAAAGGGATTAAATTATACAAAACAAAAAGGGAAACAACGAAGGGTCAGACTATCGATGTCTGGTTAGTAAGCCAATGCCCAATAAACACATACATATGCGTCTTATTAACAGAATAGTATGTCACACACAAATGTAGTTAGTTAACAACCAAAGGGGTACCAACAAAAGCAAACAAGTTGATTAACAAATCAAATTATCCCAAATAAAATCCCCTTTAAGTGATCTAGGATAAGTGATTATATATTATTGTATTTACCATCAGAGAAAGGCTTTACAGTTGTCAAATTATTTTAAGAAGAAAGACCGATACCGAATTAGGAGTTCGGTATGCAGTCCGGTAGGCTATTCGGTCAGAGAGCATTACTAGACTTACCGAATTGTAATTCGGTAGACATTCCGGTAAGCTATACGGTCAGAGAGCAATTATACGAATCCAAGAAAAGTTTAAATGACAGTTCGGTTCCTAATCAGGTATGAAGCTCGGTCAGAGAGTTTCAAGTCTCTCGGACATGCCGAATTGTAATTCGGTACTTAGCTCAGTGAAGAGCTCAATCAGAGAGGTTGAATAGTCTTCAGAGGCTCATACCGAACTACAGTTCGATATCTAATTCGGTAAGTAGTTCGTCCAAAGAGTGAATCTAGTGATCTCAAGGCTGACAGAATTGTATTTCGTTAACCAGCTCGGTAAGGAGTTCGGCCAGAGACCATCCTACGTCCAGTTTTCCAGTTCTAAGTGACAATCTGGTATCTAGTTCGGTAAACAGTCCGATTACGGACACTGGGCACATTTTTAGCCTAATTCAAATTATGTCGTTCGCCAATCGAAGTCTAGCTATCCAAATGGGTCTATTCTTAACACTTACAGCCAGTTATGAATCACAATAAACACTACCCAGTGTTAGAACCCAAAAGATAAAAGCGTGCATTAACAAGAGTCAACCAAAACATAGCAAACAAACATCATCAAAAGCGGAAACAATTCATTATCACATAATTCAGATTACCCAATTATTTAGCTGATTAACATACCAGGCCTGTCCTTAGTCTAATAACAAAATCGGGAACAGAAAAAGACAGATAGGGTTAACCCTAAGAGATGGATCAAAGATCCCAGAAGTGATGTCGTTGCATCCAGACAGTGAGCAAAGCTCCAAAAGTGATGTCGTCGCATCCAGAAAGTGGTTGGCAATCAAGGCCATATACGCTTTCGCGCATCGATGTATACATCTAGTTTTCCCTATCAGCATGCTGGTCTTATCATATTAACCTTAGGACAAGACTTTAACAGATTACAGAATTCAATTTACAAATTACAGACAGATAGCAGACAGATATGGATATTAATTCACATGTCTGATTATGAACAGATAATATGGCAGCAATATACCCAAACAGTTTATATCAAATGCAGCAGATTATGCTAACCAAATCATAATTTCAGCTCATATCAATTAACCAATTAGCAAACAACCAAACAGACAATAGCAAACAATAGTGAGGGCGTAAACACGGCTACTAACCTTATTCGCTAATCCAAATCAACCGAGTTTACTCCGGTCGACGATCCTCAACTTGGTCTACACCAAATCAAGAATAAATTATAAATCCCCAATTCACAATTATTAGGGTTTATATCTAAAGAACAAATAAAATCAATTGAGATTCAATTAAAACCAAAATAGTGAAATTAAACCGAGGGTTTCAAAACCCAAACTATATAAAGCAAAACCCACAAATCAATTCGTTGAAATCAACTCCGAATCATTAAACCCTATTTCATGCCAAAATCCCCAAATTTAATAAAATCAATTTAAAGCAAAAAGTGAAGGAATCAATACCTAAAATGTGAAGAACCCAAGATAGGTACAAAATTCCAAGTGAAATCCTTAGCAAATAGAGTTTAGGAATTCATAGAGTGACTTTTGGTTTAAGAGCAAAATAAGAACACGTGAATTTCAATTTTCTAGGTTTTGGTGACAAATGAATTGAAAACCATTCTTTTCATATTTATATGGGTGGCAAATATCTCCACCAACCCATGTGTATACAATTTAATTTAAAAACAACCCCATTTATAAAATAATTGCAAAATCAACTCAAATATCAAATTGTTTTCAAAACCATCCCAAAAGTCTACTTAGTCAAATAATTTGGTCAAACCGGAAGAGTCAACATTTTACAAAAATGCCCATTTTACCCTTGATCGATAAATAGACCAAAAATTAAATAAAATTTCAAAATAAGCAGATGAATTGCCCCAGATTACGGACGTGACAATCATATTTCACAAATTTTCTTTCATGATATTGCTGATGTAGAATAGTCTGAGAAGGATGGAAAAGTGGTAAATGTCTTTTCCAACATATCATGGTCTGTTTTTGTTTCTCCATACATTTTCAATTTGTTCACAATCATGTACATGGCAGAGTTATACTCGCTCACACTTTTGAAATCTTGAAACCTTAAATTGGTCCACTCATCACGTGTTTCAGGCAACATGATTTCCTTTTGGTGATCATATCTGGATTTTAGAGCTTGCCAAAGATCAGCAGGATCTTTTATATTCATATCCTGATTTTTTAGATCCTTAACCAGATGTGTTTTGATTATATACATGGCTTTGCATTTTTCAACCTCAGTTGTTTCCACCTCCTTATTGAGGGTCCCAAATAATTCTTTGGTTTTTAATATTAACTCGCAATCATCACACCATTCCATATAATTTTTCCCAGAAACTTCCAGCTCATCAAATTTCAGATTTTTCATTTTCAGCAAAATAAGAACACCTTTTAGTCACTAGATTCTAGATTTAATTTCAAAAATTCAATTATTCAGCTCAGGCAAATAATATTATCATTTCAAACTTTCTAGATCTACCATTTATTCAACTCAGTTGAATAATGGTATTTTTCCAAAAATTTCCAAACCCATCATAATTTCCAAAATTTCCAACACACACAGAAGAAAGAAAACATCATTACTAGACACTTTCTGATCTAGAAGATCCGGCAAAGCGGCAACCAAAGAGCATACTCGTGCTGATAACGTGTTGTAAAAAAAAAATGGAATCGGGGTAGAAGAGAAGAAAGCAGTTCAATATTAACTGAAAATAAACTGGGATCAGAAAGTTAACCTGGTAATCTCGGAAATCTTCTTGTAATATTGCAGAATAGAATTATAATAATATATGTGATGATTGACCACAAAGGCAGAAAATGAAAAGTAAAGACAAGAAACCACACAACTCTGTATATTCATTTTATTAGAATGTTTACACTATATATACATGGAGGTTGGGGACAGGTGTTAGTTTGCAAGAAGAAAGAACATGCATGCAGGACATCTATAAAGATGAGGTGAAAAGCCAACTTCACAACAGAAGTAGCTTTCTTCACTTGAACTAAATAAAATTATTTGTTAAAATGTCTGTAGCAGATTGAAAAACAAAAAATTTAAGGGTATCTACCGTTGGCTTAATTGTGAATTATAACTATTCATTATTCTTTTTAATTTGTATAAGTATTAATGTGATTGTTTTGATAAAAGTGTAAATGAAAATGTGTGATTGGAGTGAGATCCAAATTTTTATGATTTTATTTTATTTTTTAATAATTGGTTTAAGTTTTAATTAATATTCAATATAAATATTTGAATTATGTATGGGTATTTGTTGTAAAACTAAAAATAGTGTGGGAATAGAAGAGAAGAAAATAATTCAATATGAAATGGAAGATATTGGAATTGGAAAATAATATGGTAATCTTGATTGGATCTTGATAGACTTTTTGAATTTATAGAATTGTGATATATTGAAAGGAAAAATATTACTGATGAACAAAGATATACAACGAAGCAAACCAAAACGTGTGTATTTTTATTCCTTCATAATGTTATATATATATATAAATAATATGAAGGTTTATGACAAGTGTTAATTTGCATGTTAATACACACTGCATGCATTTGTACATAAGGTGGAGATCCACTTAACTGCCTTGTTAACACTCCCCCTTGGATTTCCACCATTAGTCTGCCTTGTTAAAACCTTGTCAGAAAAACCCAGCGGGGATAAAAATTGGATGAAGGAAAAAGAGTACAGTCGGTAAATTCAATATTACAAAAGTTCTTCCCCTGATAATAACACCCATACATCTAATTTTCTAATCTAGACAGTTTTCGCATTCCGATCTCGTAAACCAGTTTCTCGAATGTTGATGTAGGTAATGATTTGGTTAATAGATCGACTAGATTACTGAAAGATCGAATTTGCTTCACGTTGATTTGACCAGTATTTTGAAGCTCGCGGGTATAAAAGAATCGATCTCTTTTGATGTAAACCCCCCCGAACTTAGACGATGCATGCCGCATTATCTTCAAATTTTACAGTTGGCTCATTCGTAGTTTCGGAGATACCACATGAATTCTGGATATGTTGGATCATTGATCTCAACCAAATACACTCTCGACTAGTTTCGTGTAGTGCCGAGTTTCAGCATGATTCGAGGACGTGGCTACTAAAGTTTGTTTCATAGATCTCCGGGAGATCACAATACCATTGTACATGAAAATATAGCCAGTTTGAGAACGTCCTTTATACGGATCCAAAAGGTATCCAGCATTGGCATAATGAGTCAATCCTAGAAATTTATCAGCATTCGTATAAAATAACCCCAAATCTTTTGTACCCTTCAGATAACGCAAAATATGTTTGATTCCATTCCAATGACGACAGGTTGGTACAGAACTATATCTCTCTAATAAATTTACAGCAAACGAGATATCTAGTCTCGTACATTGAGCCAAATATAATAGTGCACCTATTGCATTCAAATATGGTACTTCAGGACCAAGTATTTGTTCGTCATCATCCTTTGTTCAGAATGGATCATTTTTGGGATAAAGTGTTCTTACAACCATAGAAGCACTTAATGGATGTGCGTTATCCATATTGAATCTTTTCAGAAGCTTTTCAATGTATGCTGATTGATAAATCAGTATGCCATTTGATTTATGTTCAATTTCCAGACCAAGATAATATTTTTGTTTTCCCCAAATCTTTCATCTCAAACTCCCTTTTCAAATATTCGGCAGTTTATTTGATCTCTTCAGGAGTTCCAATAATATTCATATCATCCATATAAACTACTATAATAGCAAAACCAGACCCTGATCTCTTAATGAAGATATATGGACATATAGTATTATTTTGGTATCCTTATTTTATTAAGTATTCACTAAGATGTTTATACCACATTCTTCTAGATTGTTTTAATCCATACAGGGATTTTTGTATCTTTATGAAATATAAGTTTCGAGATCTCGATCTATATGATTTAAGTAATTTCAATCCTTCTAGGAGTTTCATTTAAATATCTGAATCAAGTGATCCATACAAATATGCAGTGACTACATCCATAAGACACAATTTCAGTTTCTTAGAAATGGCAAGACTGATCAGACATTGAAATGTAATAGTATCCATTATAGGGGAATAAGTTTCATCATAATCAATTACAGGCATTTGGGAGAAACCTTAAGCAACCAAATGTGCTTTGTATCTCACAATCTCATTTATTTCATTTTGTTTCCGAAAGAAAACTCATTTGTAACCTATTGGTTGAACATATTCTGTGTTTTCGTTATGGGTCCAAAAACTTTTCGTTTATTCAGAGAGTTTAACTTTGCCTGGATTGCTTCTTCCCTTTTTTCTTTCCCAATCATGTCTATTTCTGCATTCTTCCATACTACGTGGCTCATGATCATCATTTAAAATATCTACTACCATTGTGTAGGAAAATATATCTTCAATTTTCATTTCGTTTCTATTCATAATTCCTAATTGAAATTTACAGAAATTTCTTCATTTTTCGATTATATATATATATATATTTTATCATTTCCTCCTTCAGGGAGATTATTTTCTGATATCTCAACAACTTCTGGGATTTCATTTGATGTGGTTTTAGGATCCATATCATTTTTCTTTCTTTTCCTTGGAATTGTATCTTTTGAACTAGGTGACCTTCCACGCTTCTGACATGGGATATGAGTTTCATTTGCTATTGTCTTTTGAGATTGTCCTTCTGGAACATTTACCCTTGCTTGTACATTAGCAGCTTCTGTAACACTCGAACCCCCGCCCCGACAGAAAGGGAACGCGGAGACCGGATGTCACATACGGAGATAAATACAAACATACAGATATCAAATAAACAGATATATAAATCATACTCAAATCTGAAAGACAATTCTTATAAATCAAAATTGAAATAGTTCGAAGCAAATCCAAGACCAAATAGTAGTTCGACTACAAGTTCTAAATGAGAGGAAAATCACATAAAATTATCTCAAAAGTACTTGGTCTGAAAATCAATCCAAAACATAGTGCAGCGGGTTCAAATACTAATATAAGTCCAACAAAATAAAACAGCAATGAAATCCAAGTCTGAAGAGGATCCCATGTGAATGCTCGATGCTAGTGATATCCTGCTATCCCACCCGACTGTCTGAACTCAGCAATTTCCATTCCCAAAAGGGATCAAATTATACAAAACAAAAAGGAAAACAACGAAGGGTCAGACTATCGATGTCTGGTTAGTAAGCCAATGCCCAACAAACACATACAGATGCGTCTTATTAAACAGAATAGTATTTCACGCACAAATGCAGGTTAGTTAACTACCAAAGGGGTACAAACAGAAGCAAACAAGTTGATTATCAAATCAAGTTATCCCAAATATCCCCTTTAAGTGATCTAGGACAAGTGATTACATATTATTGCATTTACCATCTGAGAAAGGCTTTACAGTTGTCAAATTATTTTAAGAAGAAAGACCGATACCGAATTAGGAGTTCAGTATGCAGTCCGGTAGGCTATTCGGTTAGAGAGCAACTTGGTCAAATCATGTTGGTCTTATCGTATTTACCTTAGGACAGGACTTTAGCAGATTACAGAATTCAATTTACAAATTACAGAATTCAATTTACAGATTACAGACAGATATGGACATTAATTCACATGTCCAATATATGCAGATCAAATGGCAGCAATATACCCAAGCAGTTTATAACAAATGCAGCAGATTATGCTAATCAAATCATAATTTCAGCTCATATCAATTAACCAATTAGCAAACAACCAAACAGACAATAGCAAATAATAGTGAGGGCGTAAACAGGACTACTAACCTTATTCGCTAATCCAAATCAACCGAGTCTACTCCGGTCGACGATCCTCAACTTGGTCTACACCAAATCAAGAATAAATCACAAATCCCCAATTCACAATTATTAGGGTTTATACCCAAAAAGCAATTAAAATCAATTGAGACCCAAAATAACCCAAATCATGAAGTTAAATCAAGGGTTTCAAAACCTAAACCATATAAAGCAAAACCCCCAAATCAATTCATTGAATCAACTCTAAAATAAACAAATCCTAATTATAGATAAAATCCCCAAATCAATTTAGTGCAAAAAGAGAAGGAATCAATACCTAGAATGTGAAGAACCCAAGATAGGTGCAAAATCTCAAGTGAAATCCTTAGCAAATAGAGTTTAGGAATTGATAGAGTGACTTTTGGTTTGAGAGCAAAATAAGAACACATGAATTTCAATTTTCTAGGTTTTGGTGACAAATGAATTGAAAACCATTCTTTTCATATTTATATGGGTGGCAAATATCTCCACCTACCTATTTGTTTACAATTTAATTTAAAAAGAACCCCATTTATAAAATAATTGTGAAATTATTGTTTCCAAAACCAACCCAAAAGTCAACTTAGTCAAATCATTTGGTCAAACCGAAAAAGTCAACATTTTACAAAAATGCCCGTTTTACCCTCGAACGATAAATAGACCAAAAATTAAATAAAATTTTAAATTAAGCAAATGAATGGCCCCAGATTACGGATGTGACAGCTTCTATATAAGATTTGGTTATTTTCTAAGTATCATTAATTGCATCTAACCTTTGATTAGCTATCATTTGTAAATGTAGGATCCTTTGAACTTCTAGTTCACATTGTGGATTACGTGGATTCATATACACTAATGAGGGAACTTTCCATGCTAATTCAAGTTTCTCTTCTGGAGGAATCTTTTCTTTTCCAAGTGACAGAAAACTACTTTCATCAAATTGACAATCACCAAATCTAGTTGTAAACAAATTTTCTGTCAATGGTTCCAAATATCTAATAATTGATGGAGAATCAAAGCCCATATTTATTACTAAACGTCTTTGGGGTCCCATTTTTGTTCTTTGAGTTGGAGTAATGGGTACATATACAGCACGCCCAATGTTCTCAAATGCGAGACATTAGGAGGATACCCAAATAATAAATATAATGAGGAATATTGATTATAAGCTGTTGGGTGAAAATGAATCAATGCAGCAACATGCAATATAGCATGTCCCCTAACAGTTACTGGTAATTTCGAGCACATTAATATAATTCGCACAATTATCTGAAGACGCTTGATCAATGATTTAGCTAATCCATTTTGGGTAATCCATTTTGGGTATGAACATGCGGCACTAGATGTTCAACATCAATTCCAGATACTTGACAGTATTCATCAAATGCTTTCGATGTAAATTCACCGGCATTATCAAGTTTTATGCTCTTAATAGGGTAATTTGGAAAATGAGCTCGTAATCGAGTAATCTGTGCTAGCAGCTTACCAAAAGCAACATTACGAGTGGATAACAAGCATACATGGGATCATCTTGCGGATGCGTATATGAAAACCATAAAGTAGCGAAATGGTCCACTAGGTGGATGAATAGGTCCACATATATCTCCTTGAATTCTCTGTAAAAATGATGGAGATTCAAATCCTATTTTTGTAAACGATGGTTTTGTTATCAATTTCCGTTGGGAACATGGGATACACAGGTCCCTATTATTCAGTAGGATTTTTTCATTTTTCAGTTGATGCCTTTCTGAATTCCCTATTATTCTTTGCATCATTGTAGATCTTGGATGCCTAAATCGATCATGCCGACGTTGGAATAGTTTAGGATCAGAGAACTTCTGGTTCTCAATACCATGGATTTCAATATGCCTGATGGTTGTATAATATAATCCAGATGATGAAATAGGCAGTTTTTAAATCACAAGCTTCTGGCCTGATTTGTTCGAAATAATACACAGATATTCGACACCATTTGTATCAACTGTTTCAATATGATATTAATTCATTCTTATATCTTTGAAATTGAGCAAGTTTTTTCTCGATTCGTGAGAATATAAAGCATTTTCTATATTCAATTCATTGTTATTTAGTAACAAGATCGAAGCTCTTCCAGAGCCTTTTATCAAATCTACTGGACCTGATATGGTATTCACTTTAACTTGAATTGGTATTAATTTCAGAAAATACTTTTGTTCTCTCGGAATGATATGAGTAGTAGCACTATCGGCTAAACATATATCTCTAGATATAACGAATTCTTGATTCGAACCCATAACCTTTAATAAAATGAAAACATAACATATACTGATTTAGCAAATCATTTCTCAGATAGGTTCGGATTATAATCAAAATTTGATTCTTTTGCTGCTTTGTTGTTTCATGTTTCTTATCCAGAGTTTCATACAGATTTTTGAATTTCAATCTTATTCCACAATCACTCAACCATCTCATATAATTTGCTTCAAAAACCAAAATGGCTCAAATTTTTATCAATTCATTTTCTGTAAAACAAGAACATTTTCTTTAAATTTCCAGATTTCCAGAATTCAATTATTCAACTTCAGGTGAACAATTGCGATTTCCCAATTTTCAGATTCATTATTTACTCGTAACCAGAATCACAATTATCAAACACTTTCTGATCTAGAAGATCCGACTAAGCAACGACCAGAGAGCATACCCATATTGATAACGTATTGTAAAAATAATAATAGAGCCGGAGTAGAAGAGAAGACAATTTAATATGAAATGGAAGATATTGGAATCATAAAATAACCTAGTAATCTTGATTGGATCTTGATAGGCTTCTTGAATGTTATAGAATTGTGATATATGGAAAGGAAGAATATTGATGATGAACAAAAATGATACAAGCAAACCAAAATAATGTGTGTATTTTTATTCCTTCGTAATGTTATATATATATATATAAATATAAATATAAAATATGAAGGTTTATGACAAGTGTCAATTTGCATGTTAATAGACACAGCATGTATGATATATACATGAGGTAGAGATCCACTTAGCAATCACAACAATATTATTATTTAACTATTTTGAGTTAATACTAAACAAAAATTCCCACATAAAATTGAATATCTTTATTGATTGGTGTATTATTTTATTTATTTAAAAAATATATGCGGATAAAGTTTCATAACTTATGGAAATTATGTAGTATTGTTCTCTATAAATCCGTGGGAGGATGCAGACAAACTTGTAAAAATAAAGTGAAACAATTTTAATTAAATGAATTAAATTTTATAAGTTTTATAATTGATATGAATTTGATATTATCTAATTATGATAACCAGGGATCAACGTTCAATGCATTGTTGACATTATAAAAAAAGATGGCAAAACTGAAGCGGAGGACTATAAAGAAAGTTCAATGCATGAACAACGTTCTCGATATTTTTATGATAAACATATATTTTTATGATAAACATCATGTATAACTAGTTGCTTGGCTATATTTCTTATGGTAATATTTTTCTCGATATTTTTATGATAAACATATATTTGTGTTATTTTTATGTAAAAATAATCAAAATTAGACGTTATCAACTTTTTTATTTTAGTTTTAGACCAACCCTAAATTTTTTTCACTTTTAAACTTTTTTATAAAAATTGTAAAAATAAACTTTAAAAAAAAACAATTTACAAAAAATGAGCTTCTTGGTATGTGTTATCGGGAAGCAGACAAAATTCAAGTAGTTTCCCGGTTTGTAACACCGGGAAGCCAAAATTTGCTTCCCGGTACTACACACTAGGAACCTGGCTTGAATTTGGTCTGTTTCCTGGTGTGTAATACCAGGAAGCACAATTTTGCTTCCTGGTATTACACACCAGGAAACATGCCAATTTCAAGCTCGTTTCCTGGTGTGTAGCACCGGGAAGCAAATTTTAGCTTCCCGGTGTTACTCAGCGGGAAACAGACTTGAATTTTGCCTGTTTCCCGTGTGTATACCGGGAAGCTGCTGGATATGTTTTTTCTTTGTATGGAAGGGTAAAATGGTCATTTTTGTCTATTTTTTTTAAAGATTTTTTAAAAAAGTTTATTTTTATAAAAAATTTAATATTGGTCTAAAAATATAATTTTTTTAATAAAAAAAGCTTAAAAGTGCAAATGACCCTATTTTTATTGATTGATGTTTTCTTTTTGCATAGGATGATTGTGCTGAGAATGAGATGCTAGTTAATGAAACATTATCGAGAGGAGATTCCAACCATGTTATTAATGATTTGGAAGAAGAATTATTGGCTTGAAAAATTTAGACTATATGGTCATTGGATTATTAAATAATAGTACTTATTTTTTAGTTTTTATGTTGGATAAATTGATTTTGTTAATGAACTAAAGCGATCTGAGATAATTATTATGAATTTAAATTATTGTTTGATGAATGATTTTACAGGTGAAAAAATTTATGAATTAACTAATTGTATATTTGATTTTTTTTTGTTATTTTTTATTTGAACTATTGCGCACCAATAAGGTAGGCATTTATTTGTGTAATTTTTTTAAAAGTATATATAAAATTTATTTTTTTCACAATTTTTTTAAATTTGATTCTTTATTTGTTTTTGGATATTAGTAGTTGTAATATTCCAACTCAAAAGTTTACATGTTTGCGGTTGATGACATTGCAGTGAAAGTTAGTAGTAATTGTAATATTTTCTTTTTAATTATTATTAGATTCAAATATTGGAGGAAATTAAAATATCCTTCCCATAACTTTTTAGAATTGGGTGGGCATAGGGGAAATTTTATTTACTTTATGTACATAAAATTTGAGTGAATGAATTGGAACAGTTTTACCTTGATATACAATCATAAATTTTATATGGATTATTATTGATGCAAGATTAAATTTGAGTGATGAATGTTGCAGTTTAGCTTTAGGTAAGAAAATTATGAGAGAATAATCTTAGAACTTGGAAAAATTGGCTAATCATCACTTTCAATTTGTAATTTTATTTTATCAAATTCCTCCCATCAGTATATTGACTTTAAGAAAATAGTATAATTTTTAATAATAAAATTAATTATATATTTAATTAGTTCGAGTTTAAAAATAAAAATAATTTAATTTTTAAAATATTTTTATTTTTAGATATTTAAAATTTTGAGTTAAACTAATAGATCATTTAAATTTTATTTTAAATTTACCATTTTTAAAAAGTAATTAAAATGACCAACATTCCATTCCTTTATGAGATACGTGAAATTATGAAGTGAAGAATATATTGGTTATTTTAGTTATTTTTTTTTTAAAGTTTATAAACTTAAACTTTAATTCCATTGGCCATTAATATAATATAAATTTTAAATTTTTTAAAATAATTTTTACTTAATTATTTTTAAAAGATGACTCTTTTTATATTTTTAAATTTGAAATATAAGCATTATAATTAATTTTTTTTATGACTTAAAAATATTTTAATTCAATTTCCAACACCAATTATAATTAAAAAAAGAAAATTTGGATTTGTTTAGTCAGTATATATTTAAAAAACTTTTCATTAAATCCACTTCAAAATCATTTGAGTTTTCCTAATATTATTGTAATATTAAAATAATATATATAAATTAAAATATATCAGCGTATCTTCACTCAATTCATAAAATTTTGAAATATGATTATTATACCATTCAAAAAGTAGAATAGATGTTAATACTATCTAACAAAGTAAACTAATATTTGAAAAAATAAAATTTAAAAATTATATATTAATTTAAGAAAATACATATTTATAATATAACATGAATATTTTATTAAAATCAATATACAATAATTCTTTTTTATTTTTAAATCAGTCTAAGTTAAGTTTAGTGGTAAATGGATTTGATAGATTGTATTCTATCTCCGAATATGTTGTCTAACTCTTCAAAATTGCTATTAAAAACTAACACTCTCCTATAAAAATTAAGCAATAAAAAAAATAAAATAAAACTAAAGTTTATAATGTATTTAAGAAATATATTGATAAATTAATGATTAAATTAAGAAAATACTATAATATATATATAAAAAAATATATTTTATAATTACTTTTTATTTAATTATTTAATAAAATTTTGACTTAATGTAAATGTATTATCTTTTTCTTTTTTAAATAAATAAACTTATAAGTATTAATTTATGTACAATATATTATATTCAGAAAATTTGGTCTCTTGGTAGATTCATAATCAATTTGGTAATTAAACTAAAATAGAATCAATAATAATAATCATTAAATAATCGAAGAACTCTTTGAAAATTATGCCCATTGGGAGATTTTATTGATTTTGTCAGTTACACCTATGCAAAATACATGTTAAAAAACCATAAGCATTCAAGTTGAATGCAAAGCTACTCACGCGAATCATTTTAAATTATTTAATACAATATTAGAATGTATAATCAAAACTATTTTTTTTTTTTTTTTTTTTTTTTGTTCTTCTTTTCTGGTTTGTCAGGGATATATACTACTATCATCCAAATTCAATTCAACCTTTCATGAATTTTTATTATAACTTTTCAAAATAAAATATTAAAATTTTAATTCATAAATATTTTAGAATATTTGAGGAAACTAAATAATTATAAATTTTTTATTTCAACAATAACTTAATGTAGTTTTACTCATTTTAAAGGTAATTAAAATTTGTAATTAAATCAATTAATAATGATGTTGGGTAGAGTTAATAAATAAATTTCCTAAAGTAGATTTAAGTGGAAATATTGATTTAATAAATATATGCAGAAACCTAGAATATAGGTAAAATTCCTCCAATGCCATGTATATCTTGGGACTCATGTATAGTGAAGATCCAATGAGAACCACTGCAGAGCAGAGATTTAAATATCGATGAAAGTTTATATTAATATACGAGGTAACAGGTGTGGTGTGTGGTTTGATAATTTTTTATATTATTTTTTATATTTTTAATTAAATTATAAAATAATTTTAAAATAGTGTATGATAGAGAATTTTAAAAATAATAAATAATTTTTTATGAATTATTTAAAATTTCAAATAAGAAAAAATTATAAATCTTTTTTTTTTTTTTAAAGAGATAAAAAAGATTGTTCTTCATTTTATTTATACTTCATTATTTTTAAAAATTTAATTAAGTTTATAATTTATAATAATTTCATCAAATCAAAATTAATATAACGATTTACAAAAATTATATATATATACATATATATATATATATATTATTTCAATATATTATATTATTACATATTTCTAACTTATCAACTCTTTATTAATTGTTTTATTAAATAATTTTGTTGTTGTATTAATTAAAATATTAAATTATAATATTAATTCATGAACTTAATTGTTAGAGACTTTTGGTATATTATAATATATATTATATATATATATTGTTTTGATCATTATAAATATTAGTTGATATTTGATAACAATTAGTTATTTGATGTTATTAACATTAGTTTAAAAATATTAAGTTTCATTAAAGCTACTTATTAATTATTAATTTTTTTTTATTTTACTTCAATATATTCTTTATATATTTATCATATTGAAACAGGTGAGATGTATATAGAAAATGAAAATACTAAATATTATTGAGATTATTATTTATTATTATCATCTATTTTATTTTCTAGTTCTAAATTTTCATTGATTTTCCACACTAAACTTATTTTTATTTACATGAAAAGATATTTTTTATTTACATTTATTTTATATTAATTATATTTTATCTATCTTATATTTTTAATTTATATTGTATAATGACAATTGTGTAAATAATATGAAATTTAAATAAATAAATAAATAAAGAAAAAAAGAAGATACAAATTTAAACAAAATACATAAAAACATAACATAATATGCTAGAGAGAAATCATGAATTTTACCATAAGATAGAGCAGGGTAAGAGGATAGAGTTCTACTAAATCCAAATCAAAAAATATATATATATAAGATCAACATTAACAATAAATATCTATAAATAAATAAATTCTAAATATATATGTAAGAACTCTTTTACACATTAAACGAAATACATAAGAATATACATACATATGAGAGGATTGAAGTTTGAGTAAGAAACATTTTTCTAAACGTGAATTATTTATATAGATGACCAGTAATAATTTATATGTTAGGGAAACATAGAGTTTAAGATTATTGAAATAATAAAATCATTATTTATGTATAAATAATTATATAACATTAATATTTTATGATTTTTCATATTCAGTTTTGAAGAAAACAAAGAGTTTAGGGATAATAATGTATTAAAATAATTGAAAGTAGATGTTTAAAGTTAAAAAGTTAAAAAAAGAAGAAGGCATAACCGTAAATAATATTTAATATTAGCTTAATTTTATATCTATGAATAGAAGAATTCTAGCCATCCCACATAGACAAGCATTGGAATCCTTTTATATAAATATATAGATCTACTGTGTTGGATCAGAGACATGTGAAACAGGGTAACAAAGGAACAGAGGAACATCAGAGTTGATTTTCTTTTCATGCATTTTGCTTTAATATAGTTGTATCTATTTTGTTTTATGTTTCGCAACCACAAATTGAAAGTAGTTTAACTTTCTTTTGTCTGTTTTACAACCACAAAAGTGGATTAATTTTCTTTTATTTATTTTAAGATCAGAAATTGAAAGTGCTTTAACTGTGCCCGTTCGCGAACCGCGCGGATGGGCACGAGCCTAAATTATTGATCCATTTGAATGCGGGCTTTTTCAGGCTCGTGACCGTGTAAACTTGTAGCCCTACGGGTACAGATGGAGGGGCCACGGGCCGGTCCATCTGACAGTACTATCTAACCCCTTATCAAAATTGAAATAATTGAACCTAATCAACACCAATACCAACATCAATCAACACTATATGTTCAACAAAATCAAATACAATAACAACAAGTAAACACAAACCTAACATTACTCATAACTATCACTTCCAAATAACAAAATACCCAATCAATAAGGAACCAACAAAATCAACCCAAATCACAACGAAACTGAGATGTGCAAATTAAGAAATTCATTCAATTCAACATAAATTCACCATTAAAAGCATCCAATTCAAACTAACAATTGCAAAAACATAAAACAACAACAACACAAAATTATCCAATCATAATAGTAATGACTATTCCTATCACAATTCAAATATCAAGAGGACGTCATCACCAAATCAACCAAGTGCAACAGTAGAACAGCTTCAACTCCGAAGATCGTCATCATTCTCTTTTCATCATCATTCTCTAACTGTCTTAAAAATGTAGCATACCTGCAAAATAAACAAATAGAGAAAATTAATAAAAAAATACTATAAGAGACCAAGATATAGCGTCATTATTAATGCTGTGAAAACTACCTTCCTCGAACTTTTCTAACTTTTCAAGTTCATCTTCAATAGTCATAAGGATTGTCTTGCACCAATCTTAAAGACACAATAATGCTTCGACGATCTTCGGAGAACTCCTAAAATAGTCAAAAACTCTCCCCGGTATGCTAAATGCACTCTCTGAAACAACTGTAGATATACGGACAACCAATACGTCTTTAGCCAATATTGATAAGACTGAAAATCGCCGGAGTTATTTTTCCACCATTTTAAGTACTTGAAATTTCCTTGTATCTTCTTCAATGACTTCAGTGAGATGAACTTCCAGCTCTGATTTTCTAGCACGAGCACCAACGACAGTAATCTTCCACCTTTTATATGTGAAGTCTCGCTTTTCACTTGATTCGGAATTGCAAGAGTTGCTACAGCCTCTACTTAAGTGAGGAAGATCAATTGAATGTGACCCTTCTTTTTGATATGTCAATTGATATTCCTCAAACAAGTCAAAAAGTGAATCTTTCACAGTTAAAAAATAATTTTAAGCCCTCCACAATACCATGGATTGTTTGAAAGGTGCTCTCTATGTATGTAAACTTATCCCTCGCATCAAGAACAACAACTATGTATATGAGGTGGTTCATTTTTTGCACATCTCCTCAGTTCCTGTTAAAATTTTCTTGCATTTTTATACCCATGTCTTTCACGCTAGGATCATTACTTTCTTGCCACCTTCTGACTTCAAATAAAATTTTAGTGATCTCACCAAATGCCATATTAGAAGTAACGTATCATGAACCTGAGATGCGCAAAGTAAGATCATAAAAACACTTCAACATGTCAGCAAACTCTCTACAAACATCCCAATCCTTGGAAGTTGGAATAATTTCCTTTCTTAAGTCACTCCTATAACTTGTTTCTTTAGAATCATACCTATAAAATATTTTTTGAAATTCTTCAGCTGTAAAAAGTATAAGATAGGTTGAATTCCATCTTGTTTGCACATCTAAACATATAGATTTCTTACTCTCAATCTTCTCTATATCATTAAATGCCTTGAACTTATGCAGCCTTGCAGGTGAACTTCTAACATACTTAATAGCATCCCTCACTCTCTCAATTGCTTTATCTAAATCATCAAGTCCTGATTTGACAATTAGGTTTACAATATGCACCATATAATGCATGTATAAAAAATTCCCACCACAAAAATCTTCTCGCCAACTCAAAATTTTCTCTCTAATATAAGCAGTAGCTCCATCATTAAAAGACACATTATCAACGGTTGTAATAAACACCTTAGATATACCTCACTCAAGCAAACATTCATTAACTACCCTACCAATGGCTTCCTCTTTGTGACTTAAAATTGAACAAAAGTTAATGACTGTCTTTATCAAATTCCATTTACTATCTATATAGTGAGCTGTTAAACACATGTAATTAATTCTTTGACATGATGTCCATGTATCAGTTGTCAAACACACTCGTTACCCTTTAAAAAACCTTTTTAACTTTAACTTTTCATCCAAGTATAATTGATAAAAATCTCTAGTAATTATAATCCAAGATGGTATCTTAAACCTTAGACAAATTACAGCAATGAATTTCTTAAAACCCATCCCCTTAATAAACTTAAAAGGCAATTGATCTATAATAATCATGTAAGTAAGAGTCTCTCTTACTGCTTTCTCATCATTATGTCCAAACACTAAGTGAACTTACTTGACTTTGACTCTCCTTAGCAATTTGAAAAGATAATTGACTTTGTCTAGGATTTAATACATTTGGTCTCATTTTATATTTAGAAATGTGATTTTTCAAATTCTTTGTTCCTATCGTTTTAGAGTCACATTTGTAAACTATACACAGTAGTTGCACTTACCTTTAATTTTATTTTCTTTTGGATACATGAATCTTGTAAAATGATCTCATATAAACGATCTCGTAGCTCTACTTGGTTAGACTGGAGGAAGTCCATTTGGATTAGTTGATGGATTTGTTTCGTCCAAAACAGGTTCAGCCAGATTACTAGATTGATTATCCGCATCTAAGCTAGATGGAGTTATTTCTGAGGATCCAATCTAATCTTTGGAAGATGATAAGTCTAAGATTTACCTATGTTTTAGTGTATTTTATGAGCTTAAATAAGTAGAAATTGAGCTTAAGAGTTTAAATATTGAATGGATTTCTAGTGATTCTAGACTATTTTTATTGAGAAACGGACTTGGATGAAAATATTGGGAAAATAAGCTGAAACAAGCAAAAATTAGGAACAAGAGGGATCAAAACTGAATTTCATCCAAAGTCTAAGATAATGGCGAAATGTTATAAGGAAAGAGTATGTCACCGAGCAGGCTCGCCTGCACGCTCATAGAAGATGGAGACATAAGAAGCAACATATGTGAGCATCGCCTTAAGAGAAAAGGCAACATAGAGGTATCTCGCCTTCATGATTTTGCCATACTTGGAGAAAACCTTAATCAACAAAGATGATTGTCGCCTAAATATAGGCAACAAGATAAGGCCAAATATTGTACATCGCCTTAGGAAGATGTATGCACGCTGGCGACGTTTAAACTATTTCGCCAAAGATCATTGTTAAGGCGATGTAAAAATGGCAAGAAGATGTTAAATCACCTAGATGGTGGGTGATATATAAGGCGAGGTCAAAAGACATTTGCCTAAGCAATTTGTTATCAAGCGAAGAAACAGAATGTCGTTTGAGTACAGGCGAAGAAACATGCGACATAAGGAGTTATTTTGTACTTCGCCAATTTGTGTTTCTTTCTTAGTTTAATTTCAAAATTGCCACTGAGAAAAACTCTATAAATAGGAACTTAGACGAAGCAATTAGAACCTTTTGACATTTTTAGATATTTTCTAGAATATTCTGTTCTTTCATTTTAGATCTCGTTATGAGAAGTTTCTTAGAGAAGTTTTTGTGCTCTGTTTGTTGTGATATCAGAGATTTAGCTTGAAATGAAGAAGTGAAAACGGTGACAGAGTTCAACTTCTAACTTCCTTGGTAAGATTTAGGTCTTTTGAGCATGATGAAGATGTTTATGAACTGTATTGTATATGAAGAAGTAATTGTGCTCAACTAATAGCTCTGTTGATCGACTCAGATTTTTTTCTATGCCAGTTTTTGATTGTATGATTCTTGTTCATTCATAGCCAGATTTGCTTAGTTTTCATGAACTTATTGAATTACGAGAACGAGAGTTAAGTAATCTTGTTATTGCGATGCTTAATTCTGTCCAGAGATGACAACTAGGTATCAGATCTAAGAACAGGGGATCATTGTACTAGAGATAGACAATAGATTCAATTATCTATAGATTGTGCTTGATCAATTAGTTGAGTTGTAGTATAGAGATATATGCAACATGTTAACTTAGATTTGTTAATTCAATCGAAAGATCTTTAACAGATCATTGATGATGATCTAGGTTGTAAATCTGAGATTTTGAGTTAAATTATGTAATCAGATTTGGTATTAGAAACAGAGATCTGTATATCAACTTGATTCTGAATTAGATAATTGAAAATAGAGTGCAAAACCTCCATTCAATTGGTATGATTGTCAAAAGTGTTTAAAATTCATATTACATCTTATGAACTTTTCAATTGTGTTGCTGATCAATTCTTTTTACAATTCAGTTTAGATCTCAATCGTATTCTTTCTTTCCAAGTAAAATAATCTCAGTGGAGACGATATCTTTAAAACTACAATTAAACATTGATAGGATTTCTTACATTCTTTATGTTTTTGTGCTAATTTTATAGGTAAGAAAAATCCTCATCAGAAGAACAACTCATTTTAGCCCTATATTTAATAAACAAGTAACAATATATTTATTAATGGAGATAAAGAAGGTTGGCGAAAAAAAAAGAAAAAATAAATAAAGCAGTTAGAAAGTTTAACAAATACCAGAAATCGATTGAAGAAGACGGGATGATGGTTAAACTTAAGCTTTGGTCAAAATAAAAATGAATGTAAAGAGTGACAGAGATAGACTACGATTAGGGAGGTGGCTCCGTTGGTGACGGGCGTGGTGAGATACTATCAACAAGAAAGGTGAAACGTGCGTGCGATTAAGATTCGTTGGTTGGTGATAATGTCGAATGAATCAAAAACCCTAAACACATACTCAAAGCGCTGTGTTTTGTTAATTTTGGTTTGGCGGGTCAGTCCAGTCTAGGTCAAGGTCGGGTTTTTAACAAACTCGGCTTTTTTCAAATTTATGGACCGGTCTCAACCCAACTAATAACCCAAACGGACTCGAACCTTGATAAACACGATGGATTCGGGTCGGGTTGCCGGGTCATGGATTTTTTGAACACTTCTAGTGAATGATAAATTCTCACCCTAAAAGTCCTAATAAATTTATTTTAGTTTTTATTAAAAATAATGTAATTTAATGAATGAAACATATCGAGGATATAAAAGATGTTTAATGCAATAAATGAAAACCAGGTAGAAATAGAGTAAAACTACAAAACCGTTACACAAAACCACTCTCCTCTTTGAAAGTGGGGGTTATTATGAATTATTTTTAAAAGTGGAGGGTTTTTCGAAATATTTTAAAAGTAGGGTGGAGAAACGAAATTCCCCTCTCAAATAAGTCCATTTTTAGTAGTTATTCCATCTGTTCTTGTAGAATCTCACTCTCCTTCGGGCTCATCTTGTAATGGGGCAAATTAGGAAGTTTTGAACTTTGAGTGAAGTCAATCTGATGTTGTATTTCCCTCATCGGTGGAAACTTTGAGGATTATGTGGTCATCTTTGGGAACTCCACTAATCGAGCTTCAATAGGGGGGAATGATGAAATTTCTTCATCTTCAGCTTTTGGCTTTGAAATTCATGCTGAAGCCCCTCTACAAGCTTAAATATTCCCTGAAAGCTCTTTCACATTAGCGGACACACCTACTATAGGTATTCTTTCCACTTTATGATTCTTCACATTCCTAGAATGTAGAACTATGGTTCTTTTTTTATTCCACACAAAGGTGTAGGAATTCTCTTCCCCGTTATTCAGTGTCTGAAAGTCAAAGTATCGTGGGCGCCACAATAATACTCCACAAGTATCCATATTCACTACATCACAAGTTATCGTCTAAGAATAAGTTTTACCTAGAGAAATAGGTATTTGACAAATCCATGTAACTTGGATGGTCTTTATCTCTTTGATCTAGCCAACTCTATAAGGTGTCAGTTGCGGCCTAGTAGGTAGTTGCAGCTTCTCCATTAACTATCTTTTAATAAAATTCTCACAACTACAACTATTAATAATTAACATGCACACAACTTCTCCCACTCGACACTTGACTTGAAATATTTTTCTCCTCCAAGTCTGATCCTCTTGTTTTGGTGCACATAGAACCTTTTCTACCACGTAAGTTACTACTCCATCTTTTAAACCGATGACTGATTTCAAACCATTCTCTTCATCACAATCATCCTTTTCTAACTCATCAACCACATGTATTTGTCGACGGTCTCCACTATTTTCCCTTCGCGTTGGACAATTATTAAATCTGTGACCTGGTAGTCTACAATGATAACATATATCCCTCTAAGGTTTCTGGTAAGGGTTTGATCGATATGGTTTTTCTGCTGCTTTCATTGACATCTTTTTTTGATTGTCTTTCTTTTCATCTTCAGTCCATCGACCCTCTCTAGAATCTAGAATCCTTAATATCTGTCATGAGTTCTTGTATGAATTTTCAGTTAAGCTAGAACCATTATAGTTATAGTTTTGATTAGTTGAATGACACGGTGCCCAGTTATTTAGTTCTTTTGCTCGCTTTGCCATCTCAATTGCGTCTGTTATAGTGTAAATTAAGGATACACTCATATTACTTTGAATCTCATGAATTAATCCCATGTTGTACTGAACCACCTGTTGGGATTCATTCTCAAAAATTCCACAAAGACTGTAACTGCAGAAACTCCTCGGTATATTCATCCAATGACCTACTTTTCCTTAATACAATGTATCAATTGTATAACATGATCACTTGATAAGAAACATTATTCAATCATTTGTTTCATTGCAACCCATTCTCAGATTAGTGTGAACCTTTGGCGGCAGTGCTCATTCACATGCGATTGCCACCAAGCGCTAGTGCCTGCTTTGGGCTTGTAAGCCACAATCGACACTTGTCGATCCTCCTCCATAATCTAGAAGAACCTCTCTATCTTGATTAGGGATGGTCATTTGATCCATGAACTCGTGGGTGCCCGACCCGCGAATCTGCAATGGATTCGGGTTCGTGCATTTATGAGTTGGTTTTAGGTGAAAAAATAGCACCCGTCATGGATGTGGATTCGGGTTCGGATGCAAAAATATAATCCACCCGTAATCTGCACCCGATAAATACTAAATATGTTAAATAATTTTATTTGATAATTTATCTATTTTGACTCTTATTTATTGGGTGAGTTTCTTATATTTTTCTAACCCTTAATGACTTGAAGACCTTGGAAATACATGTTGAAGTGAAACTGTGAAGGATGATTATTGATAATCATTTAAATTGATCTAACTTTATTTCAATGTTTGCTTTGAATTTGAACTATGGATTAGATATTAAACTAGTATCGTTTTTATCTCTTACTTTGAAAGTTTGGGTTGTTTAAATTTTTTATTTTAAATGCTTGGATTTTTAATCTATGTTTGGGATTTTGTATTAGATTTTGTGGACTATGAATGAGATTTTTAATCTATAATTATAATTTTTTTTTTAGTATTTTAGATAGGTGGGTAACCCATGGGTCCACCCAAATCCGTGGGTCAAAACCCGTCAAACCCATAATAGGTTTGGATTGGATTTGGGTCTAAAAATTTTAATGGGTTTGGGTTTAGCTAAATCCGCCCGACCCCGAACCCGATCCATGACCATCCCTAATCTCGACGAGCCAATCCATCACTGTCTCCACATCCATTGTTCCAAAAAAGTTTGTAAATCCACCTTGATTTTATACCCCTCATGTTGATTGGGAATTTGATTCTTTTTCTCTTGTTCACACTCCCTTTGATCCTCATTATTATCTTGGGGGTTACACTATACCACCTATCGTAGTGCTAGGGTAAGTTATGCTATCTGATCCCGTAATTTGTTCTTAGAAGTTTCAAGAACAACGAACTGATTATCTGTATTGTCTGCCATGGTCGAGCCTTGACTCTGATACTAACTGATGTAGAATGGAAATATTTACGACTATTTAAACTCAGTTAAGAGTTTTTCGATAGCCAATTTCGTTCGGCTGAGATGGTCAAAATCCTAATCCAAGGAATAAAGGGTAAAGACCAAAAGATAAAATTGATTATTAATATGAAAAAACTGATAAACAAAGCAAAAATCATTGTTTTTAAAGTGTACTAGTAAAATCCTAAAAATGCAATAAGATAAAAATATTAATTGGATTCTGGGTTATTCTGATTGTGACTCGACTGGTGGTCTCAGTTACACTTTTTGAAGTTGTATATGAATATATGAATAAATAAGAGTTATATGAATAAATAAGAGCTATTTTTTTCAACATGACAAAAACAACCGTTTCACAACAAAGTTCAAGTACGTCTTTTAGTAATAAAAAAAAATAGTCATATAACTTATGAATTCTCCAAATAAATAAATAAGGCAGTAAAATTGAATTTGCTTTTTTTATTTTCTTTTTAGTTAGTTATCTTACTTTATTCAAACAATGAAAATAACAAAGGGAAAAAAAAGACACACCTAAAAAAAATCATACCAGGATTCATGTATCACGGTGGTGGTAAAAATAATATTAAAAAAAGTATTAACACAATGATGGCTAAGAAATTAACCTATGAAAAAATAAACAATAAGTAGACAAAAAATAATAAACGAAGACAAAATTTGTTTAGAAAAAGAAAATGCACCTAAAACCCGCAAATTTTTAATGAATATTTGCATCATCTTCATTTGCTTCAATAATGCTTTAACCCTCTATTGAATTTGATCCATCTTCCGTCTCTTTCTTACCATCAATATTTTCATTTTCTATAAAATTAAAATCAAGTAAAATTAACTGTCAACATTCATTTTATTTAAACATAAGCATAAACAATAAATCATATGATCAAGTTGGTTAAAAAATATATATTAGTTACCCATAACATATACATGAAGCCAATTACATGTACAAATTAGAGTTTGAAAACCTTTTTGGTAGGACAAAACTGCAATATTTATTTAGAACTCTAGAAGCGATATTAAAGTAGATTTAGGAGCAACTTTAGTCATTGGGATGCTAAGAACATCACTAGTAATCTAAGATAACTTAAAAAATCTCGACTTAATGTTCTTCCACCAAATTAAAACATCTAAGTCTGTAATATAGTAAAAAATGATTATCTAATAAGAATATTGTAACATCCGAACCCCCGCCCCGACGAAAAGAGAACGCGGAGACCGGATGTCACATGCGGAGACAAAATACATATATACAAATAACAATTAAACAGATAAATACAAAACATATTCAAATCAGAAGAACAGGTCTTATAAATCCAAATTCAAATAGTTCGAAACAAATTCAAAACCAATTAGTAGTTTGACTACAAGTTCCAAATTAAAGACAGTTACATAGAAATATCCAAAGAGAACTTAATCTGAAACAAATCCAAAACATGTGCAGCGGGTTCAAAAATACAGAAATAAATCCAGCAAAATAAACTGACATGAAATCCAAATCTGAAGAGGATGCCATGTGAATGCTCGATGCTAGTGATATCCTGCTATCCCACCTGACTGTCTGAACTCAGCAATTTCATTCCCAAAAAGGGTTCAAAATATACAAAACAAAAATAGAAACAACGAAGGGTCAGACTATCGATGTCTAGTTAGTAAGCCAATGCCTAACAAACACATACAGATGCGTCTTATTAAACAGAATAGTATGTCATCCACCAATGCAGGTTAGTTAGCAAACCAAGGGTACAAACCGAAGCAAACAAGTTGATTATCAAAGCAAGTTATCCCAAATATAATCCCCTTTAAGTGATCTAGGATAAGTGATTACATATTATTGCATTTACCATCTGAGAAAGGCTTTACGATTGTCAAATTATTTTCAGAAGGAAAACCGTAACCGAATAGTAGTTCGGTAAGCAGTCCGGCAGGTTATTCGGTCAGAGAGCATTACCAGACATACCGAATTGTAGTTCGGTAGACATTCTGGTAAGCTATTCGGTCAGAGAACAATTATACGAATCCAAGGAAAGGTTAAGTGACAGTTCGGTTTCTATTTCGGTATGAAGCTCGGTCAAAGAGTTTCAAGTCTCTCAGACATGCCGAATTGTAATTCGGTACCTAGCTCGGTGAAGAGTTCGGTCAGAGAGGTTGAACAGTCTTCGGAGGTTCATACCGAACTACAGTTCGGTAACTTATTCGGTAAGTAATTCGTCTAGAGAGTGAATCTAATGATCTCAAGTCAGACCGAATTGTATTTCGGTAACCAGCTCGGTAAGGAGTTCGTCCAGAGACCATCCTACGTCCAGTTTTCCAGTTTTAAGTGACAGTCCGGTATCTAATCCGGTAAGCAGTCCGGCTACGAACCCTAGGCACTTTTTAAGCCTATTTCAAGTTATGTCGTTCGCCAAATCAAAGTCTAGCTATCCAATTGGGTCTAATCCAAGCACTAACAGCCGGTTAGGAGTCATATTATACATTACCCAATGTTAGAACCCAAAAGAAAACAACTAGTAGCAGCCAGAATCAAACCAAAATATATCCAACGCATAACCAGAAGCAGAAACATATCATTATCACAGAGTTTCAAATTACCCAAATTATTTAGGTGTTTAACTTACCAGGCCTGTCCTTAGTCTAATAACACAGTCGGGAACAGAAACAGACAAATAGGGTTAAACTCTCAGAGATGGATCAAAGATCCCAGAGATGATGCCGTCGCATCCAGAAATGAGCCAAGCTCCAGAAATGATGCCGTCGCATCCAGAAAATGGTTGGCAATCAAGGCCATATACGCTTTCGCGCATCGATGTATACATCTAGTTTTCCCTAACAGCATGCTGGTCTTATCGTATTAACCTTAGGACAGGACTTTAGCAGAATACAAAATTCAGTTTTCAAATAGCAGACAAATAGCAAACGGATATGGACACAATTTCATATGTCCAAACATGATCAAATAATAGGGCAGCAATATTCCCAAGCAATTTATATCAAATGCAGCAGATTAAGTATCCAATCACAGATTTCGACTTACATTAAATTAATCAATTTGCAGACAATTTAACAAACAAAGGCAACCAAAAGTGAGGGCGTAAACATGACTACTAACCTTATTCGCTAATCTCAAATACCACCGAAATTACTCCGGTTGACGATCCCCAACTTGGTCTACGCCAAATCAAGAATAATTCATAAATTCCCAATTCACAAAAGTTAGGGTTTATACCCAAAAAGCAATTAAAATCGATTTAAACCCAATATACCCAAATCATGAAATTGAATCAAGGGTTTCAAAACCCAAACCATTATAAGCAAAAACCCCAAATCAATTGTAGAAATCAACTCCAAAATCATCTAACCCTATTTATAGATAAAATCCCCAAATTAATTAAAAGTTAATTGAAAGCAAGGAGAGGAAGAATTTATTACCCAGATGTGAAGAAATCAAGGCAACACAAAAAATCCAATTGCAAGCTTTGAAAATCGTGGTTTTGAAATCCGTGGAATGTTTCTTGGTTTGAGAGAAAATAAGGACACATAACAATCAAGTTCTAGGTCTCGGTGAGAATGAAAAAAAAGCTATTCTTTTCATATTTATATGGGTGGCAAATATCGCCATAAACCCACATGTTTTAACTTTAATAAAAAATAACTCCATTTATAAAATAATTACAAAAATCATCTCAACTATCAAATTGTTTTCAAATGTAACCCAAAAGTCAAACTAGTCAAATCATTTTGTCAAACCGGAAAAGTCAATCTTTTTTAAAAATGTCCATTTTACCCTTAAAACGAAAATAAACAAAAATTAAGAAAATTTTCAAAATTAAGCAAACGAATAGTCCCAAATTACGGACGTGACAAAGATAGGATATGTTGTGGCAAAGAATGATAGAGTAAGAAGTAGATGATGAGAGATAATACTTGTTGAGAGTTGATGAGAAATCCTTATTGGAGAATAGATCGGATGAATTGGGATGGGGACAAGGGAATATCAGTGACCGCGAAAAGATTTCAACTTTGTTAAGCGAATATCGATGATTATTAAAAGATTGTGACGATGGTGAGGGGACATTTGTGGAAGGATTATGAAATTATATTTTGTATTACTCTACTGTGTTGGAGAGGTAGAGATGGTATTGTTCATATATGTTGCTGTGTATGAGCGCATAAGTTTTTTCTAACTTTCTTCACATGTATGGATATGCCCGCTGTCAAAAGCTCAAGCTTGCTCAGATATGGACTAAACTTTTTAAGCTACTTTTAAATGATTCTTTTATCTATTCAAACTCGAAAAACAATTGATGGTCACGAGTCATCCGCGGGTACCGGACTCATCGCCCTAATATTCAGGGAGTTATTTGTCACTTTAATAGCCTTATAGATTGTTTATATAAGCACTCTTTATATTTTTATTTTTTTAATTAGAATTCAATTTCAAAATTCTCCACTTTTATTTATCTTTCAAAATTGGTATTTGTAAAAATTGAATTGATGATACTATTTTTTATTTTTTAATTTTTTTTATGAATTTACCTTATTTTACCATTATCTACGGTTGTTAACCAGAATATTTATTTTTGGCGGATTTGACGCCTATCATTTCAGCATACGTATCTGTATTTTAAATTAAAATTAAAAAATAAAATTATAATAAAATATAAGAATAAAGTTAAATGAAAGAGGAGCAGAAAATAAATTTTTAGAAGGATAAAAAATAAAATAATAATGTGAGAGAAATACATAAAATATAAAAATATAATAATAATTATTAAGTTCACAAATTAATTATAAAGTAGTTTAGATGTATAAATTTAATATAATTTTAGAAATCAATTTAAAAATTAAATTTAATAAAAATAATATATTAATTAAATAGATTAATTCAAATATTTAAATTTAAAAATAAATAATTTTTTTTACACTTAAATTTTTATGTGAAAAATTTTGATATGTTAAGAGCATCTCCAATAATTGAGTGAATTGAGGCAAATGTGGCATGGTAAATAGAGGGTGTAGATAATGATGGGTCAAAAATAATATTTCTGGAGAAAAAAAATTAAAAATCGTTGGTTATTGTCTATTCGGATTTCCCTAATTTATAATCCATTAGAATTAAGTTACTATTTCCTTTTTAATTTATAATTTAAATAGAAATATGGTAATTACAATTTTAAAATATTAAAATTGATGATTGACACCGTCAACTAGGACGTGGGATGTGGAAAATAGAAGCTCTACTCCACACCCTTTATTTTTTTTTTCTGCTACGTCACATGCACATTGTAAATTCACATTGTCATTGGAGTAGATTTTTTAAATAAAAAATCCAGAATGTGCACGTGGATGTGCAAACCAATAAATTCACATTCCACTAGAGATGCTCTAAGTAGTCATGTTTTAAATATTATTTAATAATTCATTTTATTAATATTCTCTCATAATATCTGAGTTAATATAATAAATAATGCTTTGTTAATATAAAAATAGAATAAATTGGATTGGTTTTATTATTGGAAAAAAAAATAATAAAAAATGATTTCTCACTCTTCTCACAGGAAGGGTTGGAGATGGCATAGAACAACTTAGAATAAAAATTAAATAATGCAAAGTCAAATTCCATGATTTCAAATACTATAGTAATACTTCACCCAACTCTCTCTACATGGTCACCATGTCTTGCATATTATGCTTCTCACGTAGTTACATATAATAATCCTCTACACACCATAAAAATATTCCATTCAATTCCCACCAACATACCTTTCTATATAAAACATAAGCACACACATCAACCGTGATCAAACACCATTGAAATCAACCCATCAAAACAAAACCAATAACCACCCATCATGAAACCATCAATTTCCTTGATATCCATCATATTCATTCTCTTATTCGTCACAGGCTCAGCAAACTATGCAGATAACAATAAAACCAACAACGAAGAAGAAAAAACCCAAAACCACTATCCGCAATCAGAAGATGTGCCAGAGGAGGACTTGCCAATTACAGAAGAAGAAGATAATAGCGGCCTATCTTCCTCTTATTATCACAAAACATGTCCAGACGCTGAAGCTATCATTTTCAACAAAATGGACCAATTGTCTAAAACAGACCCAACCTTGCTCCCCAGTGTCCTCAGGTTGTTCTTCCATGACTGCGTCGTCAGGGTAAGACATATATATCAATCTAATCATGTTACAGAGTAGACCATTTATTTAACATTACGTGTGACAGGGATGTGATGGTTCCATTCTTCTGAACCACAAAGGAAGTGAGAGGACAGCTGATGCGAGCAAAACATTAAGAGGATTCCAAGTGATTGATGAGATCAAGAAAGCACTGGAAGACAAATGTCCAAAAACAGTCTCATGTTCCGATATTTTATCTGCTGCTGCCAGAGACGCTACAACTCTTCTTAAAGGTCCGTATTGGACCATTCCTTATGGAAGAAAAGATGGCAAAGTTTCAATTGCAAAGGAAGCTGATCAATTTGTGCCAATGGGACATGAAAGTTACACTTCTCTGCTTGAGCTTTTCCAATCTATGGGACTCAATGTGCTTGATTACGTTGTTCTCCAAGGTAACATTGACATTTAAAATCAAAATTATCTGAATAAGAAAATAATGATTGTGGTGTTTTTTTGGTCAGGTGCACATACAGTAGGAAGAGCGAGATGTGGAGTGGTGCAAGACAGGATATACAATTTCAATGGAACAGGGCAAGCAGACAAGACAATTGACAAAAAGTATCTGAACTACTTGACAAGGAAATGCAGATGGGCATCAGAATATGTTGATTTGGATCCTGTAACTCCCAACAAATTCGATGCGATGTTCTACAAGAATATTCTGGATAAGAAGATGGGTTTGCTTGCAACAGATCAGGCTTTGACTTCTGTGTCGACCACTTTGAAACTTGTTGCTGCTCTGTCTAATGCTCCTCAAGTATTCGATTACCAGTTTGGAGCTTCGATGACTAAGCTTTCTAAAGTTGGAGTTTTGACAGGTGATGAAGGTGAAGTCAGAACCAATTGCAATAGTGTCAATGCTAATGCCTATTGATGTGATGATTTCTTTCTTCTTTGCCAATGTTTGTGGCTTATTATAAATTGTTTTGTTTTTCGTAAATTCAAGTCTTCTGTTCTAGTAATGTGTACTGGCAAACTATGTACACGTTGAATTTTGGTTTCTCTATTATGCAAAGTTTCCAATTCTGTTTTTTTACGTATTTATTTAATTATTTTTATAGAGATTTTGAAACTAGTTGAATGGACCCGCTCCGAGCAGCAAAGTCTGCCGCCGGCAAAAGTAGGCTGTTATTTTAACCCATGTTTTTAAAAAAGGTCGGAAATCGAACGGGCCTCGTATTCCATTGGGTTTAACATATTGAACTGGATTTTTTACTTTAAAATATAATTATTTTATATATATTATATAAAATTAAAATATGAAATTAATTTATATTTATTTAAAAAAATAAATATATTTTTAACTAAAATTATAATTAAACATACTTAAAAATAAATTTATCAATACAAATTAATTATCAATAAAATAAGCGACACAATATTCATATACTTGAAAACAACATTTGTATTATTATTTTTAAATTTTTAAATTAGTTTAAAAAAATAAAACCATTATTCCAAACAAAATCAAATATAACTAAAATGAAATAAAATATTATTATTTTTTTTTGAAAAAGCCTGGTTTTTACCGGTTTTAACCGGGTTTGACCGGTTTTTGAAAAACTGTTATTATTATTATTTATTATTTTTTTTATATAAAAAAAATGAATCGAATGGATGACCGGTTCACGGTTAAACTGATTCAACCGGCTCGTCCGGTCTAGTTTTAAAAACATTGATTTTAACAACACTAGGTGGATTTTGAAAATCTTTTTAATTAACGTTTCAAATAGCGTTTAGATTATATATTAATTTTAAATATATATATATATATATATGTGTTTGGTAACCGCATTTAAAATAGCGTTTAGCGTTTCAATTAGTATTTAAAATAGCATTAAAGAAAACTATAAAAGATAATTTTTAACTCAACCGCTAATAATTATTTACTTTATTAACTTTTATTTTATAATTAATTACATTATTTATATTTACATCTGTAGGAAAATTTAGTAATTTTATATCTAACAACTAATTTAAAACTTAAAATTAATACCAAACGTTCCATTCAACAACTAACTTTACAGTTAATTAGTATATAAACTCATGCAAGATGCATGGTCGTAATTTTAATTTTATAATAATAATATAATATAATATATAAATATAAGAAATGATAATAAATTTTAAAAAAAATTATGTAAAATATTTTAAAGTGGGCAATATCATATTAAAAATTATTTATAAACTTTCAACAATTAATATGATTATAAAATTTGATTTATGTAATGAATTTTATGTCATGCTAGGTGTCATTTGTTTTTTATTGAAAAAGTATGGGATTTGTCGTTTATTGTTTATAGGTTTGGTCTCGTTTACTTCTCATCTCTTTTGTTGGAATATTATTTTATTTTTTTTTTTCAAAAAGAGTAAAATTTTACAGCTTTTTCTAGTTAGAATAGCTATTTATTAAATTTTATTTACATAAACATAATCAAATATTTTTTCCTTACAATTATATCCTTCTACAATAAATAAATAAATATTATATAAAAGGATTCAAAAAATGGCCTAGTCAAAATCCTTCTTCTATTCATACTTATTACTAAGAAAAATGTTCTAATTTCTCTCTCCAATGTCTCAAGTGCATTTGATTGTGAAAATGTATCAAGAAAAAAAATCAACATTTCAGATATTCTATTCGACATACAAATAAGCACAAACGGTTTATATATATATATATATATATCCTATTTTATCTCTTCTTATTTAATTTTCTATTTAAATTTTAAAATAATTTTTATTTAATTCATAACAACAATGGAGATGAAAATTTTTAAACAATCTTATATCATTACATGTTATAAGCATGTATCATTCATATCCAATTTTATCATATCATAGTCCATTATCACATTAAAGATGCTCATCCAATCCATTATAATAATTTATAATATTAATATTTTAACAGTTTAAAATTTTTTGCATTTTAATACTCAAATATAAATTACCATTATTAAAATAAACATTAAATTTATCTTTATAATATTTTTATAATTATGAACTTGAAAATAAAAAATTGTTAAATATAAATAAAACAAATCATTATCATATATTAATTAATACTGAATTTCTTGTAATTAACACTGAATTCCTTGTAATTAATAAAAATTTTCAAAATAGAAATAAGAGATAGATCAAAATATCTATCCTCATTGAGAAAATAGTTATATTTATTACTAATAAGTACATGAGAGGAAATTGAATATGTATTTATCAAAAGTTTTTTTAAATTATAGATATTTAAAAAATAATTTTAAAAAAAATAGATAAGAGTATGAACATTTGTATCATGAACTTTTCAATTAAAAAAATATTATTCAATAAATTTTAATTATATTAAAAGAAACAAAAATTAATTGAATTTCTATTTGAATCGTGAATCTATACTTATAAAAATAAATATGAATTTTCTTTGATTTTCATTTAATATAATGTAAATTTATTAAATATTGTCAAAATTCAGATGTAGAGTCGGTGGAAAAAAAATTTAATGCCAAAATACAATAATTCTAAAAGTATTAATTTGATTTTATTTAATTGAGATTTAATTAAAATTGTGCATATGTGATATAAATGTAACTTTTATTTTATTTTTTATAATAGAAAATTTTATAAATTTATGTGATTGTACAATATCGAATTTGAAGTATTATATTAAATATTATTATAAATTGTTTATGAGTAAAAGTTTTCTTTATTTTTTCCCTCTAATTTTGAGAATATATTTTTAATAATGACAATATTATCATTTATTAATTTTCTTATTTTGCAATAACTTTGTAATATTGACATTTTAATGGTTTATTTATTTTTTTTTTTAATAATTAAAGATAAATTATTATATCAATATAAATATTTATATTTTTTAATATTATTAAATTATGGATTAAGAATAAAAAAATAATTAAATGTCAATAAATGCACCCTGGATCATACACATATATATATATATATATAATTTCTTGCAATTAATGAGCTATTTTGAAAAAGAAATGATATTTATATACACAAGAAAATTTACAAAATTTTATTACTTTATGAAATTGTTATTTTTTTTTATTGAAATGCGCATTTCTTGTAATTATTTTTTATTTAACTACATATACACAACTGTGGAGAACAATAATCCATAAATAAATAAATTTATATTTACATTATAAAATAAAATCACTTTTATTTATTTAGATTTAAATCATTCTTCATATTTGAATTATTAAAATTATTAAAATAAAACAATAATTAAAAAAGACAACCACATTGAATTACATAAGATGATGAAAACAAAATTGAAAAAAAAAAGTTAAGAGATAAAATAACTACAATGAAAGATAAAAATTATCCAAAGAAAAATACTGAATGATTATGTGAAAAAATAAAACATTCCGAAAAAAATACACAATTATAATATATATATATATATATGAAAGAAATAAACAAAAGATGATAAGTCATAATTCATAATACCTAATCACGAAACAAAAACTAATCATATAAGATAAAATTAAATATAAAATTATTAAAATATTAAAAAAAAATATCCTTTTAAAAGACGAAACTAAAATTAATGAATAATAATGTTCACGCAATAAACATGTTGTTCTTATACTGTATATCGAAAGTATAAAAAGAATCCCAAATATAATATTATAATATTTTAAAATGATAAATAAATATTTTTAATTTATATTTAGTATATTCTAAAAAGATATTTTATTTATTTATTATTATATATCATAACTATGTGTCAATAAAAAAACTTACAATTTGTCAAACATTTATTAGATATGAACGGGAAAACAACACTTATTATATATAGAGTAAATTACAACCAAGCTACCTGGTTAATAATAATTTGCAAATTTATACATTTTGTATCCATATTTTCAACTACACTACCTGATTAAACGATCATCAGTAATTTTAATGGAAAAAAGTCAAATTTAACGGAAAATCATAAAATAATCAAAATATCTATTTAATCACTACTTCAATTAATATATTATTATAAATAATTTTTTTTTTTTTATTACCATTTGACATTCTAATTTTATTATATTTAAATGATTTAAAAAAAAATGAAGCTAAATTTATATATTAAAAAGTTCTAAAAATTAAATAAAGGGAAATTGCTAAAAAACCTCCTAAGGTTTATATTTTTCGCTAATTTACCACCTACATTCCAAAAATATCCAAAATACCTCTTTAACTTTACAAAATTAACTAAAAACTCTCCTCGTGGATGGAAACCGTTACTTTAAACGGTTGACCGGTTTGACTATAGGAGTAATTTTGTAATTTTAAATAAATAAAAGAAAAGGTATTAAAAAACCTCCTAAGGTTTGATTATTTCACTATTTCACCACCTATATTTGAAAAATATATTCTCTACCTCCTTAATACTTTAAAATTAACTAAAAAAATTCCTATTAAATGAAATTAACCATAATTTTAAAAGATAGATATGGCTACGGTCCGGACTGACGATTTATTTTTTTAAAAATAAAGTAGTTATATATATATGTATATATATATATATATATATGTTGTATGATACCTATTAAATTAACAAGTATTATATTTAATTATTTAATTTTTTTATGCCTAATAAATTATATATATATAATTAAATTATATAATATTAATTCTACTACATACTTAATTTCAATCAATATAATAAGTAAATATATTCAATTGTTTGTATTTTAGTTACTTTTATTTATAGAGTAATATATATATATAATAATAAATATTTTTTAAATTAATTAGATTTTTAGAGACATAGAATGAATCATATAGATGAAATTAACCAGCTTAAAAATTTTGGACAAATTAAAATTATTTATATAGTGGACGGTAAATTTCGATCCAATTTGGATCATTTCCAGATGGATTATTCTGGTCTCGAATTTTTTTCCACCCTTAATTTTAAATATTTGACCCTTTAGGTAGTTCTAGTTTAGTAATTTTTAAAATAAATATATTTCGGTCTAAACTAATATTTAAATAGTTGAACTCATTTAATATGAGTTAAAAGAAGTGAATTCAAATACAGGAGGTAAATTGGAGAAAAAGACAAACATTAGGAGGTTTTTTTAGCATTTTTATTTTAAAAAACATACAATAAGGATATTTTGGTCGTTTTATATTTTTCCATCCAAAATCTAACCGAGGAGGTTTTTTAGATAATTATCAAATGTTGGTGGTAAAATGGATAAAAACCTTAACCTTAGGAGGTTTTTTTTGACAATTTCTCATTTAAGGGAAATTGCC
This sequence comes from Cardiospermum halicacabum, assembly GCA_031304145.1. Taxonomy (NCBI): domain Eukaryota; kingdom Viridiplantae; phylum Streptophyta; class Magnoliopsida; order Sapindales; family Sapindaceae; genus Cardiospermum; species Cardiospermum halicacabum. The sequence continues at coordinate 20,062,442 of CM062395.1, forward strand.
AAAAAAAAACTATAAATTTATAAAATGTATTTATAAATTTGAGTGCACATGAAACTTAATTGAATATATTATTTTAATTTATTGTAATTGAATATATTATTTTAATCCACTCTACCTTGTAAGAAGTTTCTTATAATTTATCAGGTTAGAATTTATAAATATATTTAATAAATTTAATTATTTATTTTTGACAAACCTAATATTATTTTATTTTTAATATAATTTTCTTTTAATAATATTAATTTAACTTTATATTTTTTATATTTATTTAAATATTATAAAATTAGATAGTCAATTTGTAATAAATATAAATAAAAAAATATTCTTATTTATAATAATGTATTAATTTGAGTAATGATAATTTTATGATTTTCCGTTAAAGTTGATTTTTTCCATTAAAATTAACTATTGACTAGTTGACCAGGTAGCCTGGTTGCAAATATAAATAAAATGTGTATAAATTTGCAAATCATTATTAACTAGGTAGCTTGGTTGCAATTTACTCTTTTCTTAATGGTTTAGGATTATTTTGTGAATAAGTAATCTAATGCTATAAATATGGTGCTTGTATTTATTATTAGATATTCTGAGAGAACAATGTAGATGTAGTTGGTTAGGTTTGGGAGGTGTCCTATGGGGGCCTGGGAACCATGGAGATCTTGAGTTCTAGGATCGAGTCTTGTTATCCTGTGAGAGCCATATTGAGAGAGCTTATGTGTGAGACTGTAACCAATGTAATTGGATTGGGGAGTGAGAGAGGGGTATTTTGGTTGTAACTATTGTTTTATTGTTACATAGTGAATTAGTCTCTCGTCGTCCTGACGGCCGTGATTTTTTCCCGTTTTGGGTTCCCACGTAAAAACTTTGTATCTTATTTTCTATCTCTATTTCTTGCCTGTGTATGTTGTTTTACTTTGTGGTTACCAATATTCGTCTCCGCTGCAATGGATCACCGATTTGTTCAACAAGTGGTATCAAAGCTAGTCGTGTTTTCCCAACAGTTGGTTCTCTATTCTTTGCTGAAAGCATCGGAGTTCAGTGTGTGATTTTATTATATGTACTTTTCTTAATTATACTTGCTAGTTATGATTTATGAATATGCGTTCTGATTTAGACCTCTGGCTTTGATGAATAACATTGAATAGTGCTATTGTTATGTCTTAGGTTTTGAAAAATTAGGATTGTGGTGGAATTGGAATTCTAGGTTAAGTATAAATTGTTACCCTTGTGATGAAGGGACACATTCTTGATAGAAGGACAATTTCATCTCAATGGAACTAATGGTGATATGGAATCAATGTTTTGGATTACATGTGTTTTCTCTGTTGAGAGTATATGTAGTGACTATTTGTTCTGCTAAAGCTGTGTTTACATAATGATGAATGTTTTACTGAAAACCCGGTTGTCAATGTGTATATTATTTATTTTGGTGATTTATTTGTTTACTATCTCTGATCCTATTTATTTTCAGCTATAGATCCAATAGAGGAAGAACCCAATGTACATATTGGATGTTGATTTCAATTTAAGTTTCAATTTAGATTTAATTGCAAAATTTGTTTAATCGGACCATCTTATGCCTAATTGCAATTGATTTATGTGTTTTTGTTTCTTTGTTTTAGTTTTGTTATTGTCGAGTTTGATGATTAAGAGAATTCTTTTTTCATTAATTGGATTTTGAAGGCGTTATTTGTGTGCATATAATTTAGCATATGTTTCATAGCCTTATAGTTTGGAGAAAATTTGTTTTCCTTTAGTATAAGAGCTCCCAAAACAAGCCCTGGAAATTACATTTGCTGATATTCCTCTCAAATCTTTATCAACTCTGATATCTACTATCCTCTCTACCATGAATTCTTCCCCTTTTTTTAGAATTGGCTGAGTTGACTCCACCATGTGAGCGACCATCCTCTGCAAAGGGATTGGTTTCCATGTTACTAGCAAATACTATTTCATTATTAAGCTTATTAAGCTCTTTCAGTTATTACTTTCCATCAAAACATTTAACTTTTATCTATCTAGATTATATCATAGATCAATAAACATTAGGAATATTTGCCTCATATGAGTGTCATTGAGTAGTATTTTGAGCAACTTAACATATGAAAGATTATGTTATGTAAGGGAGGTGTAAGTAGAAATTCATTACCTTGACCTTACCCATGAAGAATTCAGGAGCAACAATTTTCCTCTGTTGAGCCCAACGAGGCCCATTAGATCTCAAATTTCCATTATCTAACATTGGTGCAAGTGTTTTGGTCAAATAATAAGACTTGCCTAGGTCCAATGTCATGCTTTGGTTCATCTCCTTAACTAGTTGTGTTGTCTCGTACAAGTAGAGTATGTGAGCATTTGACCTACAACCTAGGTCAAATAATAAAAGTAAGGACAATGTTAAAGCTAGGAAAGATTTAGCTAAGTTTTGCAGACGGCCCGAGCTTGAATTGATATTCTTAAATGGTAAGACCATTCAACCTAAAACTTCATTTACTCTAAGTAAGGATCAACAAAAAGATGTTCATATTTGGCTTACAGAACTTAAACTTTCAGATGGTTATGCTTCTAACATATCATGTTGTGTGAGTATTAATGATAATAGGTTCTTTGGATTCAAAACTCATGATTGTCATGTTCTTTTAGAGAGATTACTTCCAGTTGCTTTTCGTGACTAATTGCCAATTCCTATTTGGGAAGCATTAACAGAATTTAGCCATTTCTTCAGAGATATATGCTCCACGATTTTATAGGTTGATAACATGAAAATTCTTGAAAATAATATTATGGAAATTTTATGTAAACTTGAGAAGATATTTCCACCGGCGTTTTTTTAATTCTATGGAGCATTTACCGATCCATTTAGCTTACGAGGCTAAAGTTGGAGGACCAGTCCAATATTGATGGATGTATCCATTCGAGTCGTAAGTATTTTAAATCTTATAATGTCTCTTGTTTTAATTCCTTCCATTTTAACTTATGAATAACATCATATGAAATTTTTGTGATTAGTTATATGCACCATTTGAAGAAAAAAGTGAGGAATAAGGCATGTGTTGAAGGATCTATTTGTGAGGCTTACATCATAGAGGAGATTTCTCTTTATTTTGAACCAAATGTTCAAACAAAATTAACTCAAGTCCCAAGAAATGATGATGGTGGAGATGTAACTTCCTTAGGATGACTCTCTATTTTTTGTCATCCCGGTCGTCCATTAGGTGGTTTTTCACGAAGATTGATGTCTAATGCTGAAATTGATGCTGCACATATATATATTTTGTTAAACACACCTGAACTAGTTCCGTTTATTGAGTAAGTATACTTATTAGTTTGATAAAGTAATATGAAAAATTATTAGTACTAAAAATATGAAATTTTGGGATATAGAAAATATGACAAAGTTCTGACTCAAATGAACCCTAACATCAGCGTTGAAGAGATAGAAAGATTTCATGAACAACACTTTGCAAAATGGTTGAAAGGATATGTAAGTTACTAGATCTGATAATGCATTTGTGATTAAGAATCAATTAGTTAATATGGTTTAATAATTTTTTTCTTTTGATAGGTTAATGAAAATATGGGTATGGTAGATAGTCAGATAGTAGACATTGCACATGGCCCTTCATGTAAAATGAAGTGTTTCAAAGGGTATTTCACAAATGAATTCTTATTTGATATTCACAAAGGTTATGGTAGAAAAACTATGAATAGTGGTGTTTGTATAAAGGGGAGTTGTTATCATGATTATGAGCAAGACTACTACAGTTTATTAGTTAATATTGTAGAGTTGCACTATCCTGGTGTAAGAAACTTTGTTGTCTTGTTCAAGTGTGATTGGTTTGACACAAACAAGGGAATTAAAGTACATTCTCGTCATGGTTTATTTGAAGTAAAACACAAGTCTAGACTTTCTACTAATGAACCATTTGTATTGGCTAAACAAGCACAACAAGTGTATTACAGGACTTACCCATCCAAAAATAAAGAGTGGAAAAATTGGTGGTTGTATGTAAGACAAAGGCAAGAAAAAGAGTTGACATTTCTCTAATTGAATCACAAGATGAAAATTTCATTGTCCAGGACTACTATCAAGAAGATGAGATAACAAAACCTATATCAATTGGACCATCATTTGAACTTGATGAACCAAATATTCTTGTCGATGGGGACCTCTTTGATTTTGTAGATGAAGGTATAGAAGATAGAGAGATTGAGGAAAGAGATGATGTACAAGTTGAGGAAGAAGAAGAATGTGATGACGATGAAGAAAAAGATGATGATAGATCTTCAGATAATGATGATATGAGCGAATGGTCATTGTTATTGTAACTCACTGCTATTTTAGATAATTTACATCTTTTTATTAGGATTTCATATAATTGTGTTGAAGTTTGAATATTAGATGGATGCCTATTGTGGATTAATTAGGTTGGTAGTTATTGATACATCTTTTTATTAATGGACATTGTTATTGTGATTGTAACTCAAGTTAAGGTTTGAATTTTCAGGTGCTTCATATGATTTGGTATACTTTTCTGATCTAGTTGTTACCAATTTACAGTGATATTGGGTCAGTTAGTTATAGATGTTTAACATTTTCTTCCTAAATTTCTATTAAACCAATTGCCAATACATCTGCTCCAATTAAACGCAAGGTATTCTTCTAGCTCTGATATGTTTTATTCATTTATATCCTTGGGTAAGATGAATATGATATTCGATAGTACTTTTATTGAACAAACCTTTAATAATACATCTATAACATTTTCAAGTTGAAGATTAGATTTTTGCCTTTTCCTTAGGCTTAGCATTTGGTTGAATTTTTTGGGGCTTCTAATTGTTTGCTGTTTGATCAATGATTTCATCAGTTGTTGATTTCTGATTTCCATCTCAATATTTCCCACCCTTGGCTTCATGTTCATGGTTCACCTAATTACCATCACATCGCCTAAGGTTCTCAACCATTAACTCACAAAATAACATCTACACTATTCAACTCTACAACTACATTGGTAAGAAGTTTTCACAAATTTCAAGTCTCTGTATACCAATGTTAGGATTCAAAATAACGCAGATAGTATTTCTATATAACTCTCAGTAGCTAGATATTTATTGCCTACTTCTGCTGAACTTACTAGGCTTATTTACGTACGAAATAGGGCCCACTCATTGCAAACTACTAACAAAAACATATATGATAGCTATTGATGAAAGAAAACCGACAATATTTCCCTCTGACTTCATTTAACCGACTATTCGAGGTTTAACACTTCAAATCTTAGAAACTAATTGATTTCTCTAATATATTCTAGCAAAACAGTCTCTGCTTGACATGTGTTGTGACAGGAGTGAATATTGGAAGGTGTAAATTCCAGGTGCTTATCTTAGCCCTTTTGACCGGACAATCATGTGTTTTTATCCACATCAACTTCACAACTTTAATACAAATCAGCTTTCACCTTACAATTGGGCACAACTGATTTCAGAACAAATCAATTTCTCTTCTCAATAAGTTTAACCGCATTGCATTTCCTTTATAATACTGTTTGACAACAAGCCTCTTTCAATTAGATGGTTCCGAAAGAGAGCTAAAATGTCATCATTAGAATAAGAAGCACTGATACATTTGTAAATTTAACAGGGTGAAATTGGGTTGTAGGACTTTACTTGAGTCTGTAGCGTGTTTTCTTTTATGTATTAAATCGGATTGTAGGATTTTTCTCGAGTGCATAGAGTGTCCTCTCTAGTTTACAGATATGAGTGGGATTTCTTAGATCCTTAAAACCTTCTAGTTGGGCTGTAAATACTGCTTCCTTTAGTTCTTCATTTAGGAAGTCATTATTGATGTCAACATGCCTAATTTTCCAGTCCAATGAGGGGAAGCCTTGACTACAGGACTTGGTATACCTGTGTAGTTTTGGAATATCTACTTAGTTTCCTATATATTAGCTTTGTCTTCTTGTAGTTGGTTCTTAGGTGTGATTCTTCTTTAATGCTTTTGGTTCCTATACCATCATCTTGAGCCATATTTTATCATTGAAAGCTTTTTTTTTACCTGTCTTAGCTCTAGTTATTATTTCTGCAATATATCTATGAAATGTTAGTAGTCTTGTGCTCTATTTCATACACTGCTTATATGCTCTATTCCGTTAATTAGTGACACAATTATGCAATTATTAACTTATAACAGACTAAAGTTCAATCTGTTATGGCCTGTTTATAAATTTAGCTGTGGTTATGATTAATTTAACAGTGGCTTGTTTATAATATTATTCACTCTATCACTGCTTCAGGAGATTTTTTTTTTGTTTGTCATTCATTCAATTTATACTAGTTTAGTTTGCTTTTATTTATGGTTGCTTATAATAGTGGCTTGGTTATGGTTAATTTTTTTTTTTACAAGATCAATGGTAAGAGGTGGTGCTTCTGGAAGTGGGACAAGAGGAAGAGGTGCTAATTATAATAGAGGGAAAGATGTCATTACAAGGAGAAGTATAGAAACTTCAACCAAAAGTGATATTCAAGAAGCAGCATCCTCAAACCTAGTTCCAAATACAAGGATGAGATGCTCATTGCACCATCGCAATTACAATAGCAGGTCTCAATAGAACACCATGATAATGATGCTCTTGCTAATTCCACTAACAATTCAACATCTTCTAGGACGAGGGGCATAAATCAAGGAATTGATGTGCCTAGAAATGCAGCTGATTGACAACATATAGAACTTATTGGTGACAGGTTAGTATCATAGTATATAATTCCACCAAAGTGTATAAATTTTCTTATATAATTTAACTCTACTTTTTATACATGTCTAGTTTTCATCTTATTGAAGTTACTTGCAACATTGGTGTATTAGTGAAGGAGTGGATGAGAGAACCATGTATAAGATGGAAATATGTGCCTCAAAATATTCGAGATTGTATGTGGAGTGCTTTTTAGGTAATCACATTTTTTTTATTCAAGAAGAATTGTTTTAAGAAAAAATTATCTGATTGAAGGTTCATTACTATCTTATTATTAATTTGATAGACATAATATATAAATGTGTGATTTTATTACAGGAGAAGTATGTTTGGGATCAACCCACTTGCATTATAAAAGATGCTTTTTTCAACAAATGTGGAATTCTTTATTCATCCTCTTTGCATTACATAAGAGAAAAGGTAATTAAAGAGAATTAAAAGACTGATATTAGTGAAACAAAAGGACTTGGGCAAAATTGGATTCGAAGAAATGTTTGGGATGGAATGATCGATAAATGGGCAAGTAAGGAATGACAAGATAAGTCAAAGGCTGTTTCAAATAATCGTAATACCAAGAAGGATGGTGTAGTAACCAAACATACTTGTGGATCTATCTCCATCATCGAACATCGCCTCAGACTTGTAAGTTCAATTTTAAGTATATTATTATTAGATGTTTTCTTTTTCTTTAGTTAGTAAATGAGTAGACAAAGGACTTATTTATTGTTTGTTTTCATGCTAGTAAATTCAGATGCTTATTTACGTAGGCTAACCAAATCTTTAATGACACATAGGAAGTCTGATATTAATGGTTTGATGGACTCAAGTACAGTTGTACTTATATTTCAATATTTGTTAATTGAATAATAATTGTTAGAAAAAAATCTACGTTCAGATGACACAGATAAAGCCACTCTGTTTTTGTAATGGTTGTTTATAGATGTCTCTGTTGATGTATGATTTAGACATTCATTAAAATTCACAATTCTTTTCAATGTAGTAAATTTCATTCTATGTTCATCTGCATAATTAACTATGATTGAATTGCGTGTTATTGATTTAATTTCTATTTTTACATTTAATCTCTATATTCACTACTCTTGTTTTTATCTGTTATGGCTTCTACTTCTACCTGCAAACACAGATAAGTTTCATATGTACAAAGATGGCCTTTTAGAAGTATACTTCAATAGAAACATCAAGAGTTATCTTAATTCAACCATATTTTGATAGTAAAATTTGTGGGCCTGATATGAAATGTTTATTTATTTATTTATATATTTTGATTTTTGGTGTCCAGAGACATGTGTTTGCTCAAATCTAGGTGTTTGTTTTGAGGATGTCAATTTTGTTTTGTTGTGTGATTTGAATTGTTTTGTGTGATGTAAACCCTGTGTGCTCTGAGGATTCAAGGAAGGGTGGTTTTTGATGTAGTGAAGATGGTTTTGATATTTTGAAATATGTGTTGTCTAAACATTGAAGCTCAAGTCATACATGTTGATGTCATCATGATATTCAGTTTGTTTTCTTTTGTAGGAAAAAAGAGATGGGTAGGGAACCGACCAGCTATTAAGTATATCAGCATGTCCATAAGCATCGAGCTAAAAACAAACCAAATAAAGGGAACTTTGTGGATAATAAATCAAAAAGAGTTCATGTAAGTATTTATTATTTTGCTACAACTCTTAGATTCATTTTTCTCAACAATGCATTTGTAGTGCCAGTTACATTTCAAACAACATCATGTTCGTATATTTTATTGTTATTAGTAAACTTATAAGAATTACAACCTTGTTTATTTTATATTGTTCAACAATGCATCAATATGCTGAGTTTGATTTGTTTGTTTGTATATAAGAATTACAGCCTAGTTGCATACTTAACTATAATATAATGCTTCAAGATGATTACTCTAGTCTTGTGGCAAACAAATATGGAGTAGATGTTTCATCTCAACCAAAATTTGATGTTGAATCATGGGTGAAAGCAGCTGGTGGTTCCAAAAAGGGAAGGGTGTATGGTTTTGGGACGGTCTCATATTCTAAGTCAATTGTTCAGAGTTTGGATTCAGTAACATCAAGCTTTAAGGAGGATACTTATTCCACAACAACACAAGAGAACTTGCAATGTTTACATGAGGAAGTTTGTGAAGAAGTACGCCAAGAGTTACAACAAGAAATTCAAGAAATTGTTCGGAAAGCAAGCATGGAGATGGAAGAGTGAATGGAAGCACGAATCAAGGCGGTTGTAGCGGAAATGACTAAAGGGAATATGCAACAATGATCAAGTTTAAAGTAAGGTCTTACATTAAATTTGGTACTTTGTCTATTATGTTCATTCACCTATATTTGAAAATGTTGATTTTGCTTTAGATGTTTGGATGTTAATTTTGCTTTAGATGTTTGAGATGTAGTATTGATACTTGGATAATTGTGTTCAAAATATATTAAACCATTCTTGAGATTTATGAATAATATCGAATGATAACTTGTTTTATTTGATAATGTGGAATTATAAGTTGAGTTTTCATAACATTTTTGTTATTAAAAGTTAAGATTTTATTGATTGAATTATTGGATTTAGCAACTTGATGGGTAAAAAGAATTTAATTCAATAATATAAATATATTTTGTCATAAATTCATCATAAATTTTTTCAAATCGCGTCACAAGTTTTTTTAAATGCGTTACAAAGTCGTCAATATTTTTTTTCAAATTGCGTCACAAATTCCGTCAAAAAAAAAATATATCAACAATGGTTATAAATATCTTTTACAAATCTATCACAATATTTATTCTATCACAAATTTGTTACAAAAATTGAATCACAAGTATCTCACTATTTTGTCACGATTGTGACAGAATTAGTGACTTAGTTTAATTTTCTAAGGTAAAAATTGTGATGAAACAATTTAACATTTGTGATGGAAATATTTCCTCACAAAAATTATAGTGATGGAAACAAGTCGTCACAATCAATTTTGCTGGGCACTTTTCATTGATGAAATTTTTTCGTCACCGATCCGTCACTATAGACTTTTAGTGACGAACTTTGCACTTTTAGTGACAAAATGTTGCCGTCAATGAAAGTCAATTTTCTTGTAGTGTTACCAACGTTATCTAAAACGATAATTAAAAAAGTATAAACGTACTCTAACACTGTTGGGCCAACAATACTACTTATTTTGTTTTTCATTATTGCATCCATATAATTAATTTTACACTAATGAAATTGCTATTATGTCACATTATTGAAAGGTATACTGAAACACGTGTTATCTAAATGGTAATTATTCTTTTTCACTCAGGTTAAGTTCTAAGTTGTTCTTCCTTTTAAAATTAGTTTTTTAAAAAAAATTATTGATGAAATTAATTATAAAAAATATATTTTATAATTTTTATATTCTTAATGTAATTACATTTAAAAGTTTAAATATTAAATAATTATATACTCATCTTTTCATCAATTTTATATATTATATAATATACTTATTACATATAAATAATATAAATTTTCTGTAAAAAGGAAAAAAAAAAAAGACTTGATGCTTTGTATGTTTTCACATGTTTACCAATAAACTTTACGTAAAAGAAAAAAGTAAAAAGAAAATGATGCTTCATATATTTGGTATGTTTACCCGTAAAATTTATGTAAATAATAATAAAAAAATGGATTTTTTTTAAAGAGTGCCATGGAGGCACTCTTTAAGAGTGGATTTTGGTTCATCCAATCAATCAAATTGTTTCCTTTTTCACAAACTTCAATGCAGTTTGTACTATTTATTCAATAAAAAATATCTCCACCAATCAAATGAGACCTTAACAAGTGTCATGGTGGCACTTGTTAAAAAAACTCTAAAAAAAATAAGTAAACTTAATGTGTAATATATTTCATACGTTTACTATACAAAACAAATGGCCTGTATGAGATAACTTATGTTTTTTATTTCAGATAGAAAAAGAAAAGAAGTAGAAGCACAAACTCAACTGCTTTTGCTGAAAGCACTTTCCCAACTTATAAGTATTTTTGAATTTCTAATCAAACACTACTGAAAAGTATTTTTAAATCCAAAAAGTTATAAAAATATTTATATAAATTATACCAAACAGACTCAGAAATGAATATATTGGGTAAATACTTTCCTTTAACTATCCATGTGATGTTTCCAAACTTTGTTGAATGACTATTAAATATGATTTTTATTATCCATACATGAGATCTTAAACTAAATTTTTAGTGTTTATATTTATTTATTTATTAATTTCATCTGCATTATATGCAGTTTTGATAATCATATCTAGTCGAGTAAATTATTTCAAATAGTAGTTTATTAATAAATTTATAGATTTTTATTTACTTTTTATTTATATATTTATTAATTTTTTTTAATGTATGGAAATGATATTGATATAAAAAATAAATTGTCATTTGGAGAGTACATAGATATTTTTACGACAAAGAGACTATGCAATAAATTTTTCTTTTATTTTATTTTATTTATTTTTTAATCACACATGTATATATATTTTGAGAAAATTGAATCTTTATTAAAGATTTTTGAAAGTTGAAAAACTTTGGTTGGATGGATATAGAGTATAGGAAAATAATATAATTTTGTGATAACAGTAAAGAAGTCAGCTTCCAATACTAGTGGGAGAAAATCAAGGATTACTTTTGCTTGTGTATAGAAATAGAAAAAATATTGGTCAAAGACAAAACAACCTAAGGTATCCAGAATTAAAAATGTTATTTTCCATTTTTGTTGAAATGAGTTAAGATGGATTAGAAAGATGATTAGATGTTAAAAGTGATTTGTGCGATACATAATAATCTTATTGGAAACCATATTAAAGGACACTCTTATACAAGTAAACTTACAGAAGAAGAGTTCGAAATTTTGGTTGATATGCCAAAAATCAATATTAAGCCATGAGATATATTGCTTACATTAAAAGGTAGAGATGCAAGCCACTACAATGGCAACAATTTACAATGCTCCTCAGAAGTTTAGAATTAGAGTGTTATGTCGATCCCAGATGCAACAACTTTCGAGTGAATTGTCAACTTTTAGGTATATTAAATGGAACCAAGATAGTGGTTGTTGAATAGACTTATTTTGAACATACCCTTTAACAATTGAGTTGTTACGAGCTTTTCCTGTATGCTAATTATGGATTGTGCTTATAAAACTAATAAGTATTGTTTTCTTTTGTTAGAGATGGTTGGGTCACATCAATAGAGTTTACATTTTCAGTTGTATTTATGTATTTGGAGAACGAACGAGAAGATAATACATGGGTCTCACATAAATTAAAGAATATTATAGGTGTCAAAATATGTTACCAAGTGTAATAACGACTGTTAGAGAGATGAAATTAATGAATGTCATTCAAAAGGTATTTTCGAATGCAACTAATCTTCTTTGTCGATGACATTAGCACACAACAAACAATTGTTTGAAAATAAATGAAAAGTGGATGGTTGTTATTCATACTTGAAATGTGTTTGTTAATTAAGCATGGAATAAGAATATGTTCACGACTTAAAAGTTATGCACAGTGATTTTTTATATTATGTAAGTGCATTAGATTTTGTGAAACAAGTTTGGTAGGATAGATGCGAAGAGAGATTTATTTAGATGAATAAAAATATTCTTTTAACAAAAAAAATAATTTATCTCACCATATTATTTTACCTACATGAATAGTACTTGATCCTTCTGAAATTCAAGTGATAGTTGCATGGCCTCAACCACAATCCATTACTGCTTTATGTGGATTCATATCATGATATTACCTCATAATAAGAATTGGTAATAGTTTCCTTGTTAATAAAGAAATCGATAATAATTTTCTTATTAGTACAAGAACTGATAATTTACTTTTATATTAGGTTAAAAAATTTAGAATACTTATCACTTATTAATATTATATATTCTTTAACTTTGATTTATTTCTTATTTAGATTATGATTATAACCTTTTTAAAAAATGTCTTTCTTATCGATTAGTAAAATTTTTGTCACATGATTGATGTGAAACTTTGTTAGATTTCAACTATATTCAACAATATAGGTAAACTAAGGGATAGTTTCAAGGAAAAAAACATTTGGAATTGTCTTTTCCGGGAGCGTATTATCCCATGACTCTATTAATAAGTCGGTAATATAAAAATGTAGTATATAAAATGGAGATTTTTGAGAAACATTTATTCGAAGAAGAGAAATGGCGTTGTGCCAAATCACTCTACTGCCGAAAAAAATCTTTACTTTAAACCTGTATTCCATTTTCTAAATTTTATGATTATTTTTAAAGTTAGGTTAATAATGTAATTAGTAATCACCACATAAAAATGAAGATAGTTAGAGGAAAAAAAAATTAGTATCATTTTAAAAAATTTCTAAATTATCGTGAAAGTTTTATCAATATTTTTAATGTATTATATTTCTATTGATTTTTAAAATACCTCAATGAAAATGACAATTTTTTTTTTTCAATTATTTATTCTCATTAATTGACTCACCAAAATAAGGGATAACACTACATTGGAAATCATTTCCAATTACTTTTAAAATTGAGGGTATTTATTGAAATAATTTTGAAAAGGTGAAGAATTTAGAGATTTTCAAAATAATAATTTAAACTTAATCTTATTTATAATTATTATATCTTAATTTGATAATTCTCTATTCTATTGGATTTATTATCTCATTTAAGCAAAAGTGCAAGATGAGATCTTGACAAGATACTCCATTTACTTATGTAATATTAGGCTTTTACCTTTTATGCACAGATTATTGCTGCAAAATTTGAACGCTCTTAGAGCCCACAGAACTTGATTCAGGTGCAAGACAACTAAACTTATTTGAATGGAATGATATTTATTCAAAACCAAAACCATTGTAACGAAAGATTGGAATCTAACATGCCCAATAGCAAGACAAAACCGTTAATATAATGTTGATAATTAACAGTAAAAATCTGTAACCAATTCAGCAAGTAAAAAGAGTTTAGTCTTCTTCGTTTGACTAAAGACATATCCTTTACATGGGGCCAATACCTTTAACATTAACATAATATAAGACATACATGTACATACATATATAGTTTGGAATGACATATTTGTAAGTTTAGGATGAAACCAAAATTAGTTTGACTCATAGTGCAAATGTCTCTATCTCTATCTCAAAGTTGTATTGTCTAGTGGTGGGCTTCACTTTGGTCTTCCTCCCAGGAGACTCACTCCCTTCACTCCTTCACTTTTCATAAACCCAAACACAACACAAAACAAAACAACACATCTCCCTCTCTCTTTCTCTCATTTTCTTCAAAAACACAAAACCCTACCTAACTCTTCACTTCACAACTACATGTTGATCAACTAGTTAACTAAATTTGCATGGCTAGTGGTGATGTTATATCTTCCTATATTCCCATCCTCTTGTTTCTTCTTTTGACACTCAATGTCATGACAAATACACCTACTCATGATGAGATCTATGGCTCTTTCTCTACTAATGATGTTCCTCATCCGGGTCGAAAATTCGGGCGGGTTAGGACCCGGAAACAGCCTTTGAAACAACAAATGATCTTCAACACAAGTGCTCATGAAGTTCCAAGTGGACCAAATCCAATTTCAAATAGGTAAATATATATATGTAATGTAACTACATGTTGATCATTTTGTATTTATTTTTGGGAAAGAATCTATGGACTACTCAATCATTCAACCATGAGGATGTATAAGAGATTCTCTTTTCTTTTTCTTTAGGTTTGTTTGTATGAATATAGTCATGATTATTATCCTACATTATTTGTTTTTTTTTTCCTTTTTGGGTAATTAGTAATAATGTTCTTTCTAACTTCCACTTGCATTATTAGGAAGTCCACTTAACTATCTTTTAAGTGTAATTAATTAATAATGATAATCAAAACAAGGAAAAAAAAGTGACCTCTATATTACAGTAGATCAGTGCAAATGATTTCACATGATAATAATTTCTTATGGGTATTTTGATTATTAATAATAGAAGAAAAGAGTAATAAAAATAATAAGTGAAAATGAAATATACATTAAAAAAAGGGTAAGGACATAATGATTTGAAAATGTATGTGGGTTTGGGGCTTTTGATTTTGAGGAGGGAGACTGAATAAGTAATAATTATAAGGGCCAAAAAGAAAAAGTCCAAAGACTGCATTGTTTTTCGTGTAAAGTAAGGACCTGGCCATTGGCATCCAAAGCAGTGGTGAAGAGTCCTTTTCAGTCATATTTACATTTCCGAATTGACCCTTGTATTTCTCTTATATTTACATTAATACCCTCCTGTCTATTGCTTTTCAAAGCAGAGTCCTTCAAAATCCATTTATGTCCTCTTCTGTATTTTCCGTGTCTCATCTTCTTGTTTGTTTGTCTATCAATTACATATTTTGTTAGTTAGGGTGCATATAGATATAAATGTGAGGGGTCCTCTAGTGAAGTAACTTCTTTTTCATATTTGAAATTCAATTCTTAAAATATTGAATTTCAAAAACAGTTAGTGGCTGTGTTAATCAATTTGCTTTTGATCATATTCCTCCAGCTTTAGAAAACTGTATAAGTAGCATATTTGTCTTATCAGATTTTGATGTCAAATGTGCATGTACCTTGAGAAGAATGTCATATGAATTCACTTGCCTTTTCCCAACTGGTGAAAAGAGAATAAATCTTTTGTTAGTTCTCCACTACTATCAACTTTCATAAGATGGGACATCATCAATGTCTCAGTGTCTAAATACCATTGTTATGTTAAGCTTATGGGTTGGTTTAATGTGGAGTGACTAAAAGAAGTGGTTGTCTGTCAAAATAAAGCTTTGTTTTTTGCTTTAAAGTGAACTGAAGCCCAGTCCCACTCCGCTCTTGTGTTTTTATTCGTGCATTAAAATTAATGCGAAACAAAGGCTGATAATCAATCATGCGTAATAAACTTTTTGGATGTGTTTTTTGGACACTTGGCGAACATGCATAGTAAGTTCATGATACAGCTGCTGCTGTTGTGGACCTCCCATCTTCAGTGTCCGGGTTTTGATGAAAATAATGCTCAGGAATCAATCAATATTAATTTGTTGTATAAAAAATAAATAAATACAAATGGAGGAAAATGGGAGGTAGGAGATTGACTCACCTCACTTTAACAAAACAAAAATAAAACAAGCAACTGCATTTAAAATTCGCGATTGTTTATTTTTATAGGCTATGAACACATCCATGACTCTCTCTAAAAAAATTCAACTCACTCTAATATCTTCTGTGATTCATTATAGAAAAAAAGTGAGTATTGAAGATCGTAAATTAAATAAATATATGGTAAAAATAAATAAAAAATAAATATAAGATCTTACGTAAAAATTCAAAAAAAAATTAAAAAGAATACGATCGTTAGAATGAAGAAATACCAATTCACTGTGTAACAATAATCAACCGTTACAATTGAAATATCACTCTCTCACTCCTTAATCCAATTATATTGATCATAATCTCACACAAGTTCTTCCTATATAGCTTTCACGGAATAATACAACTTGATCTTAGAACTCAAAAACTCCATGATTTCCAGTTCTCTATTGGCACCTTTAAACCTAACCAACAAAATCTACATTTTTCTATCAGGATAACTAATAATAGGTATAAACACTATATTTATAACAATAGGTTATTTACTCAAAGTAAACCTAAACCACTAAGAATACATTTTCCTATTTAGAATTCTCAAGAAATTTTTTCCTAATAGAATCTACTTTAGGAAATATTATTTCTAAGTTAAATATGATACTTCCAAAACAGTATTCGAGTCTTTTCTAAATTACCAAACTAGTTATGGATAAAGGAGTATATACGAAATTCTTATCACAATTTCAACTAACCACATCTTCACAAGAATTTCTTTTGTCCATTTTCGATGACCATGAATCAAAATAGAATCATCATACCCCACCATGAAAGTATACCCACTCAGGTACGATCCATCCTAAGATTAACCACTCCAGAACGATCAACCTAATTTTTTTCTTTTCGGTACATGTCGAAAAACTTGTTGAATAAACCATGGTGTAATTCCCTTCATCAGCTTTCAGGAACTTCATCAGCCGTTGACATACTTTCCACCACATCCACATCCAGATCATGCAGACCAGATGTCCGTCCAATTGTGAACACGCTAGAATTATTCCATCATATATCATGGCAACCTAGATGGATAAAAAATATGTCATAAGAACACCTATCTTAGCATACAATCAGAGCCTTCGCCGAACTACTCCTACAATCCTTCCTTATTCGAGTAAACCATACTGACACATAGAATAACAAAAAGAAAACGAAAATTCTATCAATGTCTAATTGTAGTTTTAAAGATATCGTCCCCACAGGGATTGTTTTGCTTAGAAAGAAAAGATACGATTTAGATCTAGATTGAATTGTAGAAAGAATTGATCAGCTACAGAATTGAAAAACTCATAAGATGCAATAAGAATTGTAGATACTTTTGACAATTATAACCATCATATGGAAGTTTTGCATTCTATTTTCAATGATCTGATGCAAAATCAAGTTGATGTATAGATCTCCATTACTAAAACCAAATTTGATTATACAATTCAACTTAAAATCTCAAATTTACCATCTAGATCATCTTTAATGATTTGTTAAAGATCTCTCGATTCAATTAACAAATCTCAGCTAAGGTGTTGCATATATCTCTATACTACAACTCAATTAACTGATCAAGCGCAATCTGTAGAAAATTGGATCTATTCTCTATCTCTAGTACATAGATCCTCTGTTCTTAGATCTGATACCTAATTGCCATCTCTGGTCTAAATCAAGCATCACAATAACAAGATTACTTAACTCTCGTCCTCGTAATTCAATAGGATCATGAAAACCAAGCAAATCTGGCTATGAATTAACACGAATTATGCAATCAAAAGTTGATATACAGCAGATCTGAGTAAAACAACAGAGTTATTAGCTAAGCACAATTTCTTTCCATATGCAATACAGTTCATAAACATCTTCACATGCTCATAAGACCTAAATCTTACCAAAGAAGTTAGAAGCTGAACTCTATCACTGTTTGCACTTCTTCACTTCAAGCTAAATCTCTGAGATCAAAGACCATAGAGCACAAAACTTCTCCGAGAAACTTCTCACAATGAGATCTAAAATGACAAAATGGAAGATTCTAGAAAATATCTCAAAATGTCAAAAGGTTCTAATTGCTTCAACTGAGTTCCTATTTATAGAGTTTCTCGGTGGCAATTCTGAAATAAAACTAAGAAAAAAAACATAAATAGGCGAAGTATCAATCCTCCATTTATGTCGCCTAAATTTAAACGACATTCTTCAATCCCGCTTACTTGCTCGCCAAAATTAAGCTTTCTAGGCGAAATATCTTTTACTTTTTTTTTCTATGTCGCCAACCATCTAGGCATTTTAAACTTCTTCTTGCCATCTTTATATTTTCCTAACAAAATTCTTCGGCGAGATAGATTAGAAATCGCCACCACGCATACTTCTTCCCCATGCGAAATTCATCCTTTTTGTCTTAGTTGTCGCCTGTATTTAAGGCGACATTTCTTTTCATTGCCTGAGGTTTTCGCCTGAATTGGTGACATGAGGTAGGTGATGAATACTTATGTTGCCATGCATCTTTCCTTCTAGGCGACTTCTATTGAATACGCTTTTTTCCTCGCCATCTTCATTAACTGTGTGGCGATATCCGTAGGCGACACAATGCTTTATTGAATTATTTCGCCATGATCTCGGGTTTTGAATAAAATTCCATTTGATCCTTTCTTTTTCTGCATTTTGTCATTTTCTGCTTCTTTTCCAGATCTTTTCATCCAAGTCCCTGTCTCAGTAAAATAGTCTAGAATTACTAGAAATCCATCCAATATTTCAACTCTTAAGCTCAATTTGTACTCATTTATACTAATAAAATACACCAAAATATAGGTAAATTCTAGACTTATCACCAGCCAATTGACAAAAAATTTCTCAACCCACAAAGATCCCAAAAACACCCCTAGTCAAACCCTCAATTTTATTTTCACTATTAAACCAGACTTGACTCTTTGCCTACATCTTTTTAATCTTTAATTGCGTTAATAGAGAATCTCTAAAGTCTCAAAGCTAACTTATAATGACAATCATACATGTCGTAGATCACCAGCATCATCGTTCGAGAACTACTATCAAAACTTCTACATCTATATGACTATCACAAACTAGATCTTGATAACACTTGCGAATATTTTTTTTACTTTGACTTTTTTTTCCTCATGCTACTAGCTTCAAAACTCGATCAAGAAAACCAGATCTATATTGTCAGACCTTTTAGAAACTCTAGGAAATTTACCCATCCTTCAAAACCTTTCACTTTCATCAAACCTAATCCATATTTACTTTGACCAAACCAAAACTCATGGACCACTTCAACACCAGCGCTAGCTCATGAATTAGGGCTTAGATACCAGTTATTGGGAAAAACTCTGCTAGCCCGATACCACTTGTTGAACAAATCGGTGACCCATTGCAGCGGAGACGAGTATTGGTACCCATAAAATAAATAAATATACATAAGGTAAGAAAATAGAGATAGAAAATACGACACAAGATTTTACATGGAAACCTAAAGCGGAAAAATATCACGGTCGTCCAGACAATGAGAGACCAATTCACTATGTAATTATAATCAATATTTACAACCAGAATACCACTCTCTCACTCCCCAACCTAATTACAATGTCACAGTCTCACATACAAGCTCCCTATATGGCTCTCACGGGATAACAAGACTCGATCTTAGAACTCAAGATCGCCATGGTTTCTAGGTCCCTATTAGCCACCTCTTAAACCTAACCAATCAGGTCTACATTTTTGTCTCATGATACCTAATAGTAAATATAAGCTCTATATTTATAACACTATTTTACTTAGTTAAAATAAATTTA
The DNA here is from genome assembly GCA_031304145.1 of Cardiospermum halicacabum. NCBI lineage: Eukaryota > Viridiplantae > Streptophyta > Magnoliopsida > Sapindales > Sapindaceae > Cardiospermum > Cardiospermum halicacabum. The sequence goes on from CM062395.1 coordinate 20,082,176, forward strand.
AACCGCTAAGAAAATATTTTTCCTACTTAAGATTCTCACTGATATTTTTCCTAATAAAATCCACTTTAGGAAATACCACTCCTAATTAAATATAATGCTTCCCAAAAATATTGTTTGAGTCTTTTTTAAATTACCAAATTAGTTATGGATACCAAAGTATATACGAAAATCTCATAACAATTCCAACAGACTCATCATTCTCAATACAACAACATGACACGTAGTATATGTGTGAGAATCCATTAAATGCTAACTATATTACAATAATCCTTTTTAGATTCTAGCAATCTTGAAAAATTACTGCCTTATTTAAAAAAAGTTAATAAAAAAAATCCAGCAGATAAAAATAGACAGAGGGAAAAAGAGGACATTCGAATCAAGACATTATAGAACCCCCTAATTTATTCAGCTAATCTGGAGAGTCTTTACATTCCTATATCATCAAACATTTTTCGAATATTGAATTTAGTAATGTCTTCGTTACTAAATCTGCCAGATTGCTTAAAGATCAAATTTACTTCATGTCAAATTTTTTTGGAATCTTAGAATTCATGGGTGTAGAAAAAATTGGCGATATGTGCTTCATTCTATCCCCTCTGATGTTCCCTCGTCTCATTCGGGTGATACAAGCAACATTATTCTCATAAATAATTATTGTCTCATTTAATTTTTACATGAATTTTGAATATGATGTATAACTTATCTCAACCAGACACATTCCCGACTAGTTTCATGCAATGCTACAATTTCATTATGATTTGAGGAATAGCAAACTAATTTTTCTTTATAGATCTCCAAGAGATAGATGTGTTATTATATGTAAAAATATATCTAGTTTGAGAATGAGCATTATGTGGATTTGAAAGATACTCAGCATCATCAAAATAAATTAATGCATAGTGATCATCTGAATTTGAATAAAACAGCCCCAAATTAATATTTCTCCAAAGATATCTGAAAATATGTTTAATTTCATTCAAATGACGATGAGTCGAAGAAAAATTGTATTTAGCCAATAAATTTATAGAAAAGAGACTATCTAGTCTTATTCATTAGACTAGATATTAGAATGTCACCAATTGCACTCAAATATGGTGTTCTAAGATCCAATATATTTTTATCATCACCATTGGTCTGAGTGGATCCTTTTTGGGATTAAAAAAGAATAACCATTAAGGTGTTTATTGAATGACATTTTTCTAAATTTAATCATTTTAAAAAATTTTCTGAATAAGCTTTTTGATGGATAAAAATTTCATCATTTTCATGTTCAATTTCCAATCCCAGACAATATTTTATTTTTCCCAAGTCTTTCATTTTGTATTCTCTTTTCAAATATTTAGCATTTTCTTGGATTTCATCTTGTGTTCCAATTAAATTTAAATCATCAATATAGCTACTATTGTTGCAAATCCATATTTCATTTTTTCTAATGAATACACATGGACAGATAACATCATTTATGTACCATTCTTTAATTAAATATTCACAAATACGATTATACCACACCCATCCAAACTATTAATCCATATAATGACCTTTGTAATTTCGTTGAGTATAACTATAAAAGTTTATTAATTTCAGAAATTTTTAACCTTTCTGAAATTTGCATGAAAATTTCTATATCTAGGGAACCATAAAGATATACGGTTACCAAATCCATTAACCTCATTTCTAGATTTCTTTCTTTGGTCAGTCCAACAAAAAAATTGAAATGTAATTGTATCCATCACAGGTGAATACATTTCATCAAAATCAATCCTAGTCCTTTGTGAGAAACCCTAAGCAACCAATTGGACTTTATATCTCGGAATTTTATTTTCTCATTTTGTTTTCTAATAAACACCCATTTATAACCAACTAGTTTAATAACTTCTTGTGTTTCAATTATGGGTTTGAAAACCGTTTGTTTATTCAGTAAATTAAATTCTGCCTAGATTGCTTTTTCTTTTCTTTTCTTTTATATTTGTTCCTTAGATTCATTTATGGATTGTGGTTCAAAATCACCATTCATCACCTAAATAGCTACTATAACGCCCAACCCTCGGCCACGGCCGAACCGCAAACGGAGACCGGAACGTCACATTACAATCAATCATTCAATACAATTAATGCAGAAATTATACATTAATATTATAATTACCCTGTTATAAAATAAATAACTTGAACCTGTTTCGAAAACATTGACATAATTCATGTAACGCATTTGAAAATATAACCTGCTCGCAAAACATAACAATTATTCGGATAACATTTACAGTTTCCAAAATATCATGACCAAAACATAAGGTCTTAAAGTACCATGAAAGTTTACATATCCTTAAAAATAGTCTAAAGAAAATAAATGACAATTCAAAATAAAGTTTCCAAAATTTATGAAGACTCGACATGCTTTAAATTTAGTTGTTCAAGGAATGATAAGGTTGGTGGAGAGACAACTTGTTCAAAGAATAATAAGGTTGGTCTGTGGTTAAATTTAGATAAAGGTTAGTTCTTTGTAGGATTTTGACTAGATAATTAGTATACATATAGCTTCCATTTTTGTTGTGGGGAGTCTGGGGAGCAATTATCATTCCTTATCAAATTCTAAACTGGTTGGTGGCAGTTATTTATGAAAGTCTATAGCTAGTTCCGTTTAGATTCTTCTTGCTGTTTTTTTTTTATCTTGTTGGCTATGTTGATGTGATGAAATGTGTTCTTTATTAAGGTTGAAATTTGCTTGATTGATCATATTAATGACTGTTGAAGTCTTGAGATAAGTAATTAGGTTTGACTTGGTAGGATTTTAGGACCTGTAGTAGAAAATCCCTGGGATGGGGAGTGTATACTTCTTGAATTCCTTTTTGGATTGTGTGGTTTAGAGATCTCTATGGTGCTAGCTCTTTGTACTGTTGAACTATGGTAGTTTAAGCAAAACATGTGTCTTTATTTATTCAAACATGGATAACTACTTTTATTATTCAAAGGAAACTTAAGTTTTATCTGGTTGGTTTGGTTTTCCATCATTTATGTGAGATTGATGGTGAGGTGTCCTGTCTGCTTGCATCATTTACTTATTTTAATGGAACTTGGTTGGTACTGTGAGCATTTCTGGGTTTTTTGCTTTGCTTATTTGTCTACTTACTTTCATCTTGATTAAATATATCATACTTTAGCTGATGTTTATGCAGAATCTCGGCTTGATTGTTTGTGCATCTGATATAGAATATTGTGTGAGCTGTGAGTTAATTCTGTTGTGGGCAAACAAAAGAAATGTACATAAAACAAAATGCATCTAATGGTAATGCTTTTTTAAAATGATCTTCTTTCTTGCCTTAATCAATTATGCATAATTTATCTTATAATATTGTTCTTAGCTTGGATGATAATAACTTGGATTCTATTCTAACGTAATATTAAAAACACATCTTTTGCAAACTTTGAGCTTCATTGCCATTAGGTACTAAGTGTTTTTCTTTCGATTTTTTATATAAGAGTATGCTTTGGTTTGTGTGTGTATATGATGATGGTAATTACACTGTTTGGAACATAAGAAAGTTGGTCTTGAAAGTCTTTCAAATGTTTATGGGGCTGAGATTCTTCCATTATTGATCCCTACTTTACATATATCTCTTCAGTAACTCTACTTTTTTTATATATAAAATTCTTTAATGCTTTCTCATTCAATTAACTCTACTGCTATAAAACTGTTAAAGTGGTATTATAGGTTACTTATTTTCCTATTTTATCTTTAGTGCAATGGTTTTTAATAAAGTCGTAAAATTAGAGGTGTCTATTTTATTTTTCCTATAAGAATATGAATGATACATGCTGATAAAGAATGGTGTACTTTATTTGTGATAGGTCTATTTGATATGACTAGTTGTGAGGCAAGTCAATTTAACACTTTCATAGGAAATGGTAGTGAGGATGATGATATTGGGAAGGAAAATGTAGCAAAGATGATTATAATGCATGAGTCACCTTTAGGTTTTGTGGAATACACTGGGCTTAGGGAGATGATGAAATATTGCCAACCCAAGTTTGAGTCAATGAGTAGAAATACAATGAAGAATGAGATTTTTAAATTTTATAACAGTGAAAAGGAGAAAACAATGAAGTTGTTAGAGGGATTGGATAGTAGGGTCGCAATTGCTTCTGACATGTGGACATCAAGTACCAAAATGGGTTATATGGTTGTGACTATGCATTTTATAGATAATTCATTGATATTGCATACTCAAATTATGAATTTTATTCGTATTTTGAGTCCACATAATGTTGAGTCTCTAGGTGCTGAATTGATGAAGTGTTTGCTTGATTGGAATGTAGATAGAAAATTATCTACAATCATATTTGATGATTGCTTTACTAATGATTTCATGGTTGAAAAAATTAAGCATAAATTTTCCAGATCATTGTTGTTGGGTGGTAAGCTGGTACACATGCGTTGTTGTGCCCATATTCTAAATCTAGTGGTAAGAGATGTGTTGAAAGTGATTGGAGATGTCATTGAGAAAGTTATGGATATTGTTAATTTCTAGACAGCATCAAGTAAGAGAATAAAAGCATTTGAGTTTGCAGCAACTCAATTAAAGATTAAGTATACTAGAAAACTCATGCTCGATTGTCCTACTAGATGGAATTCTACCTACTTCATGTTATCAGTGGCATTGATGTACAAAGATGTCTTTATGCGTGCACAACAACATGAGCCATAGTACAAGAGTTTGCCAACTGACTTAGAGTGGGAGCTAGCAACAATTATGTTGAAGCATTTAAAGCCATTTTACTAAGCAACAGAGTCTTTTTCAGGTTTTTCTTTTCTTATATACAATCAATATTGTGATATTTAGAATGTTACTTATTAGTTTTTTTAAAAAATATTTTATAGGTACCAATTATCCCACCTCCAATATAGCATTTTCTATTATTTGCAAAATAAAGAAAATCATGGGTGGTTGGGTTACTTCAGAGAATGAAGTTATAAGAACAATTGCAAGGGGGATTGCCAAATTTGAAAATTATTGGAGAGATATACCCGGTGTGATGGCCATAGCATCTTTTTTAAACCCTAGGAATAAGATGCTATTACTAGAATTTTAATTTAGGATGTTGTATCAGTCTGATGCTATTCCTCAACGGGATAAGGTGATAGAACTTATAAGAGAATTGGTGAAGGATTATGAATTTTGTAATTCTTTGAATTCGAGTTCAATTGAAGAGGTTGGAGAATCTTCGCTTTTCAGATCCTCTAGTATTCTTCTTCTCCTCCCATCTTCTTCAATATTAAAAACTCTATTCTCCTTTATAACTATCCCCTATTAAACCTCTTCTCACTCACTCACCTGGCAAGACCCTCCTCCTCAGTTTCAATCTTGTCATCGACGGCGTAACTGATTCGTTTTCGCACTTGGGCAAGACCCTTCTTTTTTTTCGGGAACTGGGTTGGATCCCGTTGTGTAAAATTCGATACCTTTAGTGGAGGATTTTAAGAAAGGTATTGAATGTGTTGTTTGTTTGTCAGAGCTTGTTAGTGGAGAAAAGGCGAGGTTTTTACCTAAATGTAATCATGGTTTCATGCTGAGTGTATTGATATGTGGTTCCACTCTCATTTTACTTGTCCTCTTTTTAGAAACCTTGTTGTTGATGATGTTGTTTAACAAGATGGGTTTGTTAGGGTTGAGGTTGTGGAAGTTGTTGTTGATGGTGATAACGGTGGTGGTCATGGTCCGTCTGGTTTAATTGAGTCTCTTGTTTTTCCTACTAATGTGTTGATTTCAGGAAATGAGTGTCAAGTTAGTACTAGTGGTGGTTTGGAGATGAAGGAGGCTCAATCATCATCTTCTTCATATTCCACATCTTATTTAACTTCATCTTCTAATTCAATGGTGATTCTTAATGTAGAAGATAAGGAAGAAAAACCTGGTATGCAACCAACAAGGTTGAGATCATTCAAGAGACTTTTAAGCAGAGAGAAGAAAGTAGTGAATTCAACTGATAGTTCAAGCAATGAAGATTGGAGATAAAATTTAAATAGATAAGATAAAGATAATTTCATTGATTTGAAAACGCATAGATAGGTTTTGATGTAGTCTGCAGATATATGAGAATTTACAGAGATTCTTCATTCATGTACTTTTGTTATAAATTGTATAGCTAATTAAATTCAATGATTTCACAACTTTTTTGAGTACTTGATGATAGATAAATCATAAACAACCAACGACATTAATTAAGTAACCAAATAAATAGGAGAATGGAGGTTTTATTGGGGAATAATTATGGAGGAGATTGAGGTTTTAATATTAAAGAAGATGGAAGGAGAAGAATAAAGTGTCTAAATAGAGAGGCGGTGTTGTTGACTTGTATTATGGTCTTCATGTACGATTTAAACGTTTTCCCATTGTTAATTATTTTACTACTGCATTACAAAAGCTAATTTCTGTTTGCCAGCTTTTTATTTTATTTTATTCTTTTTTTTTTTTAAATGTTAGACGTGTCAATTTTTGTTGGTGTATTAGGAGTGGAAGAAATTCCCATCAGCTAGGGTTGAACAATATGGTGGTCATAATGGTTGACTGTGATCTATGAATATGACATGCATATTTTGGTTTGTTTGGCTCCAACTATGATATTAACATGTTAGAGTCATCTCATTTATTTGCTAAACTTGTTGCAAGTATTGCTCCTAAAGCTCACTATATAATTCAAGGGGAAAAAAACTACAATTAACCTGTTTTATTTTATTTGACGCTTAATATAAATTTGATGTTGTATGACTTTTAAAAATATTTACAACAAACAAATTTATAACGTTTTGGTATTTTATATATTTATATATAAAAAAAAAATCTGCAATACAATAAATCAAATTTGTCTTTAATAATTTTACAAATGCGGTAAATATCGCACCCTAATTTAGTTAATACGGCACATTTCCTAATTTTATCCTTATTTTTATTTATTAATATATTTTTAATTAATTAATACTTTAATTTAGAATGTCTTAATTCTATTTATATATACCCTTTCTCTTAATTAATTGATATTGTAATTGATGAATGTCCTAATACAATTTATATTTAAATTTTATATAATTAGTAATTCAATATATAGAGTTTCATTGATATTTAAACTAAAGAGTTAATTATTTGATTTGGATAGATTTTATATGCCTCAAGACTTAGATTTGAAGTTCTAATTGAAGCCACTGTTTGAATCACTATTGAATATTGTTTGTTGTGTTATTGCCAGTAGTTTAATAAGAAAACTTGTTTATATATAAAGTGTATCTAATGGGTTAGGACAATGAGAGCAAAATATAATACCAGTTTCTTAGGGTTTTTATACTTATTTTTTAAATTTTCAAAATAATGATATTTTTTTTATATTATTATATTTAAATTAAATATTTTTATTTTAAATTAAAAAAATTATTAAGGACAAAACTGTAAATTATAGAGTGATAGGGTGCGGCATTTACCAATGCCCTAATTTTATAATTTACATATTTTTTTATAACAATTAAATCAATTAATAATGCATTGGATATTAAATCAAAACACAAAATCTTCACTACATATATTTTTTCAATGTTCAGCTTCAATATATAAAATATAATAATTCAAATTATAAATACTTTCTCTATATGTTTTTTAATAACCATATTTTTCACATATTAATCTCTAACTTAAATTCATCCATCGATAGCAAATTAAATATATATAAAAAAAAATGAAATCACAGATATATTTTTTCTTATACATGATTCTGTAACTCAAATTCCAATCATAAATATGCTATGTATGCATTCTTCTATATTCATATTTCATATATTAGGTGCTCAAATTCTATAAATTTATAATTTCCACAAAAAAATAATATGGAAAGTCATAAGAATATTAAGATATATTATTTGGGCAATACTTTATTCGATTTATATTTATTATAAAAATTAATATGAGAAACTTACTTTTAGTTTCAACATATATGTAAATTTTAGGAAGATTTCCAAAAAGCACCGCAGGTTTGGCCTATTAGCAAAAAAATCTCATTTATTTTATTTTTAGCCAAAAAAACCTAAACTTAGTATTATTCCATTTTTCCATCCAAGTTACTGTTTATCCATTAGTGATGAATAGTAACCGAGGAGAATTTCCTTCTTTTTCTTTTTTTTTTTCAAATTTTTATTTTTCTTCTTTTTTAAGGAAAAAATAAAAGGAAAAAAAAAAGAAAAAAGAAGGGAAAAAATGGAAAAAGAAGGGATTTTTTTATTTTTAATTTTAATTTTTAAAATTTTAAAATTTTTGGTTTTTAAAATTTTAACAATTTAAAAATAAAAAATAGAAGAAGAAAAAACAAGAAAAAGAAGGAGAAAAAGAGAAGAAGATTTTTTTTTTTATTTTTTAATTTTTAAAATTAAAAGGAATTAAAAAAATGAAGGGAAAGAAGAAAAAGAAGAAAGAAAATGAAATTTTAATTTTTATTTTTAAATTTTTAAGTTTTTTCAATTTTTTAAATTTAAAAAATTTATCATTTAAAAAGAATGAATAAAAAGAAGGAAAAAATAAAAGAAAAAATATAAATAAATAAGAATAAATAAAAAGAAGGGGAAAATGAAAACTTTTATTTTTTTAATTTTTTAATTTTTTTGAATTACAAAATAATTATAATAATGCCCCTCTATTACTATTTATCACTGACGGATGAACAATAACTTGGATGGAAAAACACAAGTTCAGATTCTTTTGGCCTAAAACGAAACAAAGTAGGTTTTTTTTGGCTAATAAGCCAAACTTGCGGTGATTTTTTAGGGAATCTCCCTAAATTTTAATAGACTATTTTAACAATTGGGAGATTTAAAAAAAAAAAATAGATTTACAATTTGAAAAAAAAAATCTTGAATTTTAATAAAATAAAAAATTAAAAATGTTTGTTTGTACCAACAATAGCTCACAACAAATTTATTTGAATTAGGATTTAGAATGGAAAGTAAGATTCTCATTGGATTTGTAATTGGATGAAAATAATAAATTGAGATTTGGGGCAATACAATCATTTCGAATAGGAATTCTCTCACTTTCCTTGCCATATCTCTCAATCTCTCTCTTATGTCATTTGAAAGATGAAGAAAAAAGAATTCTAGAGTCCCCTCTTCTTCTTACGTTCCTATACTCATATAGTGTTCATTGTTCTTCCTCTTTATCCTTGGTCATCGTGTTTATCTGGTTATTAAAGGTGTTCTGCTTCCTTTTACCTAGTTTGAGTCATCTTTCTTCCTCCCCAAGTTTTCCTTGACTTCTTGTAAATTCCAAACATCTTTGTTGATTAATTTATGTCTTCTTTCTTTAGCCTTCCTCGTTTTACTAGATGTCGAATTCGTCTTTCGTACTTCAGACCTTGTTCCTTTATTGTGGTATGACAGCTAGCCTTGATGGTGATGGCGAGTGAATCCAGCGTTGGGCTCAAGTGCTTCTCTTTTCTCGCTGCTTTTTACATATCGTGTTTTCTGATTTTCTAACATCTTGCTTTTGACTGGTCTTCTGCTAATTAGTCCTAACGTGTTTTTTATTTTTTTTTTCTTTTCTCTCCCTGGGCTTCACTCTATTGATTCGTCCCACTAATCCATTTGATCCATATCTTAATTCTAATTTTTAATCTCAAACAATAGCCCTAATCTTGGTCAATGATGTGAGACTGAAGCAGGCTAAGATTACCATATTAGTTCAGTTTGCATGCCTTTTGGGCTATCACAAACTAAGGTTGGGTTCGTGCTTAGGGCTTAAATCTCAGGCTCTATCTCTCAATCTGGCCCATGTTTTCTCAACCCTAACATTATGGTTCCAATCCAACGAGCTATTTCTTTTTTCCATTATAATCTTACTACCTCGGTTTCTTCCCACTCTTCTAATTATGAGGGAGCAGTTAGCCGTCTTGTCACCCATTTTCTTCTCTTCTTTTTTAGACGTTTGGGTTTTCAAACAGATGTGCATGCCTCTACGTCTTCTCAAGATGCCCTCTTTTATTTCATCTCCTTGGTGCGGAGTCTTCACCTTATTTGTTCCATATTTTCTCTCCAATTAGGTAAACTTAATTCTCGTCTCTTTGATATTCATCATTAACTTTAAGTTATTTCTTCGTGATAACTCTGGCGGTGATCATTGCTCCGCTTCATCACCCACCTGCTTCGTCCCCTCTCCATCTCCTAATTCTTCTGGTAGCAGAACTGAAGACATAGGGGGTTAGTCATTGCCCATTGTTGTTGAGAGTTAGGATTCGCTTTTGCATTCCAGGAAATGGTCGTTCACTAGAAGTCTCACTAAGCGTGTTCGTGGGCCTAGTCTGTCTCAGTCAAAGGGTGAATCTGTGTCAAAAAATCCATTAGGGGTTCCTTTTGAGGCTCTATCCTCATGCCAGGTCGTTTCTCCTCATTCTATTTCTACGGTTCGTCGTTCAAAGGCAGTTAAAAATATCAAGCCTTACTTCGACACACTGATTTCTAAAGCTTCCAGATTTGTCTTAGATCTGGTCCTCAACACTTTGAAGTTTCCGAGGGGTGTTAACATTAGGATTCTGCATCACTCTGAATGCCCCTCTCGCCCTCATGTTAGTGAAGTTGCTATTAACGTCCACTCCTTTCGGCTAGGCTTGAAACTTCCAATACAGCCTTTTATTCGTAATCTTTTGAGTCATATGGGTGTAGCCCTTATCCAACCTCATCCTCACTTCTTCAAGTTCGCCATCTCTTGCCGAGATTTTTGGATTACCCATGGCTGGGGTGACCCTGATTTTGAATACTTTGGTGGAATCTTACAAACTATTTTAACCAGCCATGGTTCTGTAGTGGCCAAGTCATGACATGTCTTTCTTAATCTTGTGCCGTTGGACCCTTTCATCGACAGGAAGTGGGATTTGAAGTGGGTGTTCATGTCAGGAGATTGGGGACAAGAGGTGATGGAGAGAATGTTCACCATGTTTTTCCTACCACTATTAGTCATTCGGGTGCTCATCCTGCATGTTTAATTTATACTTACGTTGCCGCTTCTCTTACTACATTAATGTGTCTATATTTTTCTGCTCTATTTGTTATAGTCAATATTTGGAGTACACAGACCATTCTCCCATCTGCTAGGATCAAGACCTTGAGCGATTTCGTCTCTGGTTAGCAATTTTGTGCCCTTATACTCCTTTTTTTTGGCTGCTTTTTATTTTTCTAAGATGTTGTTATTTCCTATTTTGTTATCCTTGTTAGCCTCCTATTCTCAGTTGGGTCGTTCGTCCTCATCCTTTTCTCTTAGGGGTTATGCTTCTCCTACATTACCTAGTTCTCCGTATCCAAAAATGGCCGTGAAAGACGAGGCGCTTGGACTCTGTGGTAATAGTAAGGTTGTAAGTGACGAAAGGTTTATTGACCATCACTCCTTCGGCTTTAGTGCATGACAACTCTCCAAAAGAGCCTCTTCCTCCAACTGCTTCCGGTACTCCTTCTACTTCTCGCCCTCCAATCGGTCTAAAGGACCTAGTTCTTCTTCCTTACTTGCTGATTTACTCAAAGACGTTATAGCCTTCTTTCTAAGAATCTTAATACTGATAATATGTGTCAAGTGAGCTCTGATTCCCTTTCGTAGGCGTTAGATTGCTCTGGTGCTGTTTTTTGCCTGGTAAGTTTTTTTTATATCCCTTCTCTGGATTATGTTGAACTGTCCAGATCCTCTCTCCAATTTTTTTTTGTTGATTAATTATTTCAATCTCATACACGCTCACTATGTTAGCTGCCTTGTGCTATCTACTTTTTCTTCCTTTTTGGAGAATGTATCTTTTTGGTCGCACTTTATACTTTTATGCATATGTGACTCACACTTTTTTTATCTCACGTATATTGTTTTTCTCACCCTTTGTAGACTTCATATTCTATCCTATGCACCAAGAAATTGGTCGATTCTCTTCTTAACAACAATAAGAAGTTAATTGAGAGTAACAAAAAGCTGACTGGGAGGGTTCGTGAATTGACGTCCGAGCTTTTTGATCTAAATAACAAGACGGACTACTTTCGTGATCAGAAAAAAAAATCTTTGGAGTTATCTTTTGCCTGCATCAAAGAAAAGTTGAAGATTGAGATTGAGCGCTGTCAGGTCCTAGAATCTGACTCCGCTTCTTTGATGCGTCGAGGCTTTACTATTGCTCAGGAGATTGCGCGACTGCACCCTGATCTAGATCTTTCCATTTTGAGTATGCCTTCAGCAAGTATTGCTTCACTAGTCCCGTCGCGGTTCTCTCACCTCTTCAGGACGAAGCTGCCAACCCCGGAGCTGCTGGCGCCGAAGACGATCCATCAGAGGAGGATAAAGCTTGATGTCTTAAGGCTTTAATGTTATGCCCCCTTTTATATTTTCCTTCATGGACTCTGTTTTTAATAGTTGATGATTTTAAGATTTTTTGGCCTTTGTCATATAGCCTGTTATGTGATCTCTCGACTATTAGGTACTTAGTTCCTTTTTCAAGCCATTTTCCCTTTTGATGTAGTCCTTATCTTTCTGTAGCTTTGACTTTGAATTGATGTTGATTCTTATGTTTATGTTTGTTTTTATGATTTTGTGTTTGCCTTTATATCTTGTTATTGTTCCAGGTTGTCTCCTGGAACTTTCAAGAATTATTGCCACCATTTTGGGGCTTTGCAATAGCTTTTTTCTTTGCAGATATTGTAATTGTATGTGTCCACCGGGTAGCAACCATCGGTGTTTTAATTTTTCTGTAATCTTATATAGGCTTTGTTGGATTCTGACCTTTTCTGGTCATTTGTGGATTATTTTGCGAGCTTTTCCCAAGTTTGAGTGACCAGATTCTAACCTTTTTTTGCCACTTGTAAATCGTTTTGGGAACTTTTGCCCAAGTTTGGTTATTTTAGTCTCGAGCCCCAATAATTTTATTGACAGACTCAAAATTTAAAGTGGCAGCCCCGGATAAAATCCTCGGGGACTTAGGGCGATCCGAGACTTTTCGCTCAGGATTTGAAGCAGCAGCCCTGGATAAAATCCTCGGGGACTTAGGCCGATCCGAGACCTTTCGCTTAGGATTTTCATTTCAAACTTTTTGTTTGACCTTCTTACACTATAGCGTTGTGCTTGGATGCTTTCAAAGGGAATTTTTCTGTTAATTTCTCGCACTCTATTCCTAAACTTGATATCGTAGTTGTCTATTTACCTTGGCTTGAATGCAATTTCAGCCAAATGAAGCGGTGAAGGACCGGCTTATAGTTTTCTATAACTTTAACTTTTACAAAACAGAGTAGGCATATGATATAATTTAAGATTGTAGAATTACTATATGGTTGCAATTTCTCTTTTCATAATGTAATAGAAGAAATATAGCGCAAAAGTAGCTACCACAAAGGAGATAAAATCTATAGCTAATCTATATAGTTACCAGAGTAAGGAATTTGATTGTGAACCTGAAAATTGAAGGAAAAGATTCACGTCATGCTGAAAATTGAGTCTTGCGCATCCTTCGGCACTAATATGCTCTTCACGCTAAATGACTTAATATCAAAGCTTTCATCTCTTCGAGTTAGTTGAATTTCTCTTTCTTTCAGACATTATTTAGTGTGGAGATTGGCCTCATTTACCGTTGGATATATGTGAAAAACTTCCTCCATTAATTCTCTAATTCTTTCTGCATCATCTCATCTACCTAAACTCACATAAGTATTAGATGGAAGCGAAAGCTGCATAACTTTACTTTGCCTGATCTTCAGCCATTCCATAATCGCCCAACCCTCTGATTTCTCCAAAAATTCTACAACGTCTCTTTGGTTCCGAATACCCCTAGTTCCATAACTTGGTTATGGTATTTGGTCACACAATCCTTCAGACTTTCACTCTTTATTTGCTTGATGTATTGCAATGTGGTGGGATCTCGTGGTGGTGACTTTGCTCCTCGAATCTGGGTAATCAATTCTTTTGCTAAAATTGAAAATAAGTCCATGCTCGCGGTTGCCAGACACTTGAATTGTTCTCTTGCTGGTCCCTCAAAGGTGAGTGGAAAGACCCGACACATGTAATCGTCTCCTATCCTCTACAATATCATTTATTCTCTAAAGTTCTCCACGTTGCTACTGAGTCAGTTGCTCCTCTATATTTTTCCAAATATGACATTTAAATTTTTTTTTGGGTAGGTTTGTAGACATAGCTCGCTCCGCCAATGACTTGTCAAGTGGCTCAATCACGCTCAGCTCTCTATTTCTTTCCTTAGCTTGCTTTAACAACGAAGATTTCACGACGCAGCTCTTTGATTATAATCTCTATATTCGACACTTTTGTTTCAAGATTTACATTATTCACTTGCTTCAATACTTTAGTTTCTTAGTTCCTTGCACGTTCTTGGAGTTTAAATGATGATGTAGCCTTGCACGTTTCCACTTTAGTTCTTCCTCTTCAGCGTAAGACTCCATGTCTGAAAGGTCTTCACCGCCTTCTCTCCTAGTTTCCTTGGTAACAGGTTCACTTTCTCGTTCATCCCTCGACTTGCTTAAGGTTTCACGACTGATTTCGGTTCCATGTCTCTCTCCTACCAGCTGATTCCTTGATCTCAAGATCTTTGACTTGTTCTCTTCCTTGATTATGCGCTCTATCTTGTCCTTCATAACACGCATTCCTTCCTCTAAATCATCGGTTTCATCTCGAGTGGTATCTTCCTGCTTTGAAGGTTCTTCCAGGTGTATGGGTATCTCGATCAAGCCGGCCATCATTTCACTGACCACTGCATTCCTTGAGTTATTTATGGTTGGGCAGCAAAGCTTTTTGTTCGGCTCCCCACAGATGACGCCAATTGTTTTAACCAAAAATAGCTCACAACAAATTGATTTGAATTAGGATTTAGAATGGAAAGTAAGATTCTCATTAAATTTGTAATTGGATGAAAATAATAATTTGAGATTTGGGATTGTGAATGTGATTACAATACAATCACTTCGGATAGGGATTCTCTCACTTTCCTTGCCATATCTCTCAATCTCTCTCTTGTGTCGTTTGAAATATGAAAAAAAAAAAAAAAGAATTCCAGAGTCCCCCCTTCTTCTTACGTTCCTCTGCTCATATAGTGTTCATTGTTCTTCCTCTTTATCCTTGGTCATCGTGTTTATCTGGTTATTAAAGGTGTTCTGCTTCTTTTTACCCAGTTTGAGTCATCTTTCTTACTCCCTATGTTTTTCTTGACTTCTCCAAACAGCTCTGTTGATTAATTTATGTCTTCTTTCTTTAGCCTTCCTCGTTTTACTAGATGTCAAATTTGTCTTTCCTACTTCAGACCTTGTTCCTTTATTTTGGTATGACAGCTAGCCTTAACGGTGATGGCAAGTGAATCCAGCGTTGGGCTCGAGCAGTGGGGGATTTAGTGTGATGTCGACGCTGTCAATTGACAGCGTTTGACCTTGAAAAATTTAATAATATATATATATATATATATAACAAGAAAAAAAAAATTAAACTCTTACAATAAATTTCAACATTAAAAGAGATATTATAAATAGCTTTTCTCGTATATCAATGAAAAGATATCAATGAAAGAGTAGTTTTTGACTTTCATTAATTGGATGGGGTTGTTTTCTAAGCATTAAAGTCAAAAAGGCCGACTGAATGATAATATATCTCAATTTATTTTTATTTTTTAAAAATATGAAAACCAAAAATCAAATTTTTGATACTCAAATCAATTTGTTCATATTATCTCTTTTTATGTGTTAAAATACTTTTTAATATAATTTTATTTTATTTAAATAATTGACATCATTTAATTTTTTTCTAGATCCGCCCCTGGGCTCGAGTGCTCCTCTTTTCTCGCTGCTTTTTACATATTGTGTTTTCTGATTTTTTGACATCTTACTTTTGACTGGTCTTTTGCTAATTAGTCCAAACATACTTTTATTTTTTTTTCTTTTCTCTCCCCGGGCTTCACCTTATTTATTCGGCCCACTAATCCATTTGATCCATATCTTAATTCTAATTTTTAATCTCAAACAATGTTAGTAGTGAAAAAATATCTACGATGAAAATTCGAGAGTTGAAATAGATTAGGAGTACATTTGATATTAGATTTTTAATTAGATGTTAGATAAGCGTTTCAGATAACATTAGCAATTAGTTGTTAGATTAGATTTTAAATTAGCTGTAAAATTAGCCGTTGAATTAAATGCTTGGTATTAATTTTAATTTTTAAATGAGTTGTTTGATATAAAATTACTAAAATTTATTATAGATATAAATATAATTTAGAAGATAAGAATGTAATCAATTATAAAATAAAGAATAATAAAGTAAATCACTATTAGCGTTCGGGTTGAAAGTTATATTCGATAGCTTTCTTAAATGCTATCTTAAATACTATCTTAAACGCTAAACGTATTTTAAACGTTGTTACCAAACATGTCTCTTTTAAAAAAGTTAATACCTAATTTAAACGCTTTCTTAAATGCTAATCGAAAAATTTTTCCAAATCTACTTAAAAATAAAATAAATCCAAAAATAATAATGTATTTATTTTAATATCATATTCTTTTAAAATAGTAATTTACGTATTAATTTTTTAAAAATTATCGAGTATTAATTAAAGCATGGTACATGATTTAACCATCCCACCAAACGGGCCCATTGTTTTAGCATCAAACCCATTCACGATCTTAATTTTTTGAGTTGGAGAGAAAAGGTTGAACTACTGGCCATGTGCGAATCCTAGTATTCTCTTTCTCTCCACTTTCAGGGTGTTTTACACATCTCTCAATCACCATTCATCATCACCATGTACATAGTCTCCTCATCCTATTTATCAAGAATGGGACCGGAACCAAGCGGATTTGCACGTCAACTGGAGGCCCTAAAACGTGTTCCATTGTGAAGGTGTTTGAATGGTAAGTAAATGAGGTATGCCATTGCCAATTGTATTCCAAGTTTCAAATACCTTCATTCATTATGTGTTCTTGTACAGTAGCTGTTACCTTGTTCTTGACCTGATTCATCTTTGTCTCGTAGTTGCTACATTTAAACATTCCCTTTTCGAAGGAATTTACTAATCGCATCACATCTTCAGGAATATCAATTTCAAATTCAATTTTAGAATAGAATGAGAGAGTCTTATTTGAAAGATATTATCACAATAGAGTCACTCTGTTCAACATTGGAACTTATTTTCCGAGTTCACTTTCATTGAAGTTGTCTAAATACTATTGATGAAACATGATGCCCTAACTGAGTGTCATATAGTTAAGAGCATATTGTATGTTCCCTTCTTGTTTTTCTATTGAATTTATATTATCTTGAGAGTATTGAAAATACAAAGTGAAGTCATTGCGGCTTACATAATCTCAGTCTTGCTGCTATTTAAACCTAAAGAACCACGTATGTAAAGATGTTTTTGTTAGGATTTTGACAGAATTCAGGTATATTCTGGTATCCAAAATTGATTTGTAATTAGGAAAAGATTCGAAGACTGTTTTGGAAGTATTATATTTGATTAGGAATGATATTTCCTAATGTGGGATTCTAATTAGGAAAGAGATCTTTGAGAATCCTAAATAGGAAAAGGTTTTCTTAATGGCTTACGGTTACTTTGTGACTAAGTAATCTAATGCTATAAATATGGTGCTTGTATCTATTATTAGATATCCTGAGAGAACAACGTAGATTTAGTTGGTTAGGTTTGGGAGGTGTCTCATGGGGGCCTGGGAACCATGGAGATCTTGAGTTCAAGGATCGAGTCTTGTTATCCTGTGAGAGCCATATTGGGAGAGCTTATTTGTGAGACTGTAACCAATGTAATTGGATTGGGGAGTGAGAAAGTGATATTCTGGTAGTAACTGTTGTTTTATTGTTACATAGTGAATTAGTCTCTCGCCGTCTTGATGGCCGTGGTTTTTTTTCCCGTTTTGGGTTTCCATGTAAAAACCTTATGTCTTATTTTCTATTTTTATTTCTTGCCTTATGTATGTTGTTTTACTTTGTGGCTACAATACTCGTCTCCACTGCAATGGATCACCGATTTGTTCAACAAGTGGTATAAGAGCTAGCTGTGTTTTCCCAACAGTCTTTTCTATTAGCTATAGTACTTTATTAGGTTTCTGTAGGCATTAAGACTTAGATAATAGTCAATTGTACTAATCTTCCATAGGTGTGTCTTTGTCTGTTTTTCTTTTCCCCTATATTCATGTAGTGAAAGTTAAAATTTGGTTGTGCTTCTTATTCAGCTAAAGTTTTGTCTCTTAGGTCTCACATTTTTTAAAGTAAAACAATGAATTATAATTTTTTTTTTGTTTGTTTAAATATTAGAGAGAGACAATTTGAGATAGAAGGGATGGGAGGATGAGATCTTATAGAGAAAATTTGAAAGATGTTCTTGAGGAAGTATACAATAAATATTACAATAGAATGAGAAAGCTCAAAGTAATAATTCTCTCAAAATAGTTGATTATGACCTATCATCACACTCGTATTTATATTGCGTAAAAAATTATGTCAGCTATGTGACAAGTCTAAAAAAAATGTTAACATTTTATTTTTTTAATGAAGAAATGATCCATTATATTTGGAGTGGGCTCATAGTAATTTTTTGAATCAAAATTCTTCCAAGAGCAATGGAAAGAATGAATTTGCCGTCGAGGAAATGATGCCAAGAGATTGATTTTAGAGTAAACAGTTGAAAAGAATAGTAGAAGTGGATATTGATCTGGACAGAGTTGGGATTGTACATATTATGAAGTTCTCTTTTGCGTTGTTTATCTAATCATCCTAATAAAGTGTTTTTTGTGATAGGAAATCTGTTTATTAGGGATTTTGGCCAATATGATTATTAAGACATTCTTGTTATAGCTCACTGATTTCTCATTATCATTTTCCTTCCCTTTTTCCTTTTCTGAAAGATGAAATTAATTATTAAGTTTAAAACTTTTTAACTAATTTTGTCACAATAAATAACACCAAAACAGTGTTATCCTTCTTATGCACAACCAAATTTGTTAGAACATAAATTTGATAGATTTTGCATTGTACATATCCAAAGTTGTTTTTATAGCTATACGGGGTTTACTTTGTTTTTAAGATATTTGTTTTTATTGAGAAAACTTTTGTCCCTTATTGGAGTACTTCTATTCTCTTATGTTGTAATGTATACATTCTGTTATTGAACTTGTATTTGTTTTGGGCCCTTTGCTCGTGTGGGCTTTGTTTCTGTCTCACTTGCTGCAGCTTGACCCTCTTAACTGGACCTCGACCCGAACTGCTGGAGATCCGCGCCTTCTTACTTGGGCACCTGACTTCACTTGAAGACCTAACTATATATTCTTCTCTTTGTGTTCTCTGCAAACCTAGAGAGAGAATTTGTTATATCTCTCCTCCTGCTTTGCTAGGGTTTCGTTTTTAGGGTTCTTTGTGTACTGTTTGATCTCTGAGTGCTGTAACTTTGTGATGTACTTGTGGTCTTTGTGATCTGAGTTCTAGTGCCATCGATCTCTCAGTAAAAGCTGAGGTCCCATGGATTAGCCTCGTTAGAGGTGAACCACGTAATGTGTTGGTGTGTTTTATTGCTTTTGTTTACATATCTTGCTATTTTGTTACAGATTGGTATCAGAGCTTCCAGGTAAGAGCTTGTTTAACATGCTTTGTGATCCAGGGTTTATAGATCTGTGGCATCTGTGTGATTTCTTGGTGTTTCTTGACGATTTGTTCGATCTGTGTGATTATTAAGGTTGGTAAAGTGGGTAGGGTTTTTGAGACCCTACCCTTACTCAACTCAAAAAGGGTAGGGTAAGATCCTACCCATTTAATTAAAAACACCTATATAACTGGGTTTAGAAAAAATCTGTTTATTTGAGGGTAGGGTAAGGGTATAAGTTAGGGTCCACATTTTACCCTATCTAGACCCTTACCTTCTAAATGCAATTTTACCTATCTACACCCTTACCTTTTAAATGCAATATTTCTTATCCAAACACTAAGGTTCATTTGTTTGTTTTATCTATTAAATCTTTTTAGATTTTATTGGCGGTTCTAACCAAAAAAAAAAAAAATCCTTTTTATTTAAATTATGCTATCGATTTTTATTTTATTTTTATAAATCATAAATCTATTATAAATATATTATATTTACTATTTATCCTTTTTTATCCAATTTAAAAAATTATTTTAATATATTAATTTATGTTTCTCTCTTGAATTAATAATTTTTTTATATATTATTTTATTAATCTTCCTATATATATATGTATATATATATATTAATAGACAAAAATTATTAATTACTCATTGGAAATTTAAAAAGTGAGTAAAAATATAATTAATAAATGCATTTAAAATGAATTTTTTATTGTAAAATATTACATTTTCAATACAATAAATAATTAATGCATTAAAAAAAAGAAAAAACAATTAATGCATGTTATTTTTTAAAATAAAAAATACTGATTTGCTTAAATTCTTATGTTTTTTCCTTTACAATATTATTCTTTTAATTTGATAATAAGTGTATTTTTATTTTATTTTAAAAATTATATTATTTTGAAATAAAATTTTATCTATTGAAATGGTAAATATAATTTAAAATACACGAATACATGTTATTGATGTTTAAAAGAAAAAAGAAAGGAATATATAGGTAAATGCATTAATTGTGCATTGCGAATTTAAGATGTGAGTAAAAATGTAATTAATATACTAAAAATTTGCATTTAAAATACCACTTTTTAAATTTTCAATCAACAATTAATGCACTTCTTAAAAAATTACAAAATTAATACTTATTATAATTGTTTTAAAATAAATTACCTCTAATTTTTTAAAAATGTTATCATTTAATTTGATGATAAGTATATTATCTTTTTAAAATAATTATAAATTTTTAATAACTTTTATCCATTAAAATTATAATTATAATTTAATATGCATAAAATTTTAAAAATAAAATAAAATAAAATAAAATAACTTTCATCCATTAAACCATGATGATTTCTTTTTCTAATTATTTGATTGTAAGTAATCATTATAGTATATTTTAAATTCCCTTTAATTGATTTCATCTATTTTATAACTTAAATCAAATCAAATTAAAAATAATTTAACTTTAACATGTTTAACTCGAACCAATATTATAATTTAAATCAAAATAATTTGATATTTTTAAATGAAACTTTGATCGGTTTGATTTTATTCCGTTGGATATTAATAATATTTTAAATAAATATTTTTTTTATGTTGCATTTACTAATATGTAAATATATTATGTTCAAACTAAATATACAAATTTGAAAACATAAGAAAATAAATAAACTATTGAAAATTAAAATATCTAAATAACAAAAATGAAATAAATAAATAAATATATTTAATGAATTTTTAAATTTTGAAATAAAATAAATTTTCCCATATATAGATGATTTTAATAAGAATAACAAAATATGTAGGGTTTTACTAAGGGTAAGGGTCTACCCTTACATTTTGAGGATAAGGGTCTACCCTTACCCATATATTTTTAGAGTTTGGGTAAGCGTAGACCCAAACTCTTACTTTTGCCAAGTCTAGTGATTATTTGTATCTCTGTGTGCTTCTCTATTCTTATCTGTGTTTGCTGACACTATCAATCTTCGATCTCTGTAGATCTGAGGTTGATAGTTAGCAACGAGTCTAGTTTAGTGAAACCCTAACAGAGCAGTTTAGAATTTGTTCGATATTTTTTGGTTTCTTGTCATTTCTTGTTTCTAACAAGTTTGTGTGAGTGACAGGTACTCTTGGAGGTGAATGAGAAGAACTGAAGCTTAAGGAAAAGAAGAGGAAACGTGAAGGGTGACCCTAAGAGAGGTTCCGGGGCACTAGGAGGAAAATCAAGCCTTTTAAGGTCGATTTACTTGTTATCAGCGAAAACTGAGCCTTTCTAAACCCTAATCTCCTTTTTATTCTTTTCTGTATCTACTTTATGATAACAAGTATCTTTGGTTGGTTGAGAACCTTAGTTTAAGAGGTACAAGCCTTAGTTGCTTGTTAAAGCCTCGAATTGCCTGCCAGTACGGAACAGATTGGCTTGTTTGGACGTGGCTGAGGGTCACAAGCTTAGTTCTTATTTAAAGACCCAAACGGTGTCAGTAATGTGAAAATGTGACTTGTTTGAGGTTCTCAACCTTTGGGAATAATTGTGATAATATTTGTCTTGTTTCTGTGTGAATATCTGAGTGATTTGTTTGTGTTGTGACATATTTTTGTATATCTGAAATTGATTTGTTCATTCTTTGTGAATATTGTGCATCATACTGTCATTTGCTTTCCTATTAGTGTCAGAGTATTATAAAGAGTTTTTAAACATTCTTTGAACAAAAATTCTTTATAAAATGTCTTCTAAATATTCTAGTTCAAATCCAATAAACATTGAGGTCTTTGATGGATCTCAAGATTTTGTTTTATGGCAAAAGAAAATATTATCTGTTTTGGTTCACCATGGCATTGAAAAGGCTGTTGATAATGACTATCATGCTGATATTTCTGACACTGATAAAGCTAGAATGGCCAAACGTGCATATCATACTATACTATTGCATTTATCTGATGATGTTTTGACTATCATGGATAATGTTAAGACTGCTGACTCTCTCTGAAAAGCTTTAGAGGCTAACTATTTAGAATCTGATATTCCTTATAGGATTATTAGCCTTCATAAATTGTTTAGCTTTAGGTTTGCCCCTAACAAGACGGTAAATGAGAACCTGGCTGTGTTTAAAAGGTTAGTTCAGGATCTGAATAGTAGGACTAAAGAATCTGAGAGGTTTAGTGATGAATATCTAGCTATGGTCCTTCTTCATGCTTTGCCTGAATCCCATAGTGTTGTTAGAGAATTTATTTCTTTTAATAAGAAATCTCTAACCACTAAGGATATCATGGATGCCCTTAATTTCAGATCTGTAGGAGAAGAGATGATTAAAAAGGATAATGAGGGGTTATTCCTTAGTAAGCGTAACACCAGCCATAAGACTAAAGGGAAGGGTAAGAAACCTATTGCTAACCAAAATAATTTGAATAAGGCTGATAATAAACAGAAGGACGGTAGTAAGGGTAAAACTTGTAGCAACAAAGAGAGCATGTGCTATTATTGTATAAAGACTAACCATCTTATTAAGGAATCCTTCCAAAAGAAGAGAGATGAAGCAAATGGTATTGTTAAACCTGCTGCATCTAATACAGTTACTGTTTCTGATCCTTTTGTTAATGGCTTTACTGCTGTGATTGAGTTAAATAGTTCTGCCATTCCTGATAATTCATTCATTGATTGGGTGATTGATTCTGGTTGTACACACCACATGTCGCCAAATAGGAGTTTGTTTTCAAACCTTGAGTCTATCAAATGGGGTTTTATTGTCATGGGGTCTGACCATAGGTGTGACATAGTTAGGGTAGGAAATGTAACCATTAGACAGTATGATGGTAGAGTTTTAACCCTTAGAGATGTCAAATATGTCCCTGATCTTAGAAGAAACATTCTGTCAGTGAGTAAGATGGGTGAAATGGGCTTTGAGTATGTGTTTAAGAACTAGATGGTAGAAATGTCTAGACCTGGATCAAACAGAGTAGATCTAGGAGGGAATAGGATAGGAAACCTGTTCATTCTTGAAGGATCAACCTTAGAGGCCCTAGCTACCTAAACCAAGCCTAGTGATCCCATTAGTAAGGCTCTGCTGTGGCATAGAAGGTTAGGCCACATAGGAATAGGTGGTCTTAGAGAATTACAGAAGTAGAGGTTAATAGAGAGTGACTTTCCTTGTGTTATTCCTACTTGTGAAAAATGTGTTCTTGCTAAACAAACTAGGTCACGATTTCACAAAACTGTTTTTAAATCAAAAGATGTTTTGATTTGTGGGGTCCCACAGGGACTAAAACATTTAGCAATTGTCAATATTTTCTTTCATTTATAGATGATTTTTAAAGATTTTGCTGGACTTATTTGTTAAAATCCAAAATAAAAGTATTTGAAAATTTTAAAGTTTGGAAATCTTTAGTAAAAAAATGAAACTGGAAAGAAAAATCAAATGTTTTAAAACTGACAATGGTTTGGAATTTTGCAATGAACAGTTTCACAAGTTTTGTGAGGAATCCGAGATTAGGAGGCATAGGACTGTTAGGTATACTCCTCAGCAAAATGGGGTTACTCCGAGATTACAAGCTTGTCTTTAAGGATAAATCCAATTATAAATTCATTATTAGTCGTGATGTTTTCTTTGAAACTGAATTTTCTGGATTCCGTAATTCTGAGTCTTCTAATCCTATACAGTACAAGCAGCTTGATCTCTCCAGTTTTGAGATAAAACCAATAGAACTTGAGGATCCAGAGCCTGGTATTGAGACTGATGTGCCTATTACTGAGCCTGATAGCCATAGGGTGAGTGAACATGGAACTAAAAGTGAATCTGAACATTCCCCTAATCCATCTGAGACTGATCCTTTAGAGAATTTTGAGAATCAACCTAATGAGAATGTAGATGAAACATATCATGAGCATAATTTGGATGATTATCTCCTGAGTAGGGATAGACCTAGGAGGGCCACTAGGATGCTATCCAAATATAATGTCTTTGTTGATATAAATCTTGTGATCTATGCTCTTAACACGTATACTGAATCAGAATTCATTCCAAATTCTTATCAAGAAGCTATGAACTATCCAAATGCAATCATGTGGAAGAATGCCATGGACGATGAAATAGTCTCTTTGATGAAAAATCATACTTGGGATCTAGTAGAGAAACCTAAACTTAAGAAATTAGTGGGCTGTAAGTGGATTTACAGGGTTAAGAAAAATTTACCAGTTTCTGATTTAGGTCGGTTTAAGGCAAGATTAGTTGCCAAAGGGTTTACCTAGAGGGCAGGGATTGATTTCTCAGAAGTATTCTCTCCAGTGGTTCGTTATATCACTATTAGGATCATGTTGTCTTTAGTTGCTCATTTTAATTGGGAATTAGAGCATATAGATGTCAAAACAGTCTTTCTTCATGGCTTTCTTGACAGGGAAATCTATATAGACCAACCTGAAGGGTTTGTCAAACAAGGTGGCAAGGCGTGTCTCCTTAAAAGATCTTTGTATGGTCTGAAACAATCACCCCGTCAATGGAATGAAAGGTTTAATGAATATGCAGGCAAATTGGGCTTTAAAAGGAGTGTGTATGATGCTTGCTTGTATTACAAATCTGTTGATAATTCACCTGTGTTCATGTTATTGTATGTGGATGACATTCTGTTAATGAGTTCTAAATTGCAGTACTTGGCCACTATCAAGCTTGAACTGAACAAAGAATTTGACATGAAGGTTTTGGGGGAAGCCTCCAAAGTCCTTGGCATGTATATCACTCGGGACAGAGGTAACAACCTGTTAAGCATTGATCAGAAGAATTACTTGTACAAGATTCTGAACAATTTTAATATGAGTGATGCAAAACCAAATAATCTGCCTTTATCTGCCTGTCATAAATTCGATAAGAAATTCGGTGATGATGATCAGATCCTACATGATATTCCATATCCTGAAGCTATAGGTAGCATCATGTATGCTACAAGACCTGATTTAACTTATTCAATAAGCATACTCAGCAGATACATGATGAAACCTAAACTTGAACACTGAAATGCTATTAAAGGACTTCTCAGGTATATTAAAGGCACAATTGACTTTGGTTTAGAATACAGTAAGCGTTCTGATGTTGTGAATATTATTGGCTATACAGATTCTGACTTTGCAAAAGATACTGAATTTAGACGATCTATGACTGCTTATGTGTTCACTGTGTGTGGAAATTGTGTTTCCTGAAGATCCAAATTGTAATTTGATGTGGTATTGAGTACCACTGAATCTGAGTCTATTGTTTTAATAGATGGAATAAAAGAAGGGCTCTGGATTCAGAGGCTTCTTAAGGAAATCAAATTACTTGGCCCTAAACCAACAGTCTTCACTTATAGCCAGGGAGCCTACCATATTAGTAGGAACCCTGTCTATCCCGAAGAACCAAGCATATTGGGTCAAATATCATTTCATTAGACTGAATATGTTAAATAGTGTTTTGCAGGTTGAAAAGGTTCCAACAGATGAAAATCCCTCTGATATGGGCACCAAGGTAGTATCATTGAAGAAGTTTCTGTACTGCAGAAACTTCCTTCACATCTACCGGGTCTGAATACAGAGGAACTTGACCAGTGATGCAATACATTGTAGGCACAATGATGAAAAATGATTATTATAGACCAGTTTTGTTAACTATAGAATGTAACATTATGGAAAGTTTTGTTGTAATGTATATATTCTGTTATTGAATTGTATTTGTTACGGGCCCTTTGCTCGTGTGGGCTTTGTTTCTGTCTCACTTGCTGCAACTTGACCCTCTTAACTGGACCTCGACCCGAACCGCTGGAGATCCGCGCCTTCTAGCTTGGGCACCCGGTTTCACTTGAAGTCCTAGCTATATATTCTTCTCTTTGTGTTCTCTGCAGACCTAGAGAGAATTTGTTATATCTCTCCTCCTGCTCTGCTAGGGTTTCGTTTTTAAGGTTCTTTGTGTATTGTTTGATCTCTGAGTGCTGTAACTTTGTGATGTACTTGTGGTCTTTGTGATCTGAGTTCTAGTGCCATCGATCTCTCAGTGAAAAGTTGAGGTCCCGTGGATTAGCCTCGTTAGAGGTGAACCACGTAATGTGTTGGTGTGTTTTATTACTTTTGTTTACAGATCTTGTTGTTTTGTTACATCTTATCTACATGTATGTTTTCTTTATGACATTTGCATCCTGCATACCAAAGATAATAAGGTTATGGAATAATCTATTTACATGGTAATTTAAGTTATAAAAGCTTATCCATTTCCTATTTATCGAATAAATGGAAGCTTTACATATGCCCAAAAAATTATAGAAATAATTTGTTTGCAGTGTGAACGGTCAGTTGGAATGAAATATTGGTGCATTAAATACTTCTATTATGTTAATCAATATTTAGAAATATAATACCTCAATGTGAGACTACATATGCTCAACAAGAATTAGTCTACCATTGTGTAGTATGTTGTTAGGCTGTCTTCTGTCTTCTAGTTAATTTTCTCCCAAGCGATACATCTTGTTGATACTCTCGCGTGTTTATCATTCATGACTCTTTTATCTTTAAATTTCAGTCCTGATCAATTTTTAGCAAGAACCTGGACTTTAAAGAGGTTTTGAGAAAGCATTTGAATGAACACATCAAGGAGGGAAAAGCCCTGAATGTGAAGTTAAATTATTTAGTCTTTTAGACATCAATGGTGATGTGTTTTGTTTCCATACCCTTTCATGATAAGATTTTTCCTTATGCAGGTTAAGAAATGGAAAGAAATTGTCAAATTATAGAGTTTGATTTTGCGGAGACTGCAGGAAATGTTTACAGAGATTCACAGGTTGTTACATAACTCAGAATTAAATTTATTGCACTCGAATATCTAGATACTGTTCGAACTTAATTCAATATTTTATTATTATTTTTTAAGGGCACTGTCCTGAATGGGCACATCTCGTATCTTACAACTTCGATGTCGTCGGAAAAAATAAACAAGTAATGAACAAAGTTGAAAAGGATAAGAACTCAACCAAATTGTTGGTCTGAAACCCTGCTTGTGAAGCAGGGAAAAAGATTTGCATCGACTCTTTAACTCTTTAGATCAAATGATATTTTATTTATAGTATGTGAATAGAAATATATATCATTTGACTGCATAGTTTGCTAAAAGATATTGATGTGATGCCTCTTCTTGATAAGATAACTCGGATATTATTAAATAAAACCTTGGCCAGAGGAATAAGAGTATGATGGAGGATTGAGCTGTGTGTACACAGATTATGGGTGCAAATATTTTGTTCTAGATTACATCATGAGAAATCTAGTTGTGAAATTTTTTTGACATTTCACATATTGCTATGTTTACTGCATAACTTTCTCAATCTTTGATTTGTAGAAATTCTTTCACGTCTGATTAATAACTTAAAACGTGATCGTCTATATTTGAAAAAGTTTTTGAAACTTTAGGACACTATGTTTCTTTGGCTCTATAGGCATTGCCAAGGCTTGTCATCAAAAATCTCTTATTAATTCATTTTTAACAATGTTCTGTTAATTCTAGTATCAGAAAACCTGATACGTTATTATGTTTTAGCCCTGCTAGACTAGCATATCGTGATTTGGAATAAATTCAATTTGGAGTTTTAGAAGAGGCTGCCAAATTTTTTATTGGGGTTATTACTTTGGTAGTTTCTGATTGGAAACTATTATAATAGAACTTACTAAAATATGATCATCGTTCTCTTTAGAATGGTTGTTTACGAATAGAGGTTGGCGACTCCTGTGGTATTTGTAGAATAATGTTGAATAGGCATATTTTAGAGACTAAATTTGGCAATGTCTGGTTTATTTGTCAGAGGTATATGGTTTTCTTTTGATAATATATGCTTGATCTCTCTTTTCGTTAATATAAGAATTAATGTATTATGTATCAATTTGTAATGCCTCAATGTTCAATTCGACTTTCTCATTTAAAATAAAATAATTTCTATTTGGTTTCTGCTGTAAAAATTCATATGAATTATTTTGACTTTTGAGTTTTGCTCAAAAATTGCTTGACAACATACAAGTAGAAATTCTTACTGATTGGTTACGTATCAGTGACAGTCTTCTATGCTTGTTCAATAACAAATACACTGATTAGTTACCATTTCCCTCTGCAGACAAAGAGCTTACATCTATCAGTGAAGTTTGTGTAAAGATATGTGTATCGAGTGTAATTATTTTTCTTATTTGGCGCAATTACAATTTGTAAAAGTGACTAACTAATTGGGTAGATTAACAAATATTTTCAGTTACAGATACCAGAATTAGCTGATATTATAAGCAGTTGTACCACTGTATTCTTTTGATGATGATAAATAAGATTGATTTGCCCTAACTCGGTTTTCTTCTCTATATTTTTCATACTTGCATTTGACTTTACAATTGTTGAATAAGTTACAAAGAAGGAAACACAAAAACAGTGAAGGAGCTGTCACTTACTCATCTCTATGGTTTGTCACCTGGTAAGTAATTTTCTTCAAAGAAACTCATCTCTAATTACATGCATTGGAAAAAAAATCAGGTACTGGAAAGCACAAATGAAGGAGAGAGCTTGGAAGAGTTACATACTCGACCAGCCGTTCAGTTTTTTTTAAGAGCAAAATGGGTTATGTACATTCATTTTAGTTTTTGGAGTACTAAAAAAAATATCTTCCTAGCAACAAAAAAAATTAGATGAAGTTGTTGAAATATTTTTACTACTTATATCCAACATGTAAAAATCATCCGCAGGAAATATCAAATCTTGAATCTTTATAAGAAAATCTTCTAGAATACTTTTGGGATAAATTAGGAACCTATCACCTGACTACACCTATTTCTTATGAAACACTCAACCTATTTCTTATCAAACTCTCATCCTTAAGCATGTGTATATAGAATAAGGCATAATATTGAGCGAAGCTTCTAATCCTACGTGACTTTACATAGCTCTATACTACTAATGATACAAGGAATAACAAATAGATGCGAATCATCCATTTCTGGGAAGTTTCATTTATAAAACAATTGAAACATTTTGTCCCATCAAAACTTTCTCGTATCTAGTCTTTTCTTGTTAACAAAGTTATTTGAGAAATTTAGCATACTTAAAGTAATATTTAGCTCAACCAGTTTTAAATATATCTTTTTCTTCTTTGGTCCTTTGATAGGATGAAAACTCGACTGATATTAGATTTCACAGTAATCAATCAGAATTTCTATCAATGTCTAATGTAGTATTTTAGATATCATCTTCACGGGAATTGTAAGCTAAGAAGCATGATTGAGACTAATATTTAAACTGAATTGCTAAAAGAATCCTATATACAAATTGAATCATAAGAATCATATAATTGATGTGAAGTAAAAAATACTAGTGACATTCATTCAATTAAAAATCAAGTCAGTACTCTATTCTGCAATTGATCTTAACAATGAATAAGTTGATTTGCTAAATCTGTGATCAATTAACTTCTCATGCAAGTTTCACCTTAAATCACAGATTTACCTTCTAGATCATCATTAGTGATCTGTTAAAAGATCTCTCAATTCAATTTGACAGATCTCAATTATATAGTTGCATATATCTCTATACTACAATCTATACAACTAATAAGCACAATCTGTAGAAAAACAGATTTATAGTCTATCTCTAGCACTACGATCCTCTGTTCTTAGATCTGAAACCCAATCGCCATCTCTGGTCTAAATCAAATCTCAGATTAACAATATTATGTAACCCTCGTTCTTGTAATTCAATCAGCTCATGAAAATCAAGTAGATCTGGCTATAATTGAACAAGAAACATTGCAGTTAAAGTGATAATCAACATCAAAACTCAACAAGTCAACAGAGCTCTTAAGCTAACATGTAAAGCATAAGCAATTACAGTACAAATTCTTCATCAACATGTGTAAGATCTGAATCTTACCGATGAAGACTGAAGCTAGACTCTGTCACAGTTGTTGCTCCACAATCTTCAAGCTAATCTCTATGATCAATACAAACACAGTACAAAACTTCTTCAAGAAACTTCTCTGAAGATGTTGAATAAAGAGTATAGAAGAATCTAGAATTTCTGTCAAAGTATAACAGTATGTCAAAAGTGAAATTCAATCGTCCTAATGACTCAGCTGAGCTCCTATTTATAGAGTCTAAGCTCAGTGGCAATTTTGAAGTTAAAACAACAAAGAAACACAAATTGACGAAGTAACATTTTTCTTAATTTTATGTCGCCAATTCCTTCGCCTGAACCAAACGACTTCTTCAAATCTCGCTTGTCCTGATCGCCAAGCTAGCATCTCTTTAGGCGAAATGTTCTTTATGTAGCCAAGATATATCGCCTTAAGTCTAGGCGAGTGATTCTTTCCTTCACCAAAGCACTCCGTTCATTTACAAACAACATGCGATATCATCTTAGTTCGCCTGTATCTTCCCTTACCTAGGCGACTTATTACTTTCAATTATCGCCTCAACTAGGCGACATTCAACCTTCATCGCCTACAGCATCTGTCAAGAGTGGCGACATATGCGGCAAAGAGAGTCTAACTCACCTCATGTGCTCAAGTCTTTAAGGCGAGATTTGTCATATTTTGCCATATTCATCGCCCTTTCCCTTTAGTTAATGGCGATGTTCCCAGACGATAATGATCTTGGCATAACCATTTTGCCATCGTGATGACTTTGGATGAAATTCTGATTTGGTCCTCCTTTCTTCTAATTTTTGCAAGATTTAGTTCCTTTTTCAAAGCTTTTCATCTAAGTCCCTGTCTCAGCAATAATAGTCTAGAGTTACTAGAAATGCATTCAAAATCTCACCTTTTAAGCTCGATTTTATTATATTAAAACTCATAAAGTATGCTAAAACATAGGTAAATTCTAGACTTATCATCCTTTTAGGGTTTTCAAGTCTTCTAGGAAATGGTGGTCTAGCTTGAACAATTTACTCAATTTCTCTCTTCATGTGACCTTTGCCTTTGTGCATAGCACTTTCTTAAAGATTAGGTTTTATTTTTCATGCCAACTTTCTCCTGTTATGATTGTTGGTCATGACCATAACATTTTTCTGAAGTTAGGGTTTCTCTTAGTGATTGTTGATATGATCATAGTCTTTTTTCTGAAGTTAGGGTTTCTCTTTGTGATTGTTGATATGATCATAGTCTTTGCTTCTTATATGACTGCACTGACATTTTTAAGATTTGCCTCAATCTCTGAGGGAAGCTTGCTTTGTGACTTGAGTCTTCCTATTGTGGTCGCACGTTGAATCATCTATCCAAATTTTGAATGCTAGACTTGGTCCCATTTTGAAACTGCAGCATATTCTCTTGAAATTGTTTCACCCCCGATTGAAAGTATTCATTATTAGTTGTCATTTATTTCACAATATCGGCTAGAGAATTATCTCACTGTTGTGGAGTTGATTTTGATTTTGAACATTCTATTGCCTTTGCCCATATCTTTTAGATTAAGATGATCCCTCTATCCTTCATTATAAGTGTTAGATAAATGATTGTATCTCTTTTTACCTCTTTAGTATCCATTTGTGTCAACCTATTTAGGGGTGTCCTTTTGCAATGTTAGACACACATCATTAGTAGGATGGTCATGTGCAACACAGATTCCACAATTCATTACTTGAGAGCATGACTATTGAATCTTTTTTGTAGCCAATTAATAAACAACAACTATTGAATCTTTTCGACAATGCAAGATAACACCCAAGAACAAGCTAATGCGACTAGATATTACAGAGATCAAAAGAGATATTATCCATTTATTAACATTTACCGTGAATGATGAAGTGATCATCCTAATTTAAGAGATGGAGAAAGGCAACAAAATTTCCAAAGTTAAAATCAACATAAGTATGAGTCAGGTAATTCTCTAGCCTATATTATGAAACATATGGAAACTAATACTCAACAATTCTAATGGGGTACACAACAATTTTAACAAAACATGTTGTAGTTTCAAGATGAGATCAAGGTTAGCATTCAAAATTTTGAGAAGCATATGAGTTATCTTGCAATCACATAGAAAGACTAGAGTCATTTGGAAAGCTTCCCTGATAGACTGAGGCAATCCTAAGAATGTAAATGCATCCGTTTCATCAACGAAAAGTAGTTGATATAGAAATTTCAAAAAAAGGTTATAATCACGACTTGCAGTCATGAGGATAAATCTGAAAAAGGAATTTTGCCCAGTAGTCATAACATAAGAAAACCGACATGAAAAATAAAACCTAGATATGCACATGGGCAGGGATCACATAAAGAGAAAGAAATTGAGAAACCAATTCATAGGTGCCAAAAGAGCTCAGAATCTTAAAAGGTAGACAATTTCTAGGAGACTTGAAGAGTCTAAAAGGATTAAAGAAAAAAAAATATATCTTCGAAACTTTCAGTAAGGTTGAGGTCATACTTTATTTAAATCTATCAAGCATATACCTAACTATATTAGATTTCTTAAAGAACTGTGTGTAAACAACGAAAGATAGGTTGGATATGAGAAAGTTCTAATGGGACGAAGTGTTTTAGTTGTGTTATAAAAAAAATAAGGATAGTCATATGTGAATTTGCTCAATATTGTGCCTTCATTCTCTCTATACATGCTTAAGGATTATTGCTTTAAAAGAAATAGGTATTGTTATTCAGTTAGCTGATGGGTCCTTAGTTTATCCTAAGGGTGTCTTAAAAGATGTTCTTGTTAAGGTTCAAAGTTTGATACTATCTGCTAATTTTTATGTGTTGGATATGGGTAGTAAAGATATTTATACAACTCAATCTGATTTGTTGCTAGGATGACATATTTTCAGTAATGCAAGAATTAAAATCGATGTACAAAAGTGTGTTTGATTCTAGAGTTTGATGGGAAAATCATTAAATTTAATGTTTTTTATGCCATAAAACATCCTAATGATCCGTCTAGTGTTTGCTGCATGGACTTTGTAGATTATTTTGTCCAACATTGTTTTGAATTGAGTAGGGGAATGAATTGGATATTACTACTTGTAAAAATCTACAAGCATGAGATGAAAAGATAGATTTTTCCTTCAATAAAGTACTAATTGAAGTACTTTATTGTACAAGTTATACGAGTTATAGGCATTAAAACCTCAAGTAAGTGATAGGTCAAAATTAGTTTTACCTTCAATTCTGGAGGCACTAATTTTGAAACTCAAATAACTACCCAGTAATCTGAAGAATGCTTATTTGGGCAAGAAATAAACAATGTCAATGATTATCTTTAACAAATTGACGCTTGAACAAGAAGAACAATCCATTCACATGCTTAGAGGATATAAAGAAGTAATCAAATGGATTATCAATGACATTAAAGAGAACAGTCAATTGATATATATATATATATATATATATATATACAAAACACTTCTAGGTAAGAGTAGAAAACCAATCAGGCAAGCTCAGAAGAGACTAAATCTTCCAATGGAAGTGGTCAAGAATGAGATCTAAAAGCTTCTAAATGCTGGTGTGATCTATCCAATTTCATATAGCAATTGAGTAAGTTGTCTCGAAAAAGACAAGTATAACAATAGTTAAAAGCGACACTAGTGAGTTGGTACCCACTTATATTCAAAATGAGATGATGGCTTGTATTAATTATAGAAAGCTTAATGCTTCAATTAAGAAGAACATTTTCCTCGGCCATTAATTGATCAAATGTTAGAAAGATTTGAATAAGAAAAATCTAAATCCTAATGTTTTTAATCTTAGCATAATCGTCGTGGTCATCTAGGATCTACAATAATGCAAATAGTTATTGAAATTTCAAATGTGCAAACACTAAAAGAAAATGGAAATATTCTTTTGTAAAATAAAATTTTTTATTCTACTTATACTTAAGGCAAGTTGATTATAAGACCATTTTTGACAAAAGTAAATATTGAATCTCATACATTGTTGCAAAGAATTAAGGACATATATGTGGACCTTTTCATCCACTAAACAGACCACGATAGTCACATGTTTGTCTATTATCCACTCGTAGTGTTATTCTTGATAAATTAGTGGCACAAATAATCAAATTACGAGCTCAATTTCTTGATTATCCAATCAAAACAATTTGTTTTGATAATACAGGTAAATCACATCGCAAGCATTTGATCAATATTATACTTTTATGGGGATTGATGTTGAATAATCGGTCTTGTACATGCCAAAATGATTTGGCCAAGTCATTTATTAAATAACTTTAACTAATCGTTCAAACACTATTATTACATACACAATTATCAACAAATGTTGAGGTCATGCAATATCACATGTTGCTAGCTTAATTTGTCTTCGACCTACAACATAAAACCGATATTTTCCATTTTACTTATCCTTGGCCACAAGCCAAATATATCTCATTTGACAACTTTGAGTGTGTTGTATATATCCCTATTTCACCTCTACAAAGAACCAAAATGGGTTTTTACTTCCTAATGATGATTGTAAATTTATGTTGGTCTTTAATTCACTCTATTATTAGATATCTTGAACCCATAACAAGTGACCTCTTTACAACATATTATGCAGACAATAATTTTAACAAGATTTATTCCCACAACTTGGGAGGAAAAAAATCTCGTTAATAAATGTCAATTTGTATGGAAAAATAATACTTGTCTTTTTTAAGCTCATATATTAGTCAATGTGATAATGAAGTACGAAAGATGAGACAATTGCAATTGCTTGCCAATCAGCTATCAGATGCATTTACTAATATAATTAAGATAACTAAATCTCATAAACCATAAGCTAAGGTTAATGTGGCAACTAAACCCTTAAAGCAAATGAGTCATCAAGTATTCACAAAAAATATTGGAGGCCACTTGGGTAAAAAGATATCATTCCTTGAAAGAAGAAAAATAAAGGCATAAGGGCCTTAGGAACCCCTGAACTTGACTATACTTTTCAAGTTAGCCCTCCAACTTCACGAAGGGTCAATTTAGCCCCTTAACTTTCAAATTTTGTGTCAATTAAGCTTTTTTTACTGATGTGGAGGGCTTAAATGACATTTTGATTTTAACCTTTTTTGCTGCCAGATCAGCCTCCACATCAGCAAAAGGGCTTAATTGACCCACTATTTGAAAGTTGTGGGGCTAAATTGACCCTCCGTAAAATTTGAGGGCTAACTTGAAAAATAAAGCCAAGTTTAGTGGTTCCTGAGACCCTCATGCCAAAAATAAAGATCATGATCTTGTTAAAAGTGATATAAAAATTCTAAATGAATCCATTTTCTTTGAAGATATACTTAATTTTCAAAATTCAACAACCCAAGGTTCTAACGAAAAATAAATTATTAAAGTGATTAAAAACCAAGGAATAAATTTTTATCAATTATGCAAGAGAAATATGGAATTGTGAATATACCATTATCGACAATGTGTTATATGTAGTAGCTACTGAGACTGTTAATGATGATTGTGAACTACGTACCATTAACGAATGACAAAATTAGCTTAAATGGGAAGATGTCATTCTAACTGAATTAAACTCATTAGCCAAATGCAATATATTAGGACCCATAATCCAAACACTAGAAAATGTTAAATCGGTTGGATATAAATGGGTATTTGTTAGGAAGCATAATGAGAAAAGTGAAACTGTGAGGTATAAGACGAGATTGGTTGCACAAAGTTTCTCATAAAGTCTTAGAATTGATTATGGTAAAACCTATTCACTAGTCATGTATACAATTACCTTCCAATTTTTTATTAGCTTAACTACTATTGGAAAATATGAGATATGCCTAACGGATGTCATTACTGCATATTTATACAGTTTACTCGATGCTAATATTTTCATGAAAATTTCTGAAGGATT
The DNA here is from genome assembly GCA_031304145.1 of Cardiospermum halicacabum. Lineage (NCBI taxonomy): Eukaryota > Viridiplantae > Streptophyta > Magnoliopsida > Sapindales > Sapindaceae > Cardiospermum > Cardiospermum halicacabum. The sequence goes on from CM062395.1 coordinate 20,118,592, forward strand.
GAAAATGACCAAGACATGTAAATCAAAACTACGTGGATTATATTCAATAAATTTAGATGATCATTATATAGTTTAAAACAGTCTGAAAAATGTGGTTCAATCGATTAGTCGAAGTTTTTACAAAAGAATTATATACTAATGATCCAATTTTTTCAAGTGTGTTTATAAGAAAATCAGGATCAAATTTCCACTGTTGCAGTATATGTTGATGTTATGTGTAGCGTCTAACCCTCGCCACGAAGAACCTATCGCGCGATGGTCGGTGACCATATTACAGAGAATATTGAAACATACAAAATACTTTTATCAAAACCGAATCAATGCTCACACATATCTTTTATCAACATAGCATAGTTATCTTTCAGTATATTGATGTCCAAACTACTCCACAAATACAATAAAGGTAAGAATATTCAAAACACATATAATAACTTAGTTACAGTAATGGCATCGCAAATTGGCAAAATATAAGTTTCAAGTATAATAGTTTCACAAATTATTACAAAATATATATATAGTTTCTTGAAATTTAAGTGCTTGTTATGATCCCTAAGCAAACTATTGATTTACTTCTTTAGTTTTTTTAGCTCGCTCGATCACCTATTCAGATTTCACATAAAAGGAAAAGAAAAAAATGAAAAAGAGAAAGCGTCAGGCTATCAAATACCTAGTTAACACTCTAATTGCAACGTTTGAATTTTGGGCCAAAATTTTTCTATAATTTTGGTGAATTTTATTTTTGGGTCAAATTTGAATCTTCAAAGATTCCATATAGGAAAAAATAAAAAATTCACTCTAGGTGTATAATGGTAATTAGAGACTATGACAAAAACATAACTTTAAAACTATTTTTGTAAATGTGTTCATAAGGGTACTTCCAAAATTTGGACAAAAATTATAGAAGTTGGGATTTTTTTGAACAAAACAGGAATTTCAAAACCAAAGTTTTTTTTTAAAGTTAGAAATAATTTTACAAGTCAAATGTCATTTTTAAATATCACTGGTGAACGAATAGGTGTTCGGGTGATTAATGGGTCATTTAGTGGATAAAAGTATGGATGACAATTTTTGCACTGACCCGAGGACCTGACAAGCCCCAAGGTACCTTGATTTGACCTGACTTGCTCCGTACATTAAGTGGGTCACGTATAGGCCACCTGTCCTATCCCACATGCAAGTAGGGCAAGTCCAAATCTGGTTGGTGTCTTGCCTCACCCTACCCTCCCTTGCGTCCTCCCATCATGTTAATTAATTTTTTAATTTTTATTTATATAATTTATTTTTCATCTTTAATTTTTAAAATAATTTTAATTTACTTGTCCGTATTAGACAAAATATAAATATCTAAACAAAGTTAATTTTTGTAGAAACCAAATAATGTTAAAAATTAATTATTTCTATTAACATATATAGGATTTATGTAATTTTATTAAATAAAAAATTAGTTAAAGATCAAATAATATAATAAATTAAATGTTATCATTAAATTATTTATTCCAAACTCAAATACCATTACAAATATAAAAATATAATTTTGAACAAAGTAGGAAACAATATAAAAATACAATTTAAATACAATTTAAATACAATTTTTTGGTCAGGTAAAGCATGACAAGTCCCCGCAAGATCAGTCACAGATCCAAACCTTTAGCACTGCACCACAAGGGAGGGTGGAGCAGGTTAGATCAATCTACAAGCAAGGCGGATCCATCCTAGATAAAAGGGAAAATAGGCCAAAAATCTACTAATTCCATAAATCAGCCCTAAACCTTAACACCACTCTCATTCACACCACAATACACTCAACACACTCAACAACCTTAAAACCCTCTTCCTCCCTCTTCAAATACGTATTCAACAATCACACCCCCGTAAAACTCATCATCCCTCCGTTATCAAACCACAAAGTTCACACCTTTAAACTAGCTTTAGGCCCCTCTGTGTACCACAATGATTCTTGAAATATCTATCTCTCTCTATTCTCACTTTTTGTAAGTTCCAACAACTCACTTTTCATGGAGTCTCCAACTTTAATCTTTTAATTTTTTAGGTATCATGTAGCTAGTGTTTTAGAGGTTAAATTATGCTTCCAGTTTGAGTATAGATGCAGTTAGATGTAGTTAATGTCTCTGATGACCATTGTCATGAAACCTTAGGCATAGTAGTGAATTTTTGTGTCCATTGAGTTGTATAGTCATTGATTATTGGTTGGTTAGGCAACTTTGGTGTTAGCAGAGTCCAAACTAGAGATGCCTTGTGCTAGCACCATCCAAACGAAGGTTAGCATCCCTATTTTATGCTCTATAGTTTTGGATGTTGGTTGCATTAAATGATATGAATGTTTCAAATAAAATTAAATGGACATAAGTATTTTGTTTGTGAAATTAAACTTGAACTTGGTTGCATTGCCAGTAAATGTGAACTAAATGATATTATACTTAATTGCGGTGCTTATATGCAGATACGAGGATACATTTTCTAAATATCGAAATTGTGATTATCCATGAGCATTTGAAAGTTTACATGTGAAAATTGAGTTTTATGTATATAATATATTGATATTTTGCCTTATATGGATTTTGGGTTGTTTGTATATGTGAAAGTGGTTCCATATGGTTTTATGTGGAAGATTTTGTGAATTGAAACCTAAATTTCTTCCTAAATGGTCATTTGTGATAATAGAAGAATGAACTATGAAAAATGATGTTGATTGAATCATTAAAAGAAATTATACCCTTAGTTTAGCTTCTTATAAGAAATAAAATGGCATTGCATTAGAGAAAACTCAACATATGGTGACATGTGTGAAAACGTCTCAAACATATGGTGACGTATGTGAAAACTTGAATAAGTGACCTAATTATAAAACTAGGGTGATGACTCTTATATGGGTGTGACAACACCATTGGCCTTCGGGTCTATATGTATTATAGAGAATCCATTATTGTTGTTATCTAGAATACAAAGGGGTATAACCAAACTCTACAAATTCGGTCTTTGGGCCTATATGTGAGCTTTAACTCTTATATGTCCCTTTTCACTTTATAAGTTAGAATTAAAAACTTGATGTACTGTGATTGTCGTGTTTAAAAATGACGTTAAATGGACTTAGATTAGGGTGAATATTAAAAGCCATTATTGAGGTAGAATCTTTAACTAAAAGATTGAGAAGTGGGTGTAGAGACACCAAGGCTTCTAAACATAATAAGATAACCTAAAACTAGTTGAGAATTAATAGGTTTTGGTGGAAATATGGTTTTAATTGATATGATTGTGGGGTTAAGTGGTTAAAATCTTGATGTTGAGAGACGGAAAATGAATAGGGTGGTTTACGTTAAATGTGGCCGAGAATGACAGTGGGATTTAGGTTAGAGGAAGAGAGAAAAATACATAAATCCCAACCGTTTGATGAAAGTTTGACGGTTAAGATTCTCATCTCTCATTGAGAGATCACTTTCTCATTTTATATATATATATATATATATATATATATATATATATATATATATATATATATATATATATAAATCATTGTTTTGAAAGGTGAAAGGCACAAAAGCCTTTGGAGCCCCAGGCATAAGGTGCAAAGAGCCTCACGAGCTTTTTAGAAGTGAGACATGCTTTACATAATAAATATTATGTATAATAAATGATTAATTCATACTAATTTTTTAAGTAAATAATATTTTTATCTATTTCCATCATTACTTCAAGTTGTAAATAAACAACCTAAAAGTCAATTCTCATGCAAATAAAAAATATTCATCTAATAATGACCAAAGTTTAAATATAAAATAATGCATGTGGTGACTTGGAAATGCATTCTAATCCAAAATACACAAAAGAAATGCATCCTAATCCAAACACAATAACAAAATAATATGGATATTGTTGAATGTAATTCATTCAACAATGTCCATATCATCTTCTTCTCCATCAATCTCCATTTCATCTTCTTTTTCCTCTCTATACTCCTCACCCTCTTCTTCAATTGAATAATTTTTCTCTTACTCTTCTAAGTTTTCTACTTATTCTATCGGACACTTAGAAGCCCTCAATGAACTTGAACTTAATTGAGATCTAAATTGATAGCTAGGTTCTCCAACTCCGGTAGTCATACCTACATGTCTCCATTGCAATCCATCATCACCTTCAAACACATTCTCATCATCTTCACCAAACTCATCATCAATCCTCTCAGTAAATCATTCATTACTCTCATCAATGTGAGTTAGTGAGATGGGATCAATGGTATCACGCATTCGATATCTTTGTCTTGGTGCTCTATTGTACTTTACAAAGACCAAGTCATTTAGACGTGTTTGCTCAAGTCTATTTCTTCTCTAGGTATGAAGCTGCAATTAAGGATAAGGAAACTTTAACAAAAATTAAAAAAAATAAATTAGAATCCTTATATTTTCAAAACACACTAATTACGCTTACATCCAGAGGCACTACAAGTCAAGCTAAGAACTTTAATTACAAATTCTTGCAATTTCGGGGTTGGCATTCCATACGAAGCCCACCAATCCGTTGTTCAAAAAATATCATAATATGTTAGTATCTTAGTAACTAAAAAAGTTTGCAACACTTTTGAATGCTTATATACCTGGAGATTTTTCAGCTCTTTTCCTAATAGCCATATAGTTGCCAAATGTTCCTTCTGCCTTAGCATAAATTGACAACTCATTATCAATTTGATTTTGAATCTCTTCATCCGGATTTAATCGCATGATGCATTCATATAGAAAATTAATAATCTCGGCACCTATACGAAGGCAATCAACGTTGTAGAAAAATTTTGGTTTTAGGTACCAACCAGCAGCATGTAAAGGTCGATGAAGCTGAATATCCCATCTTCTATCTACGATACGAAAAATTTGTGAGTACTTCACTTCATCCCCTCCAAAATACATAGTTATTGCTTCTTTAGCTCTATCCATTCCTTCATATATATATATATATATATATATATATATATATATATATATATATATATATATATAGCCCATAGCATGTTTCCTCTCACCATCCTCTAAACGAAGTACATGTACCAAAGGACCATATACGGTTAAAACATATATTACATTATTAAAAAATGTGGGCATCAAAATGACATCAACCACTTTCTTAAAACCTACTTCTTTTGCCCACTTGCTATTAGTCCACTTTTTGAAAACAAACATCTTCCGTAGGTTAGTCTTTAAATCATGTATCCTACCTAAATTGATGAAAACGGTTGTAGGAATTAATTTTGCCGGTCTCAATAACTCTTTTTTGTAGGTAAACTTTCTTAACATATTCACCAAACCCAAATGTGTGTAAATAAAGCTATTCGCCATAATAGCTATCTCAAATGTCTTCTTCATATTTGCTAACTTGTAAATATCTTCCAAAATCAAATCCAAGTAATGTGTGACACACGGTGTCCAAAACAAAGTAGGATATTTAGCCTCCAATAATTTTCCTAGTTTCACATAAGAAAATAAAATATAAAATGTGTTACTTAAGTTAAATAGTAGAATTTAATAATGTTTATAATTTAAAGTTGAATAATAAAATTATTATCAGCCAAGACATTGTTGGAGGCACTATCCGTAACAACCTACACCATATTGCTTACTCCTACTTTCTCAACATAAGTACTCAGTAACTCAAAAATTTTTCTCCTGTTTTTGAATAACTTGAAGCATCAATAGAGTTCAAGAACATACTTTCTTTGTGTGAATTAACCAAAAAGTTAATCAACGTTCTTTCTCTTTGGTCTTTCCACCCATTCGACAAAATAGAACATTCAAATTTATTTCATTCCTCTTCTTGATCTTTCATCTCTTTCCTTGTATTATTAACTTCTTGATTAAGGAGGAGTACTCTAACATCATGATTAAAAGGTGACTTTATACCCGGACCCACTTGACTAAGATCATCCCAAAATACTTTAAAACTATTATATGTTACGACATTAAATGGAATGCGAGCATCATCCATCGAGCAAAGCTTTTACACAGCCGAACCCTCAACTCCTTCTTCAAATGTTCATTTTCACCCAATTTTGTTAGTGTAGTACTATTATAATATTAATTCAATTGACCTTTTTTTTTGTCATTTAGAATTCATATCACTACCACCACCTTTACTTAAATGAGCTTTTTTTTACTTTAAGAGTTATCTTCCTCATCATCATCAAACCCCTCACCAAACTCAAATTACACTTCTATCGGTGTGGTCATATTTCGTTCATCTTTTTCATTATTCTTTTTTAACATGTACTCTCTTATCTCCTCCTTAATTTGTGGTGGACATTTGGGACAATCTTTTGTATTTCTAAAACCTCTGAAAAGATGTTGTTTAGCCCTATATATTGACAAACTTTTGTGTTTGATATTTTCTGAATGATTTCTTTCAAGGATTTACAACCTATTTATAGGAGTACATGACAATCTACATTTAATTAGCCGCTAATTTCCAGCTAATTGTGACTAATTCTAGCTAATTACAAGTTAATCTTTGACTAATTACAATCAATCAATCACTCTTAATTACAAGTAATTAACTATCAATCACCCTATTTATAAGCAACTAACTTTGACCAAATTAATTCTATTAACATACCCCCTCAAATTGATGCGGGAGAATCAACAAGCATCAATTTGTCTATCATGAATTGATGTCGAGGCCTAGAGAGCGCTTTGGTGAATACATCAGTTGTTTGAAGAGTACTGGAAATATGTGGAATAGTAATCACACCACTGGTAAAAGCTTCTCGTATGGAATGACAATCGACTTCAATGTGTTTAGTTCTTTCATGAAAAACGGGATTAATAGCAATTTGAATGTCACTTATGTTGTCAGCATGAAGAGGGGTAGGTTGGTGTTGAGGATAACCAAGTTCTACCAACAACCCACGAATCCACTCAATCTCAGAACATGTAGAAGACATAGCATGATATTCAGATTTGGTAGAGGACTTGGAGACACGAGGTAGTTTCTAACTCCTCCAACAGACAAGAGCATTACCAAAAAAATGCACCATCCTATAATAGAGCTACGAGTGTCTGCACATCCGGCCCAATTTACATCTATATAACCAATCAAATGTGTAGGAGATTTAGCCAGAAAGAACAAACCTCTTAGAGAAGTTCCTTTGAGGTAACGGATTATGCGACTGATAGCGGCAAGATGAAGACTATGTGGCGCCTGTAGAAATTGACTAACTTGTTGAACAACATAAGCTATATCAGGTCTGTAATTGTCAAGTAATTTAAGCTCCCAACCAATTGTCAATAGAGAGACAGATTAGCAATGAGTTCCCCTTTTTCTTGTTGCAATTTCAAATTTACCTCCATTGGTGTAAGTATTAAATTGCCGTCTTGAAGACCTGCTAAACTAATCACCTCTTGTGCGTACTTGTGTTGATTCAAATATATTCCTTCTTATGTAGATTTAACCTGAAGTCCAAGGAAAAATTGCAGTTGACCTAAATCTTTCATTTGAAAAGATGCTTTCAGATGATGTTGTAGTTTTTTAATTAATTGAGAATTTGTTCCTGTAATTACAATATCATCAACATATACTAGAAGCAGAACAACGTCCAATATCAGTCTTTCGAAGAAAAAGAGATGAATCAATTTTACTTTGATCAAAATTGAAATCAATAAGCATTGAGCGAAACTTATCAAACCAGGCACGAGGTGCTTGCTTTAAGCCATATAAAGACCGCTTCAGTCGACAAACATCTGAAGATAGGGTAGAGAACAAACCTTAAAGAGGGAGCATATATATTTCTTCATTTAATTCCCCGTGCAAAAACGCACTCTTGACATCCACTTGCCATAGAGACCATTTTTCAGAGGCGACAAGAGCTAAAATTACTCGAATGATAATCATTTTAGCCACAGGAGCAAAAGTCTCCTCATAATCCACTCCATACTCTTGACGATTTCCAAGTGCCACAAGTCGAGCCTTACATCTTTCAAGGGAACCATCTGAGCGAAACTTAGTAGAATAGACCCATTTACTCCCAATAGGCTTTACACTAGGTGGACAAGCCACAATCTCCCAAGCGTGATTCACCAAAGGAGCTTGAAGCTCTTCTTGCATAACTTGTTGCCAACATGGATTTTAGAATGCCTGAGAATAAGATTGAGGTATGGAGATAGTATCTATAGTTGCAACAAGAGATGTTGGAGAAAAACCATACCTATCTGGTGGTTTGCTTACCCTGTTAGACTGTCGAGGTTGAATATCCACATCATCAGGATCGGTATAGAATTAGTGTCTTGAAGAGGCGTTGAAACGAGCGAACGATGTCTCTCATATATAAGTCCTGGCTTAAAGCGTTTATCATCTAACACATCATCAAATGAGGGAAGTATGGCAAAATCATTTGTTGGTAAAACCTGGGATTGAAAGTAGTATTCATTCTCAAAAAATATCACATTTTTAGAGACACAAAGTTTGTTGGCAATGACATCATAACAAATAAAACCCTTATGATTTGTGATATATCCCATAAAAACACATCGAACAGATTGAGCTGAAAGTTTGTGACGTTCAGTGGGTGGAAGATGAACAAAAAAAACTCACTCGAAAGTTTAAGAGACTGATACTCTAGATGACTACCATATAAACGATGATAAGGAGAGTTACAGTGTAAGATCTGCATTGGCAAGCGATTAATTAAGTAAACAGCAGTAGACAAGGCTTCAACCAAAAATTTAGGTGGAACAGAGGATTCAATTAACAAAGCACGGACAACATCCAATAAATGACGATTCTTACGTTTTGCTACACCATTTTGTTGTCGGGTGTAAGAGCAAGATCTATAAGAAATTATACCCTTTTGTTGTAGATAACTCTGAAACTGGTGTTACATATATTCCCCCCTGAATCTGAGTGTAAAATTCTAATACATATGGAAAATTGTGTATCAATGAAAGTGACAAAATTTTGAAACACACAGAATACTTCAGACTTAGATCGAAGAAATTATACCTAAGTAAAACGACTATAATCATCAATGAACGTCACAAAATACTTATATTGAGCATGTGAAATTATTGGACTAATACCCCAAATATCAGAATGAATGATCTCAAAACATTTACTTTTGCCCTACTTACAAGTAGCACACTTTGAAGATGACTCTAGGGATGATAACCTAACTCGATTCCCCAAATAACCATTCTTTAGTAAATGTGATAGTACCTTAGAATTAGGGTGACCTAATCTCTTATGCCATACATCACTAGAATTAGCTATGGTTATGGATACTAAAGACATCAAGTTAGGAATATAAAAATGGAGAGGAAATAAACCTCCCACTTTAGGCCCCTTCGCGATCACATTCTTTGATTACTGATCCTGCACAATACAACCATCATGAGAAAAATGTACCTCACAATTAGTATCCACCAGTTGTCCAACAGAAATCAAATTGGTAGATAACCTTGGTGAGACAAAAATATCTTTGAAAACATCTCCTAAAGTACCAACAGCAGTATTAGGAAGAGAACTCCCATTAGCAATTTGGATTTGTTGATTACCCTTATACTCTCGAATATTATGTAATATATCTGCATTTCCAGTCATATGATTTGAGGCCCCCAAATTGATAAACCAAGGTGTAAGTTAAGAACTCTTACCTTGAAGCCTAAAAGCAGAAAACTCTGACATAATCATGTGTTGTACAATCTCTAGAGTAAGCGTGGGTTGAGTCACACTTGATGAAGTGGTGGCAGCATTTTGCATGAAAGTGGGATTTATGGTACCTTGAAGAGATGCATTGAATGCGTGTGATTCTTTGCTTTGGGGTCGTATTGGACATTCTTTGATTATATGTCCATTCTTCTTACAATAGTTGCAAAATTTATTACTACAGTTGAGAGCAATGTGTCCATATTCTTTGCAACTATAACATTTAATACCTTTTCTCTTCGCAACATAAGCCACAGGAACGACCTCCATATGGTTCTTATCTTGTCTCATTCCAAGTTGAGTAGCAAGTCACTGTTCTTCTCTTAAAAATTCTCCAAGACAAACATCCAATGAGGGAACAGGATAACGATTCACCAAACTTGCTCGAATGGCCTCAAATTCGTGTCATCACTTCATCAAGATTTAATATCGCTGACTAGCAAAACTAACTTCTAGAAGAGCACTTAGTGCCTCCTTCGGGACTTTAGCATGAATAATACATGTATACTCTCACTCCATAAAGTAAGAAATCCGCCAAAAAATTGTTCAATGGACATATTACCTTGGTTGTAGTTTCCAATCTCCAATTCCAATTGGAATTTTCTAGCAACATTATTTTGATTGTAAACGCGTTTTAGATACTCCCATATTTCATTAGCTAGGACCGAAGGTTATTCACCATATGAGGATCAATAGATCCCAACAACCAAGACACTATTTGTGCATCTTTACTTTCCCATTGAACAAGATCCGTCTCGCTAGTAGGAGGTTTTCTCGTACCATCTATATGACGCCATAACTCTTTCCCTTTGACATACATCTTAAATTGAAATTCCCACGCAAAATAATTTTTCTCATTAAATCGCACAATCTTATTATTCTCTTCGTTAGACATTAGTGTATCTAGGAAGAAGGAAATCAAGATTCTAAATCTCAAAAATAAATAAATAAATAAATAAATAATAAAATAATCTCAATACCTCGCGAAACTAACTAAATGAACACCCCGGGAAAAAAAACTCAAACAAGATCCCCAAAAAAATTTAACCAAGAACTAAAACCAAAACTTTTCTCACAAATGAAGCGTTGATACCATGACAAACTTTTGTGTATGATATTTTCTGAATGATTTCTTTCGAGGATTTACAACCTTTTATAGGAGTATATAACAATGTACATTGAATTAGCAGTTAATTTCCAGCTAATTGTGACTAATTTTTAGTTAATTACAAGCTAATCTTTGACTAATTACAATCAATTAATCACTCCTAATTACAAGCAATTAAATATCAATCACCCCTATTTATAAGCAATTAACTTTGACCAAATTAATTCTATTAACATATTTACCTCCTTTAGTCACTTTCCCACGAAATTTGCATTTGCAAATATTTCGATCATTAGAATCCAGAATAAAAGGTTGTCACGGATCTAATTTAGAATCAGTTGTTGCCATTTGTTTGTAGGAAAAAATAAATTGATATAATAAAATAATATATAAGAACAATTGGTTGGTACACATACATTTAATATATAATAAAGTAATATACGAGGTACACGTACATTTAGTATTTAAAACACATAGTATTTAATTAAAAAAAAACTGTAAAAATTAATCTGTAACAAAATGTATAAGAATATATTATACGCCATTATTGACAATTGGATTGATGGACAATTATAAAATTTGTTTCATAAGTAAATAATTATCTGGACAACAATAAGGTTATTATCAATGTGTGATGCGGCAACAATTCAAGAACTAAGCAAGAATCACCTCCGAATCAATAGATATTCCCAAACCTAAATTCAATCAATCTACAAGAACTCTTCACCCCCAAAACAAGTAATCGGTAACAAAGAGTATAGAATGTGAAAGAATTGAATTAACGCCACAAGTCAATACTTACTTGATAAGTTGAATCAATCCTTAAAGTAAAATAGTCTAGAATCAAACCTTTCTTGGAGAAAATAATACAATCAAAAAAATTTCAATCCATTCTGCCGCCAACGCACATAAAGAAGGTTTAAATACCCTTTATAAATCAAACCTTAAAAGAAAACCAAAAAAATCTTATAGGCTGGGCAAGTTGGGCTATTAATTAGAGGTCCAACTCTAATTAATTCATGCACATGACTTTTAAGTGGGGCACATGCATATTAAATACAGATCAGATTATTTTAAAGCCCAAAACTATAAAATAAAAAAGCCCATATATTCATTTTAAAGATAACTAAGCCTAAGCCCATTTGATTAGACTTGTGCTTCAGATATTTGGCTAAGTGTTTTAGCCCTCTGGATTTGATTCCTCTAATGTGCAAAAACTCCCCGGCATCTCCTTAAGTCCTTCCCTAAGCTTGATCATCATGTCCTCTAGAAGTTCTGGTGAAATTAATGCTTGTACATAAATCAGAAGTTTTGCTTTAAGTTTTAGAAGAACGTGACCTTGTAATTGGACCTACTGGCATCATCAAGACTTCATTATTGCTTTGGTGAGTTGCATCATTCTATTCCTCTTCAAAATGATTCGACCTCCAATCAGAACCTACATTATCAAAGGGAGACAAATCAGAAACATTAAAAGTAGCGCTAACACCATACTCTCTTAGCAAATCCACCTTCTAGGGATTATCATTGTTGCGCTCAAGTACTTGGAAAAGACCATCGTCTCTAGGATCTAGCTTTGACTTTCTTTGCTAAAGAAATCTTTCCTGCCTAAAATGTACCCAAACCAATCTCCAGGTTCAAACTTCAGCACCTTACACCCTTGGTTGGCCTTTTGAGCATACTTCTTGTTCTTGTCCACAATGTGCTGCATAGCTTTCTAATGTATTGTTTTAACCACTTCTACTCTTTGTTGCCCATCTATATTAACAATCTCATTCAATGGTAAAGGCAATAAATCCAATGGAGTTAGTAGGTTAAAACCATAAACAATCTCAAATGGAGAATAACCTGTAGAAGAATGTATGCTCCTATTAGCAAAATCTATCAGAGGCAAACAATCTTCCCTAGTTTTAAAATTTTTACCCATAGTTTGAGGGTAAAGAATGCATGCAATAAAGACCCCAAAGTTTGATTAACCACTTCAGTTTGAGGATGACAAGTAGTAGAAAATAACAACTTAGTTCCCAATTTACCCCATAAAACACGCCAAAAGTGGCTTAAGAATTTAGAATCTCTATCAGAAACAATTATTTTAGGAATGCCATGCAATCAAACCACATCCCTAAAGAACAAATGAGCAATATGTGTAGCATCATCAGATTTATGACATGCAATAAATTGAGCCATTTTACTAAATCTATGCACTACAACAAAGATTTTATCACAACTTTTCCTAGTCCAAGGTAATCCTAACACAAAATCCATAGAGATATCAACCTTATGACTATTAGGAACAGGTAGAGTAGTGTACAATCCATTAGGCTGCACCTTGGACTTAGCTTGCCTACATGCTATACAACTAGAGCTAACTCTCTCAATATCATTTTTCATGTTAGGCAGGCCAATAAAAATGCTCTTATAATATATCAAGTGTTTTAGCTATACCAAAATGTCTCATCAAACCACCATTATGAGACTCCTTAATAAGAAATTCACGCATAGAATAGGCAGGAACAAAAAGCTTGTTATCTCTAAACAAATACCCGTCATTCCTATAAAACTTCTTATAGGAAACTTGTTCGCATGTATCATACACATTGGTAAATCAGAATTAGATTTATACAAATCTTTTATATACTCAAATCCAATCAGCTTAGAACTAAGAGAAGAGATCAAAGCATACCTTCTAGATAATGCATCAGCAATCACATTTTCCTTACCTTGTTTGTATTGCACAACATATGGGAAAGTCTCTATGAACTCAAGCTACTTAGCATGCCTTTTGTTCAACTTACCTTGGCCTTTAAGGTTCTTCAAACTCTAATGGTTAGTGTGAATCACAAATTCTGTAACACTCGAACCCCCGCCACGACAGAAAAGGAAGCAGAGACCAGATGTCATGTGCTGAACAGATACGGATACAAATAAATAGATACATACATGCATACATACAGATCAAAATTCAAAACTCAAATAAAAATAAAGACTGTCGGATCTTATTAATCAAAAGCCATCCAAAATAAGTAGTTTAACTACAAGTTCCAGATAAAGGAAATCAAATAAAAATAAATAAATGCACTTATTCTAAAAACAAATCCAAAACATGGTACAGCGGGTACAAAATACTAAAATGAGTCCAACAAAATATAATAGTAATGAAAACAATGTCTTGAAAGGATGCAACATGATGATTAATGCTAGTGATATTCTACTATCCCACCTGACTGTCTGAACTCAGCAAATTCCATTCCCAAACGGGTTCAAAATATACTTAACAAAAATGAAAACAGTAAGGGGTCAGATTATCGATATCTGGTTAGTAAGCCAATGCCCAACGAATATACAATATGCGTCTTATTAAGCAGAATAGTATGTCTCACACATATGCAGGTTAGTTAGCAAACATGGGGTACTGACAGAAACAAACAAGTTGATTAACAAGTCAAATTATCCCAGTTACAATCCCCTTTAAGTGATTTAGGATAAGTGATTACATATTATTGCATTTACCGTCTGAAAAAGGCTTAATAGTTGTCAACTTATCTCAAGAAGGGAGACCGATACCGAATTAGGAGTTCGGTATGCACTCCGGTTACCTATTCGGTCAGATAGCATCGTCAGAGTTACCGAATTACATTTCGGTAAGCAGACCGGTAGATAGCTCGGTCCGAGAACAATTATACGAGTTCAATAAAGGTTTTAAGTGACAGTTTAGTTCCAAGTTCGGTAAGTAGTTCGGTCAGAGAGTTTTGAAACCTCAGAGACACACTGAATTGTAATTCGGTACCTAACTCGGTGAAGAGTCCGGTCAGAGAGGTTGAACAGTCTCCTAAGGCCTATACCGATCTAAAGTTCGGTAACTAATTCGGTACTAAGCTTGGCCAGAGAGTGTTTCTAATGGTCACAAGGCTGACCGAATTGTATTTCGGTAGCTAGCTCGGTAAAGAGCTCGGCCAGAGACCATCCTACATCCTAGTTTTGAGTTTTCAAGTGACAGTTCGGTACTTAATTCGGTACCTAGCTCGGTTACTGACACTAGGCACATTTTAAGCCTAGTTCAAGTTATGTGTTACGCCATTCAAGTTCTAGCTATCAATCGGGTCTATTTCTAACGCCTACAACTAGTTAGGAGTCAAAATTTACACTACCCAAAGGTTAGAACCCAAAGTTACGAACAACATACAGATATCCACAAAACATGTCAGACATTTATACGTAGAAACAGAAACAAGTTCATTATCACAAAATCCAGATTACCATTTTATTTATTGGTGTTTAACTTACCAAGCCTGTCCATAGTTTAATAACATGAATCGGTAAAAGAAAACAGACAGATATGGTAAAACCCTCAGAGATGGATCAAAGATCTCAGAAGTGATTCCATCGCATCTAGAAAATGGGTTGGCAATTAAGGCCACATACGCTTTCGCACATTGATGTATACATCTAGTTTCCCTACAGCATGATGGTCTTATCGTATTACTCTTAGGATATGACTTTAACAGATTACAGAGTTCAATATTCAGATTAACAGACATATACAAACACTAATTTACATGTCCACATATAAGCAGCAGAATTTTACATAATATATTCAAAAAGTGTACAAATTCTAGTAGCAATTATACCCAAATGGTTCATATTAAAATGCAGCAGATTTCCCTAGCCAATTCAGATTTCAGCTTGTATCAATCTAGTCAATTACACACAAGTAAATAGACAGAAGCAGACAAATGTGAGGGCGTAAACATGGCTACTAACCTTTCTTGCTATATCCAAATCCCCCGAAATTACTCCGGTCGACGATCACTAACTTGGTCTACACCAAATCAAGAATAAAGTCCATAAATTCCCAAATTCTAGAAAGTTAGGGTTTTACAATTAACCAACAATTAAAGTCTCAATTGAAATCCAAAAGACCCAAACTAAGTAATTTACATCAAGGGTTTCAAAACCCAAATCATTGGAAATAAAATCCCAAATCAATTTTCGAAATCAAAGTTCAATTCATCAAACCCTAATTCAAATCAAAATCCCCAAATAATATAAAGTTTATTTAAATCAAAGAGAAGAGAAAACCATTACCTAGATTATGAAGAAATCGAGGCAACGCAAAATCCCAATTGAAATCTTGAAAATCGTGATTTTGAAATCTGCGGAGAGGTTTTTGGTTTGGGAGAATTTGAAGAACACGTTAAATCAATTTTTTTTCTAGGTTTTGGTGAAAATGACTCTAAAGACTTGTTTTCACTTATATATGGGTGGAAAATATCGCCATAAACCCACATTTATTAAATGATTTTAAATGACCCAATTTGTAAAATAATTACAAAATTATCTCAAATGTCAAATTGTTTTCAAAATTAATCCAAAAGTCAAATTAGTTAAATCATGTAGTCAAACCGCAAAAGTCAATATTTTTCTTAAATGCCCAGTTTACCCTTATAATAGAACATGAATAAAAATTAATCAAAATTTCAAAATGCGAAAATTAAATAGCCCCAAAATTTGGACGTGACAGCTCTACCCCACTTAAGAAATTTCGTCCCCGAAATTACCTGAATCGAATAGATACGGATAATGACGTCGCATAGCCTCTTCTAGTTCCCAGAACGCTTCCTCAACTGTGTGGTTACGCCAGAGGACCTAAACTAACGGTACAGTCTTGTTCCTCAAAACTTGCACTTCCCTAGCCAAAATCTGAACCGGTTCTTCTCATAACTCAAATTCGGTCGAATCTCAATAGTCTCACGTGTAAAGATGTGAGAAGGATCAGAACGATACCTCCTCAACATCGATACATGGAAGAGATCATAGATCTTCTCCAACTCAGGTGGCAAAGCAAGTCGATAAGTAACTGGACCAATCCTTTCTAGGATCTCATAAGGTCTAATGAAACATGGTGCCAACTTGCCTTTCCTAACGAATCGAAGAACTTTCTTCCATGGAGACACTTTCAAGAACACCTTATCTCTAACGTGATATTCAATATTCTTCCTCTTAAAGTCAGCATAGGACTTCTGCCTATCGGATGCTTCCTTAAGCTTTTATTTAATCAACTTAACCTTCTCCTCATCTTCCAATAGTAAATCCGGTCCCACAATCCGAGACTCACTCAACTCAGTCCAACACAACGGAGTACGACACTTCCGACCATACAAAGCCTCATACAGAGCCATACAGATACTCACCTGAAAACTGTTATTATAAACGAACTCGATCAAAGGCAAGTACTTAATCCAAGAACCACCAAACTCAATCACACAACATTGAAGCATATCCCCTAAGGTCTGAATTGTACTTTTGGATTGCCCGCCAATTTGCGGATGAAAGGCGGAACTGAAATTCAACTTCGTTCCCAAAGCCTCCTGAATTTTCTTCCAGAATCTAGAGGTAAACCTAGTATCCCTGTAAAAAATGATAGACGATGGAACCCTATGTAACCTCATGATTTCTTTCAAATACAATTCCATCAATCTCACTAATGAATAATTAACTCTAATCGACAGAAAGTGAGTAGACTTGGTCAAATGGTCCACAATCACTCAAATCACATCAAACTTCTCACGAGTCAACGACAAACCAACCACAAAATCCATAGTGACTCGATCCCACTTCCATTCCGGAACTAATATCGGATGAAGCAGACCAGAGGGAAATTGATGTTCTGCAGACCAAACATTTCCCAACAAACTCAACAATATCATTCTTCATACCCGGCCACCAATACATCATCTTTAGATCGTGATACATCTTGGTAGCACCAGGATGCATAGCATACACTTGCCTGTGCGCCTCTGTCAGTATCTCAGTTCTCAGATTATCGGATAACGGTACATAAATCCGATCACCAAAATACCAACTACCATCACTTCTCTAAGATGCTTTAGTCCTCTTACCTTGTTCCGTCTTCTTAGCCCACTCCAAGGCTACTTAATCAGACTTCAGAGCTTCCAAAATCCTAGCACTCAAATCTGGTTTCACTACCAGTTCGGCTATCAAAGCATCATCCTTCAAACTCAATCTTGTCATCATAACATACAAAGCATGTATGGATATGCTGCTAAGAGCATCCGCTACCACATTTGCTTTGCCAGGATGATAATTGATCTCCATGTCATAGTCCTTCAAACACTCAACCCATCTACGTTGTCTCAGATTCAAATCCCTCTGAACAGGTAGATACTGCAAACTCTTGTGATCCGTATACACGAAACACTTTGCTCCATACAAGTAATGCCTCCAGATTTTCAATGCAAAGACAATGGCAGCCAACTCCAGATCATGAGTAGGATAATTGTGCTCGTGGGTCAGCAATTGCCTTGATGCATAAGTAATCACATTCCTACCTTGCATAAGCACACAACCGAGACCATTTAATGAAGCATCACTGTACACGATATAGTCCAACCCTTCAACCGACTGAACTAAAACTGGAGCTTCAGTAAGCAACTTCTTCAAAGCATCAAATCGCTCCTGGCATTTGCTAGTCCATTCAAACTTAGCTCCTTTATGCAAAAGCTTAGTCAAAGGACCTGCAATGAAGGAGAATCCTTTCACAAACCGACAATAATAACCCGCCAAACCCAGGAAACTCCTTACTTCAGTCACATTTACAGGTGGTTTCCAAGCCATTACAACTTCAATCTTTTTCGGATCCACCTTAATGTCATCTTTCGAAATCACCTGACCAAGGAAAGCTACTTCTTCCATCCAGAATTCACATTTCGACAGTTTCGCATAAAGCAGCTTCTCACGAAGGATCTGCAAAACTATTCTCAAATGCTTAGCAAGCTCTTCCTTGTCTTTCGAGTACACCAGGATGTCATCAATGAACACCACAACAAATTGGTCCAAAAACTGCTTGAACACCCTATTCATCAGATCCATAAAGACAGCAGGAGCATTATTCAAACCAAAAGGCATCACCACGAATTCGTACTGGCCATACCTGGTCTAAAATGCTAACTTAGGAATATCCAACTCCCGAATCCTCAACTGATGATAACAAGACCTTAAATTGATCTTTGAGAACACACCAGCTCCTCTCAGCTGATCAAACAAATCATCAATCCGAGGAAAAGGGTACTTATTCTTCATCGTAAGCTTATTCAACTGCCGGCAATCGATACACAATCGGAAAGTTCCGTCTTTCTTCATAAACAGAACTGGAGCACCCTAAGGCGAAGTACTTGGTCGAACGTAACCCTTATCCAAAAGTTCCTAAAACTGCACTTTCAGCTCTTTCAATTATGTCGGAGCCATCCAATAAGGAGCCATAGAAACTGGCGCGGCGCCCGGGACAAGCTCAATAGTAAACTCTACTTCTCTCTATGGCGGCAAACCAGGAATATTAGGAAACACATCCAAAAACTCATTAACAGTCGAAATGAACTTTCCATCAGAACATGGCTTATCCACTTCCACCACATGTGCCAAGAATGCTTCACATCCATTTCTAAGCATTTTATCACACAAAGCAGCCGACGCAACTCTATCAAAAGGGTTCCTACAATCACCTACAAAGGTAACCCAACCTTGCGGAGACTAAAGGGTAATCCTTTTCGCCCTACAATCCATGATCGCTTCATGTCTAGACAACCAATCCATACCCAAAATAACATCAAAGTCATTACTTTTCAACTTCAGCAAGTCCTCAAGAAATAATCCCACCAATCACAATCGAAACATCACGATACACTCGGTTCACCACAACACAATTACCCAACGGATTAGTGACATACAGATCCTTATCAGTCAAACCACATTCTCAACCCTTATCCTCTAAGACACTACTACAGGCATACGATAAAGTATAACCCGGATCCAACAAAGTATAAACATGAGTATCAAGGATAAAGAAGGTACTCATCACCACATCCAGAATATCAGCCTCTTCACCACCCCTCAGAGCATAGGTACGAGTAGGAGTCCAAGAATCCCTCCTAGGAGAAACTCTAGACTGAGCTCCCCCTCTACTAGCATTAGACTGAAATGCTGCTGGCCTATCAGCCCTCTGAACTAAATTAGCATCCCCAGAAACAGGCACTCTTCCAGAACCAGATCCCTGCTGCGGACAATCTCTGATCAAGTGGTCTTTAGAACCACACCGGAAACAACCACCAATCTTCCTGAAACATTCACCCCGATGACGACGGTTGCAAGTAGTGCACAAAGGATAATTCACACCCCAGTTGCCTTGAGTAGGAGCACTAGTAACAGATGGATTCAGCTAAAAGCCTCCTCCAGTACCCCTGTTAAGCAAAGATTGATTAACTGAGCCACCTCCAGCATTCTGCACTTGTCTTGCCCTTCTTATAATGCTGGCCAACCACAGCAGGTCCACTCTTGGTGCCCCTCTCACGCTTCCGGTCTTTCTTAAACAACATCTCTACCCCACTTAAGAAATTTCGTCCCCGAAATTACCTGAATCGAACAGATACGGATAATGACGTCGCATAGCCTCTTCTAGTTCCCAGAACGCTTCCTCAACTGTGTGGTTACGCCAGAGGACCTAAACTAACGGTACAGTCTTGTTCCTCAAAACTTGCACTTCCCTAGCCAAAATTTGAACCGGTTCTTCTCATAACTCAAATTCGGTCGAATCTCAATAGTCTCACGTGTAAAGATGTGAGAAGGATCAGAACGATACCTCCTCAACATCGATACATGGAAGAGATCATAGATCTTCTCCAACTCAAGGTAGCCAACAATTTCTGAATCTCAAAATTCAACCCATATCTGAACTTCCTACAATGGTCAGCTGGAGTAGGAACCATTTTAGGCGCATACCTGCAGAGCTTCACAAATTGATTCTTATAATCTTGAACAGATATATCCCTCTACTTCAGATAGAGAAACTCAACTCTCTTCTATTCTGCCCAGGCATGCCCAATATATTTCTTCTTGAACTGCTCCAGGAAACGGAAGAACTCCAGATTGACCACAACTTCAGGGTTCAGAGTCTAAACCACTCATTCCCACCAATGAACTACTTTACTCCGAAGAAGGGAAACCAAACATTCAAGCTTCTCAGCGTCATCAAACCTGATCTCGTCACAAACACGAGACATGTCACTTAATAGATTATCTGCCACTTCTGGACCTTCATCACGGGTCCCTTTAAACAGCTCTATCTTCTTCTTAGGAATTCGCTCAATTGCCGACCTCTCCGGTCTAGCTCCTCCCTCTTGCAGTCCACGGAGGATAGCAGCAATGTCCTGAAAAGCCTGAGTCTGAGCAGTGGCATTATCGGGGGCACGATTATCATCAGAGGTACTGCCATGTCCAGTAGGGATATTACGGCGTCTACTAGCCATAATTCAAAATTCAACAAATCAAAAGGTACAGGTCTGGAAAAGGTACAAAAGCAGGTGTTAGCAAGGATATGACTACTAAGACTCAATCCTGATATGCAATGTCATGTGTTCAATGTCATGAGTTTGAAAAAAATGCATAAACACACTTATTCAAATGCACAACAAGAAGCAACCGAGAATCGGTGCACTGATACAAACAAAAGTAACACTCGAACTCCCGCCTCGACGAAAAAGGAAGCGGAGACCAGATGTCACGTGCGGAATAGATACGGATACAAAAAAAAAAACAGATATAGACATACATACATATAGATCAAAATTCAAAACTCAAATAGAAATCAAGATCGTCGGATCTTATTAATCAAAAGCAATCCAAAATAAGTAGTTTAACTACAAGTTCCAGATAAAGAAAATCAAAAAGAAATAACCAAAAGTACTTATTCTAAAAACAAATCCAAAACATGGTGTAGCAGGTACAAAATACTGAAATGAGTCCAACAAAATATAATAGTAATGAAAACAATGTCTTGAAAGGATGCCGGATGATGCTTGATGCTAGTGATATCCTGTTATCCCTCGTGACTGTTTGAACTCAGCAAATTCCATTCCCAAATGAGTTCAAAATATACAAAACAAAAATGAAAACAATGAAGGGTCAGACTATCGATGTCTAGTTAGTAAGCCAATGCCCAACGAATACACAGTATGCGTCTTATTAAGCAGAATAGTATGTCTCACACATATGCAAGTTAGTTAGCAAACATGGGGTACTGACAGAAACAAACAAGTTGATCAACAAGTCAAATTATCCCACTTACAATCCCCTTTAAGTGATCTAGGATAAGTGATTACATATTATTGCATTTACCGTCTGAAAAAGGCTTAATAGTTGTCAAATTATCTCAAGAAGGAAGACCGATACCGAATTAGGAGTTCGGTATGCAGTCCGGTTACCTATTCGGTCAGAGAGCATCGTCAGAGTTACCGAATTACATTTCGGTAAGCAGTCTGGTGGATAGCTCGGTCCGAGAATAATTATACGAGTTCAATGAAGGTTTTAAGTGACAGTTCGGTTCCAAGTTGGGTAAGTAGTTCGGGCAGAGAGTTTTGAAACCTCAAAGACACACTGAATTGTAATTCGGTACATAAATCGGTGAAGAGTCCGGTCAGAGAGGTTGAACAGTCTCCTAAGGCCTATAATGAACTACAGTTCGGTAACTAATTCGGTACTAATCTTGGTCAGAGAGTATTTTTAATGGTCACAAGGCTGACCGAATTGTATTTCAGTAGCTAGCTCGGTAAAGAGCTCGGCCAGAGACCATCCTACGTCCTAGTTTTGAGTTTTCAAGTGACAGTTCGGTACTTAATTCGGTACCTAGCTCGGTTACTCACACTGGGCACATTTTAAGCCTAGTTCAAGTTATGTGTTACGCCATTCAAGTTCTAGCTATCAAATCGGGTCTATTCCTAACGCCTACAACTAGTTAGGAGTCAAAATTTACACTACCCAAAGGTTAGAACCCAAAGTTACGAACAACATACAAAATCCACAAAACATGTCAGACATTTATATGCAGAAACATAAACAAGTTCATTATCACAAAATCCAGATTACCATATTATTTATTGGTGTTTAACTTACCAGGCATGTCCTTAGTTTAATAACAGAAATCGGGAACAGAAAACGGACAGATAGGGTAAAACCCTCAGAGATGGATCAAAGATCCCATAAGTGATGTCGTCGCATCCTGACATGAGCAAAGCTCCAGATGTGATGTCATTGCATTTAGAAAATTGGTTGGCAATTAAGGCCATATACGCTTTCGCGCATCGATGTATACATCTAGTTTCCCTATAGCATGTTGGTATTATCGTATTAATCTTAGGACAAGACTTTAACAGATTACAATGTTCAATATTCAGATTAACAGACAGATACAGACAGTAATTTACATGTCCACATATAAGCAGCAGAATTCAACAAATTATATCCTAATAGTGTACAAATTCAAGCAGCAATTATACCCAAATGGTTCATATTAAAATGCAGCAAATTTCACTAACCAATTCAGATTTCAGCTTATATCAATTTAATCAATTACACACAAGTAAACAGACAGAAGCAGACAAACGTGAGGGCGTAAATATGGCTACTAACCTTTCTCGCTAAATCCAAATTCACCAAAATTACTCCGGTCGATGATCCCTAACTTGGTCTACACCAAATCAAGAATAAAGTCCATAAATTCCCAAATTCTAAAAGTTAGGATTTTACAATTAACCAACAATTAAAGTCTCAATTGAAATCCAAAAGACCCAAACTAAGTAATTTACATCTAGGGTTTCAAAACCCAAATCATTAGAAACAAAACCCCAAATCAGTTTTCAAAATCAAAGTTCAATTCATCAAACCCTAATTCAAATCAAAATCCCCAAATAAAATAAAGTTGATTTAAATCGAAGAGAAGAGAAAACCAGTACCTAGATTATGAAGAAATCGAGGCAATGCAAAATCTCAATTGAAATCTTGAAAATCGTGACTTTGAAATCCGCGGAGAGGTTTTTGGTTTGGGAGAATTTGAAGAACACGTTAAATCAATTTTTTTTCTAGGTTTTGGTGAAAATGACTCCAAAGGCTTGTTTTCACTTATATATGGGTGGCAAATATCGCCATAAACTCACACATTTATCAAATGATTTAAAATGACCCCTTTTGTAAAATAATTACAAAATTATCTCAAATGTCAAATTATTTTCAAAATTAATCCAAAAGTCAAATTAGTCAAATCATGTAGTCAGACCGGAAAAGTCAATATTTTTCTTAAATGCCCTTTTTATCCTTATAACGGAAAATGAATAAAAATTAATCAAAATTTCAAAATACAAAAAATTAAATAGCCTCAAAATTTGGACGTGACAAATTTCTTATGCTAAAGATATTGTTGCTAGGTTTGTCGTGCTCTCACCAATGCATACAACTCCTTATCGTATGTTGAATAATTCAACTGAGCACCATTCAACTTCTCACTAAAGTAAGCAATAGGTTGCTTTCCCTGCAACAAAATAGCACCAATACCTATCCTAGAGGCATCATATTCAATTTCAAAAGAAGAAGAAAAATCAGGTAAACTCAAAATAGGAGCAGAACAAAGTTTTTCTTTCAAAACTTTAAAAGCATATTCCTACGCCTCACCCCAAATAAAACCTACCTTCTTTTTAACAATCTTTGTCAATGGGGCTGCTATAGAGCTAAAATCCTTGACGAATCTCCTGTAGAAACTAGCAAGTCCATGAAAAGATCTTACCTGAGTAATATTTGTAGGTCATGGCCACTCCTTGATTGCCTTAACCTTTTCTTGTTCCACCTCAACCCTATTAGAAGAAACAACATAACCGAGAAATCTAACATGATCCATGCAAAATGTACACTTTTCCAACTTTGCATACAACTTTTCTACCATAAGTTCATCTAACACAAACTTGAGATGCTCAATATGCTCATCAATGCTTTTGCTATAAATCAATATGTAATCAAAATATACCACAACAAATCTACCAATAAAATATCTTAGTACATGATTCACAATATCATGAAAGTGCTGGGGCCATTAGTTAGCTCAAAAGGCATCACCATCCACTCATATAAACCATGTTTTGTTTTAAAAGTAGTTTTCCACTCATCACCAATTTTCATTCATTAGATCAGTCTTGGTAAATACACAAGCACCATGCAATTCATCAAGCATATCTTCTAACCTAAGTATAGGATGATGATACTTTACCGTTATCTTATTAACAGCTCTGCAATCTACACACATGTGACAACTTCCATCCTTCTTAGGTACTAGAATAACCGGTACGACATAAGGACTCAAAATTTCTCTTATGTGTCTCTTTTGCAGCAACTCTTCAACTTGCTTTTGGATTTTCTTAGTTTCTTCTGGGTTAGCTCTATAAGCTGGTCTATTTGGAATTTGTGCTCCGGGAATGGAATCAATTTGACGCTCTATTCCCCTAACAAACGGCAACTCCTTGGGCATCTCCTCAAGAAAAAGGTCTCCATATTCCTATAACAAAGAAACAACACAACTAGGAAAACTTGGGTAAAGTTCAGATTCATTAAAGTAAGCTTCATTGTACAAGAGTACAAACAAGCATCAACTTTCCTTATAAGCAACCCTTACATCTCTCATTTTTGCATAGAAGTTTTATTTTTTTCTACCTTCTCTCTCATTTAGGCCTTTTAGTTGAATTTCTTTTGAGGCCTCTTTCCCCTCTTTTCTTCTCTCATTCTCTACCTCACCATCTATCTTTTCTTTTATTTTAAATTTCTGCTCTTCTTTTGCAAGGCTCTCATCCTTCCCCTCAATTTTTGTCAATTCATTTTTTTCTTGAGTCTTTTCGACCTTCCTTTGTTGTATTGCTTCCATACTTCTTTTCAATTGCATTTGGTCTTCATAGACCTCATTTGGTAGCAATGGAGCAAGAACAAACTTCTGATCCTCCATAGAAAATAAGTACATATTCTTAAATCCATCATGTAACACTCTCCTATCATATTGCCAAGGTCTACCAAGCAATAAATGACTTGCATGAATAGGTATAACATCACAAAGAAATCGATCAGAATACATACCGATGGAGAAAGTCACAAGAACTTGTTTATTCACCTTGGTTTTTCCAATGTCATTCAACCATTGCAGCCTATACGGTCTTGGATGCGTCAAACAATCCAACCTCAGTTCTTCTACCATCATTGTGCTAGCGATATAGTGCAACTTTCCCCATCAATTATCAGGCTACAATTTTTTCATTCACTAAGAACCTAGAGTGAAAAGTATTTTCTCTTTACTCAAGTCCATCTTCCCTTACTTGAGCATTCAAAACACGCCTAGTAACAAGTAATTCACCCCTAGGTGTATCCTCAACTTCCACATCTAAATAGTCCCTCCAATTCAGGTATTGAATCAGAATGATTTTCATCACTACCCTCATCTTCAAAAATAACTTCCCCACTTATTACAATCATTGTTTTCTTATTCGGACATTGAGAAACAATATAACCAACATCAAGACATTTAAATCATTTAATAGATCTATGCTTTTCATAATTAGAATGAGAAAAACCAGAAGTTTTAAAAGTACCTTTCAAATCTGTCTTGTTCTTCTCTTCTTTTGACTTATCCTTGGGCTTCTCATCTTTCTTGGACCATTTGGAGTTCCAACTTTCTATAGAGCTCGAATAAGAAGTCTTGTTTGGCCCTTTATACTTGAGCTGCTTCTCTATCTTCATGGCCATGTTCACCATCTCCTCTAACACAACATAATGGTGCAGCTCAATGACGTTTGTTATGTCTTTATTTAAACCAATCAATAAATGTGTCATGGTAGCCTCCCTATCTTCTTCTATATTCGCCCTAATCATGGCTATCTCCATCTCCTCATGGTATTCTTCAACACTTCTAGTGCCCTGTCTCAAAGTTTGCAGCTTTTAATGTAGCTCTTTATATAAGAAGCTAGGTACAAATATTTTATTCATTACCCTCTTCATCTCTACTCAAGTCTCAATAGGATCCTCTCCATTCATTCTTCTATCCAAAACAAGTTGATCCCACCAAACAAGTGCATAGTCATAGAATTCCACAGCAGCTAGCTTCACATTCTTCTCTTCTAAGAAGTTATGACATTCAAAAATCATTTCTACCATTCTTTCCCACTCCAAATAAGTTTCTGGATCATTTTTGCCTTGGAAAGAAGGTATTTTCATATTGATACTACCCAAGTTTCTATCAACATGTTCAACTCTATCTTCTCTCATTGCATTAATTCATCCCCTATAACCTCTTCCTCTTCCTCTATCATTTCTTGCTCCTCTTCTGTCAAATCTAGCCTTATTTCATTCTTCTTCATCCCTCTCATCTTCAGATTCAACCTCATAATCTGAAGGCATTTGAGTTAGTTCCTGATCATTTTGTCTTCTTATTGCACCATTAGTTGGAGTCTCTCTTTGCGATTCTTTAATGGCTTGATCTTGCCTATCAAATTTATCATTAACATCTCTGAACATGTCTCAATCCTTTGCAATTGTTGTTGCATTGCCTGCAATGTAAAGAATGTGGTTTGTTCAGCCTCACTATTCTTTTCCTCCTTGTCACTATTTTTAACTTCATTTGAAGTGCTCATGATGTAAAATCTGCAGAAAAAAAATAGAATAGTTCCTCACACACTCCCTCACGTGTTTCACTCCAAATCAGAATGGATACCCTCGTGTTTCACTCAAAAATATGGCTTTTACCCTCAATGAGCTCATCTACAATCTTGCATTCACACTCTAGATCCAAGCATAGTTTTACTTGTCCAGATTGATTACTACTAGCCAATAAGTATAACAGCAACTCAATTCAGTGGAAGGAAACAAAAGATGCCTAAAGAAATGAAGAAAGCACAACACTAGATGCAATTTACTATTAACACAAAAAAAGAACACTAACGAAAATCAGTCACATACGAGATGAAGAAAATGTATGTGGATGAATTCTTTTTTTCAAGGAAATTAAGCCTGGAAGGAAATAATTGTGAGAATAAAAACAAACAAGAAGAAAGAGATCATGAATGTATAAACAACATGATTTTCTTTTCTGATCTTCTTTTCTTTTTCTTTCCATGATTTTTTTTTGATTTATTTTTCCACGATTTTGTTTCTTTTTTTCAGAGTTTCAGACCTTTATTTTTCCTCTGATTTCTTTTTTTTTTTAAGAGTTTCAGACCTTTTTTTTCTCTAATTTCTTTTTTGTTCTGCATAGTTTTTTTTTTTTTGAAATATCAACACTAGAAAAGAACTGACATAAAATTAAAAATAATGATTGAACTTAACCAGGCTCTAGTACCAAAAATGATGCAGCAACAATTCAAGAACTTAACTCTAATTAATTCATACACATGACTTTTAAGTGAGGCATATGCATATTAAATATAGATCAGATTATTTTAAAGCCCAAAACTATAAAGTAAAAAAGTCCAGATATTCATTTTAAAGATAGTTAAGCCTAAGCCCATTTGATTAGACTTGTGCTTCAAATATTTGGCTAAGTGTTTTAGCCCTCTGGACTTGATTCCTCTAATGTGCATAAACACCTTAGCATCTCCTTAAGTTCTTCCCTAAGCTTGATCATCATATCCTCTTGAAGCTCTTATGAAATCAATGCTTGAACATAAATCTGAAGTTATGCTTTAAGTTTAGAAGAGCGTGACCTTGTAATTGGACCTACTGGCATCATCAAGATTTCATTATTGCTTTGGTAAGTTGCATCAAGGTGGTTATTAGATTAAGAAGCAAATTACAGAAGCAAGTAAAATGTTTATATGCTTATTTATTTATTACAAACACATTTTTATCAGCAATTCTAGTTGGTGAACAGCAATATTCTGCAGCAAGTTGGTGTTAGTGTGCTTTAAATGAGTAAGGGGACACCGACTTTTTCTTGATTATTGAAACTCGATTAGGTGGAAAACTAGCAATATAATTTTTATATTTATAACAAGCGGTGCTAGTTACAAGAAGACATTATCATCTCCAAGAAGTATAGAAAAATTATATTGTAAAAATCATCTCCAAGAAGCACATAGAAATTATATTGTACAGATAGAAGTTAGAAGAAGAACATACATTACAAGAAGCACAAGAAGTAGTAAACAGAGATACAATTTTTTGGTACATATGCAGACATCATCATCATCTCTAATCAAATTTAATTATACATTACAGATTATTACAAGAGTTAGAAAGATGATTACAGGAGCTACAAATGTTTTTGAGGAAATGAAAACAAAAACAGAGAATAAAAATTATTGAGTTGAGTGAATAATTTCTAACCTAAGAAGCTTTGTGAGGTTTTTCGATCACCTAGATTTTTTCCGACCGCCGATAACTTTTTTGATCACCGGAACCGTGCAGTAGAACCGTAACGGCGTTGCTTCTAATTGGATTCCAAACTTCTGTTTATTTTTTTCCTCGATCGTTTTTTCTTTTTCTACTTTAATAAACACTTCTTTTATTTTATTTGAAACTCAGTAAAAGCGCGTTTTACATGCCTCAATGCCTCACTCTCAAAACGACCGCATTATCAAATTTACGCCGTCTCAGAAGGCGATGAACCATCGCCTTACACCACCTCGCACCTAGACACACTTTTAATAACTGTGATATAAATGGTACTAATGAAATTTGAATTTGAGATTTTTATCCCACGGTTTACCTGTTTTAGTTTTTCAATATATTATCGATACTTTTTCAATATATTATCGAGGAGAATTTGAACCATTGAATGTAAATATCAATACTCAAATTTCATTTCTCATCTCTCACCGAACCATTCATTTCTCATCTCTCACCGAACCATTTAATTAAAAGCTTCAACAACATTGATTATGTTGTAAATATTGTAATGATAACATGTGGATTTCCACTTTTGTTGTACGTGGCATACATGCAAGATTACCAGACATGCTTGATGACACATGTCCAAAGCTTCTGCTATATATATGTGTAAACATAAATCAATGGAACAGCAACAACACAATTTTGCTTTGCACAATTGTTCTTCCTTTCTTTCTTCATCTTTATTCTACTGTACTCTATTCTGCTATTTTAGTTTAATAGGTACTTAGTTGATAAGTTCCAAGATCCAATCCAAGATTACCAGGTATTTTCTGATCCGAATTTATTTCCGGTTAATATTAAATTGTCTTCTTCTATCCCACTTCTATTTTATTTTTACAACACGTTATCAGCACGAGTATGCTCTCTGGTTGCCGCTTTGCCGGATCTTCCAGATCAGAAAGTGTCTGGTAATGATGTTTTCTTTCTTCTGTGTGTTATGGGAAATTTTGGAAATTTTTTGAAAAATACCATTATTCACCTGAGTTGAATAAATGGTGGATCTGGAAAGTTTGAAATGATAATATTATTCACCCGAGCAAAATAATTGAATTTTTGAGATTGAATTCTGAATATCTGGAAATTTAAAGAAAGTGTTCTTGTTTTGCAGAAAATGAATCAATACAAATTCGAGCCATTGTTGGTTTCTGGAGCAAATTATATGAGATGGTTGAGTGATTGTGGGATAAGGTTGAAATCCAAGAACCTTTATGGAACTTTGGATAAAAATAATGAAACAACTGAGCAGCAAAAGAATAAAGCTTTGATTGTAATCCGAACCCATCTGAATGATGATTTACAAAATCAGTATATGACTGTCACTAATCCTACAGATCTTTGGCAAGCATTGATTTCTAGATACAATCGCCAAAATGAAATAATGTTGCCTGAAGCACGTGATGAGTGGGCCAATTTAAGGTTCCAAGATTTTAAAAGCGTGAGTAAATACAACTCAGCCATGTATTTGATTGTGAATAAGCTGAAAATGTGTGGGGAAACAAAATCTGACCATGAAATGTTAAATAAGACATTTACCACATTCCATCCTTCCCAAATAATTTTACAACAGCAGTATCGGGAAATGAAATTCCAAAAATATGATGATTTGATTAGACATTTGGATATTGCTGAAAAACACAACCAGTTGTTGTTGAAAAATAGTGAAAGGCGCCCTGTTCGCACCCAAGCATTCCCATAACTGAATGCACATTATAATGAAAATTCAGGCCGTGGTTGTGGTCGTGGTTACCGTGGTCGTGGTCATGTCCATGGTCGTGGCCGTAATTCTAAACGTTAGAATGATTTTGGAAATGGACGTGGTAATGGCCGAGGTGGTCGAGGATCTGGAAATGATCAGGGACGTGGTCGTAATAGGGATTATGGATATCCATATCATAATCCAAATGCTCCCCAGAAGTGGAATAATAATAATAATAATAATAATAATGCTAGTTCCAGCAAAGGAAAAGAAGTTATGGAACCACCGAAGTTCAATCGTGGTCCATGTTATAGATGTGGTTCCCCCACTTGTAATTCGAGAACTTGTCGCGCTCCCAAACATGTAGTTGAAGCTTATCAGAAGCTGAGGCGTGAACAAGAAAAATAAAAGAATAATGAAGCGAATATGGCTGATGTTTTTGGCGATGGGGATACTGGTCCTGTCGACATATCAAATTTGGAAACTTCTGATTTCTTTGAAGATCCTGATGGGAAGATAGATCACCTGATTGGTGATGGAACTGTTGATTACAAGTGAATGTATTTCCTTACTTTGGAATGTAAATAGAATGGAATGTAATTTTAGTTTTGATTTTAAATATTTGTAAATAGTTATGAATATTACATTTCCATTCAATTAATGTTATGTTTCATTTTATTAAAGGTTATGGGTTCGAATCAAGATTTAGTTATACCTGGAGATATATGTTTAGCCGATAGCGCTACAACCCATACGAGTTTTGAGAGATACAAAATATTTTCTGGAATTGATTCCAATTCAAGTTAAAGTGAATACCATATCAGGTCCAGTAGATCTGATCGAAGGCTCCGGAAGAGCTTCAATTGTGTTAACAAATAACACTGAATTGGAAATAGAAAATGCGTTATACTCTCACAAATCCAGAAGAAATTTGCTCAGTTTCAAAGATATAAGAATGAATGGATATCATATTGAAACAGTTGATGAAAAGGGTGTTGAATATTTGTGTTATTTCGAACAAATCAGGCCAGAAGCTTGTGATTGAAAAGCTGCCTATTTCATCATTTGGATTATATTATACAACCATCAAGCATATTGAAACACATGCTATTGAGAACCAGAAGTTCTCTAATCCCAGAATATTCCAGCTTTGGCATGATAGATTTGGGCATCCGGGATCCACAATGATGCGAAGAATAATAGCAAATTCAGAAGGGCAACCACTGAGAAATCATAAAATCGTACTGAATGATAGGGACCTGTGTATCCCATGTTCCCAAGGGAAATTGATAACGAAACCATCATTTACGAAAGTAGGTTTTGAATCTCCATCGTTTTTACAGAGAATTCAAGGAGATATATGTGGACCCATTCATCCACCTAGTGGACCATTTCGCTACTTTATGGTATTGATAGACGCATCTGCAAGATGGTCCCATGTATGCTTGTTATCAACTCGTAATGTTGCTTTTGCAAAATTGCTAGCACAGATTACTCGATTACGAGCTCATTTTCCAGATTACCCTATTAAGAGTATAAGACTTGATAATGCTGGGAATTTACATCGAAAGCATTTGATGAATACTGCCAAGTATCTGGGATTAATTAAGCGCCTTCAATTAATTGCGCGAACATTGTTAATGCGCTCAAGATTACCCGTTTCTGTTTGGGGACATGCTATATTGCATGCTGCAGTTTTGATTCGTATCCGTCCAACTGCTTATAATCAATATTCCCCATTACAATTGGTATCTGGAAATCCTCCTAACGTCTCACATTTGAGAACATTTAGGTGTGATGTATATGTACCCATTACCCCAACTCAGAGACCAAAAATGGGACCCCAAAGACGTTTAGGAATTTATGTGGGTTTTGATTCCCCATCAATTATTAGATATTTGGAACCAATGACAGGAGATTTATTTACAGCTATATTCTCTGACTGTCATTTTGATGAAAGTAATTTCTCATTGCTTGGAAAAGGAAATAATTCTCCAAAAGAGAAATCTGAATTAACCTGGAAGGTTCCAACTTTGGCGCATATGGATCCACGTACACCACAATGTGAACTCGAAGTTCAAAGGATCCTACATTTACAAATGATAGCTAATCGAATGCCTAATGCATTCAATGATACTTCGAAAATAACCAAGTCTTATATTGAAGCTGCTAATGTACCAGTAAGGGTAATTGTCCCAGAAGGACAATCTCAAAAGACAATAGCAAATGAAACTCCTATCCCTCGCCAGAAGCGTGGTAGACCCCTTGGTTCAAAAGATACAGTTCCAAGAAAAAGAAAGAAAAAGGATCTGGATCCTAAAACCACATCTAATAAAATTCCAAAAGTTGATGAGATTCCTGAAAATAGTCTCCTAGAAGGAGAAAATAATACGGAAATACCAGAATCAAAAAGTGAAGAAGTTTCCATAGACTTCATCCAAGAGACTTGGAATCGAAATGAAATAATCGTTGATGATTTATTTTCATATTCAGTGGCAATTAGTATTTCATATGATGATTATGAGCCACGTGATATCTAAGAATGTAAAAGTAGGCATGACTGGAAAAAATGGGAAGAAGCAATCCAGGCAGAATTAAATTCGTTGAATAAACAGAAAGTTTTTGGACCCATAGTTCAAACACCTGAAGATGTTCAACCAGTTGGTTACAAATGGGTATTCGTTCGGAAACGAAACGAAAGAAATGAAATTGTGAGATACAAAGCACATTTGGTTGCACAAGGATTCTCACAAAGACCTGGAATTCATTATGATGAAACGTATTCCCCAGTCACGGATACAATCACATTTTGATTTCTGCTAAGTCTTACTGTTGCTGAAAAACTGAAAATGTGTTTAATGGATATAGTTACCGCGTATCTGTATGGATCACTTGATTCTGATATTTACATGAAGCTCCCAGAAGAACTGAAATTACCTGAATCTCATCGATCAAAATCTCGAAACTTGTATTCCATAAAGTTACAAAAATCCCTGTATGGATTGAAACAATCTGGGAGAATGTGGTATAACCGCCTGAGCGAGTATTTGGTTAAGGAAGGATACCAGAATAATACGATATGTCCATGTATCTTCATTAAGAAATCAGGGTCTGGGTTTGCAATTATAGCAGTCTATGTGGATGATATGAATATCATTGGGACTCCAGAAGATATCCAACAAACTGCTGAATATCTGAAAAAGGAGTTTGAAATGAAAAATTTGGGAAAAACGAAATATTGTCTTGGTCTGGAAATTGAACATAAACCAAATGGGATATTGGTTTATCAATCAGCATACATTGAAAAGCTTCTGAAAAGATTTAACATGGATAATGCCCATCCGTTGAGTACACCCATGGTTGTAAGAACACTTGATCCCAAAAAGGATCTATTCCGACCGAAGGATGATAACGAACAATTACTTGGTCTTAAAGTACCATATTTGAGTGCGATTGGTGCGTTGTTATATTTGGCACAATGTACAAGGCCAGATATCTTGTTTGCTGTGAATTTATTAGCGAGATATAGTTCTGCACCAATCCGTCGTTATTGGAATGGAATCAAATATATTTTGCGTTACCTGAAGGGTACGAAAGATTTGGGATTATTTTATACGAATTCTGATAAATTTCTGGGTTTGACTGGTTATGCCGATGCTGGATACCTTTCAAATCCGCATGAAGGACGTTCTCAAACTGGCTATATTTTCACATATAATGGAACTGCGATCTCCTGGAAATCTACAAAACAAACTTTAGTAGCCACGTCCTCGAATCATGCTGAAATTTTGGCATTACACGAAACCAGTCGAGAGTGTATTTGGTTGAGATCAATGATCTAACATATCCAGAATTCATGTGGTATCTCCGAAACTACGAATGGGCCAACTGTCATTTTTGAAGATAATGCCGCATGCATTGCCCAAGTTCGGGGAGGTTACATCAAAGGAGATCGAACCAAGCACATTTCCCCAAAATTCTTCTACACCCACGAGCTTCAGAATACGAGTCAAATTGACGTGAAGCAAGTTCGGTCTTCCAATAATCTAGCGGATCTACTAACGAAATCGTTACCAACATCAACGTTCGAAAAACTCGTTTACGAGATCGGAATGCGAAAGCTCTCCAGATTAGTAGATTAGATTATGGGTGTAATTATCAGGGGGAGTTTTTGTAATTGGATTCCACAACTGTACTCTTTTTCCTTCTTCCAGTTTTTGTCCCACTGGGTTTTTCTAGTAAGGTTTTAACGGGCAGTCAAATGGTGGAAATCCAAGGGGGAGTGTTTTAAATATTGTATTGATAACATGTGGATTTCCACTTCTGTTGTACGTGGCATACATGCAAGATTACCAGACATGCTTGATGACACATGTCCAAAGCTTCTGCTATATATATGTGTAAACAGAAATCAATGGAACAGCAACAACACAATTTTGCTTTGCACAATTGTTCTTCCTTTCTTTCTTCATCTTTATTCTGCTATACTCTATTCTGCTATTTTAGTTTAATAGGTATTTAGTTGATAAGTTCCAAGATCCAATCCAAGATTACCAGGTATTTTCTTATCCGAATTTATTTCCGGTTAATATTAAACTGTCTTCTTCTATCCCACTTTTATTTTATTTTTACAACAGATTATCTATTGTTGACAATTTCAATCCACCATTATAACTCCAGAACCTCCTTACCTAAGCAGTGTGAGATGGAAAGATTCCCTCCATTAAATAATAATAATAATAATAATAATAAATATCCTATTTCATGGATATGAATGTTAGGATTGTGACGAGAATTCGGGTATATTCCAGTATCCATATTTGGTTTGTAATTAGAAAAAGACTTGAAGACTGTTTTGGAAGCATATTTTATTAGGAATGGTATTTCCTAAATTGAGATTCTAATTAGGAAAGAGATCCTTGAGAATTCTAAATAGGAAAAGATTTTCTTAATGGTTTAGGATTACTTTGACTAAGTAACGTAATGCTATAAATATGGTGCTTGTATCTATTACTAAATATCCTAAGAGAATAATTTAGATCTAGTTGGTTAGGTTTGGGAGGTGCCCGATTGGGCCTGGGAACCATAGAGACCATGGAGATCTTGAGTTCTAGGATCAAGTCATGTTATCCTATGAAAGCCATATTGGGAGAGCTTATATGTGAGATTGTAATCAATGTAATTGGATTGGGGAGTGAGAGAGAGGTATTATAGTTGTAACTGTTTTTTTATTGTTACATAGTGAATTAGTCTCTCGTCGTCCTGATCGCCGTGATTTTTTCCCGTGTTGAGTTTCCACGTAAAAACCTCGTGTCTTATTTTTTTCTCTTTATTTCTTTTCTTGTGTATGTTGTTTTACTTTGTGGTTACAAATACTTATTTTTCTTATAATGGATCACCGATTTGTTGAACAAATGGTATTAGAGCTAGCCGTATTTTTCCAACCATGGAATCCATTAACTACACATCTATTACCATAGAATCACCTGTCACCTTTTTCCTTTTTCCTTTTTCTACAATGTTGATGAGACCCAATACATGAGAACAACCCGTCTTCATCAATTTCCTTTCACTTTCTTTTGCTTTTCTTCTTTATCAATCGTTGCGTGTGCTTACCAAGTTCCAATCAACTTTTAGTGAATCAACATCAAAGTATGAGAAAAATAAACTGTTTTTAACAGGGTTTCTTCTTTACACTAATTTATAAAAGCAATTATGCCCTAGAAACTAACACAGAATATTTGCCACAATTGACTATTCTATCAAAACCAATACAATGCCTTTGGAACTCAACCAAGTCCAGTTCCTGCCCCCTTCGTTGCCATTTTATTCCAACATTTATCATTTTTGTTTGCCATTAACGTTTAATGTAAATGAATACCAGATAAAGTTGAGTTAGGATCCTTTTGGAATCTCCTTTTCTTTTGCAAAATCAGGAATAATATTTATCCAGAAATAAAGTTAAAAAATAAAATAGAAACAAAAGTAAAGAAAAAACAAACAAAATATTCGTAAGACAAACTAAATTACTAATAAAGAAATTAAAAAAGAGTGAATGACGAGTAGAGATAAACAATAAGTGGGATTCTCTCAGCCCACCCCATCAAGCCCACTTTTTCTTTACTTTTTCAAAATTAATATTTTATAATTTAATATGAGAGTGACAACAAGGCATAGTGACTCCCATAGCAAAACAAACTCTCATGTGCGCGCGTATACCACACGACCCGAGTGAATCCTACGAGCAGACTCAGTTAAATTTAAAAAATAAAATAAACAAAATCAAACTCTTAATTCTATTGAATTGAAGGGCTCATGTCTTTAAGCAAGCCCAAGACCTGCTGCATATTAGGCCGCTTCCCAGCCGATTCCGCCGTACACAAGTACCCAACTCGGAGACTCTCCGCCATCTGACTCACCGAGTCACTTCCCCCGAGTTTCAATCTGAAATCAAGCGCGTTTACTCCATTTCCCTCTCTAACTAACCGTCTAACCCGCTTTACACATTCCTCTGTCGCTTGCTTCCCCGTCAAGAGTTCTATCAATACGACGCCGAAGCAATACACATCGGCTTCAGGGGTATTTCCGTCATTTGAATGACAACCGAGTTCTTCTATATTCATATTCTTGGATCTAACATCCTGGAGACCGAAGTCAGCGATCTTCGGCTCCAAATCCTCCGCGAGTAGAATGTTGGATGCTACGAGATGACCATGTATGGACCCCACATGGTGTAGGTATGCCAGCCCACGCGCTACGCCTACAGCAATACGGTGGCGCGTCATCCAGTTAGTCTTCTCAGGTGAAGTTGTTTGTTGAGACCCATGATTTTCCTCCCACGTGTCACCACTCCAATCCTCCACGTTGGTCTCTCCTGTAGGCAGCTCGTGGAGCCACCTATGTAAATCTCCGTTAGGCATAAACTCGTACAAAACTAGCTTCTCCTTACCTGAATAAACACAAATTTAAATTACACGAATATCAAAGACAAAATGTAATAATGACGGCTTCTGTGAGTGTGACAAAATCACACTGAGTAAGACACCGAGAACTTTGAAATTGATAAAAGAAAACAAACAAACCCGTGACTGCATTTAATACGCTAGTTCATTCAATCACTGCAAAAACCAAAAATTGAATGACAAAATGTACACTGTACCTGCAATGCAGTAACCAGAGAGAGGTAACAAGTTAGGGTGTTTAAGCCTAGAGAGGTGATCAAACATCGTGACTGCATCATGGTAATCTACAGCTTTAGCATTTTCCAACACCTTGATCGCCACGTGGAGCTCACCCGGGAGTACTGCTCTATAAACTGGCCCACACCTCCCTTCAGCCAACAAAGACTCTCTCCCGAAATGTGACGTGGCAGCTATCAAGTCCTTGAAGGTTAAATTCATCAACGGCTTGGAACACATGACGACAGAAGCTGATGTCGGTTCTTTCAAATCTGCAACCCATGATGTGCCTGACTCCGTTTCGAAAGCGAACGGTCCTGATTTCTCTATCTTGAACGGTAGATGTTGATTCATTGGTTTGGAGATTGCCCATTTGTTTTTTCTAGCCAACGCTTTCTTCCTTTTGTAGATACAGACGATGAAGAAAGCTAATGAAATTAACACCAAAGCTGACCCACATGATAGACCTAAAACCAAAGCTTTGACTCTTGATTTGGGTTTATGTTTTTGGTCGTGGTTACTGGTGGGTCTATGGTTTTGAACCGTTTTGTGACGTGACTGATGAGTGGTCTTCGAATCGTTGAAATTGAAACTAATCCCACCATGGATAAACGCATATTTCCCGAATTTTTGGTAGTTATGACGACCGACGAAGCCAGTGAATCTATTGATAGAAACATTCAAAAACTTAAGACCACCAAGCGGA
The DNA here is from genome assembly GCA_031304145.1 of Cardiospermum halicacabum. Taxonomy (NCBI): domain Eukaryota; kingdom Viridiplantae; phylum Streptophyta; class Magnoliopsida; order Sapindales; family Sapindaceae; genus Cardiospermum; species Cardiospermum halicacabum. The sequence goes on from CM062395.1 coordinate 20,157,234, forward strand.
GGAAAATCGGAAGGGAAAGTACCGTTCATGGAGTTGTTAGACAAATCTAAATACTTCAAATTTCGAAGAGACGAAATCGGCTTCACATCATCCGAAATTCCACAACTAGACAAATCAAGACTCTCCAGATTAACTAGTTTGGATATTCCACTCGGCAAATGTCTCAAATCATTCCCCGAAACATCGACAACTCTAACCCTATAAAAACCAGACAACTTGACCATATTCGTGAACCTGTTCCTCGAAACATCAAGCACCTGAACAGAACCACCACCACCATCGATTGTCCCTCCAAGCCTGTTATGTGAAACGTTGACCGAAGTCAAATTAGGAAGAGACCAAAACCAACCTGGTATAGATCCTTTAAGAGAGTTGTTAGAGAGATCGAGAGTGTGCAATTCCGACATGTTCCTCAAATGTTTCCATGATATTATCCCGCTTAGATTCCTGGAAGACAGAATCAACTCCTTTATCGTACAGCTTTTGTTGTGTCTGAGCCATGAAGTGTTGAAGTTGGAGACTGAAGTGAAAGCTTTTCTCACGAGTTCGTAGTCTGTTGTGTTGTTACAAGATTGTGAAGCTGCTACTAGTGATAACAAAAGCGTCAATCTGTAGAGGAAAGCCTCCATTTTTGGTTCTATCGGTTGAATGGGATGCACTTCATGTGCTTTAAGAATAATAAATGTGAAGCTGACGGCGTCATAACGGAGTTAAATGTACGGATTTAATCTCACGGTGAAATTGGGTTTGAATTTTTGTCTGTAAGTCCAATTTGTTGCATTTGTTGGAGTGGTGCAACTACGACTACCTTTTAATGTACCTAAATTTATTCACTGTTTTTAGTCAATTTTTCCAGTGGGGTCTTTTCTCATTTTCTCTTCACATTTAACTTGATTTGGTGGTGCAGCAATAATTTCTACTGTTTTTTCTTTTTTTTTTCTTTTTACCGTGATTTTGAAAAAACCTTAAAATTCACAGAAGCAATCTAATTAGTAAGGTTATCATTAAGGGCAACATTTCTTTGTTAAGTCGTGCTTCTTTTTACCAATAATGGAAAGATAAAGGTTTCTCTTCTTTGTGACTAACAAAGTACCATGAAATATATAGGTAGAATCAACTTTTGTTGCCAATAATTGTATCTTCAATTCATTCTATTGATCCAATCACGTATGCCATGTGCCAATTAATATGGCTACTTCTATTGATTATTACAAATAAATTTATAAATGATTAAAAGTGAGAGCTTATAATTAGGTGTGTGAACATATTGAGGAATTTCGTTGGACAATTTCATTGAGCACTTTCTATATCCCACTAATATTTGAAAAAAAAAAAAAAAAATCCAACGCCTTAATTAACTAATCATACCACCATAAGACTAAAAAATAATTTAATGTAAAGAATAATATATACATCAATTAGATTCAAAAAGTAAGTGCTGCAGATATGTTCATGGGCTAGTCTGCATATTCATACACATTTATTTTAAAATAAATATGATTTATATAAAATAAATCGAAGCTAGGCAAAACATGAAGATAAGTTGAGTGGGTGAAATGGCAGGCAAACTTGTTCCACGATAGAGCACATGAGATCTCAACTGCTCCTCACGTGATACATTTGAATAACATGACAAGATCCTTTAATTCGTATAACTCCAAAGTATATAAGTTCCAATAGAATGACAACTGAGATAACATATTAATTCTCTACCACCTAAAAGTTGAGATACGAGGACCATTTTGTTCTTATTGTTTTTAGTCAATTTTTATGGTTTTATAATGGCTGGTGACTAGTGGGTGGAGTCTAGTGGAAGTTAAGAGATTAGGTTGTTGTTGTATTAGGAGTAGGTATATGATTGTCCCTACAGAAGGGCAATTGTGAATGCAGACCTCTTTACAAGAAAACATTTTGACTATGCTTAATGAATTTAAGCCTGGGTTTCTCATTGTCGTGAAATCATTTCGAAGACAACAAAGGTTATTTACCAGTGAAATAAGAAGGGAAAGTATGTTTTGTGCTTGCGTCTTCGTAATTTAATAATAACACCGATAAGCTATGTTTTCTATTTAAAGAGTTTATATTGATTAGAATGGATTAATAACTGATTCTCTCATTTTTAATTCTATGGTCTTTTTATGTATTTATGTGTATGTGTAAAGAATTTGAATATTTGAAAATATATGAAAAAAATTACCATTTTAATGAAAATGTTTATATGTACATTAAGGCATTTGTAATTGAAAATACTTTTAAATGGATTTTTAAAGTTTAAAATATAATTATAGATTTGTTTTGAGAAATATAATAATAATAATAATAATAATAATAATAAATAAACTTTTAAAAGTTTAGTTTTCACATCATAAACCGAATTCTTATTTCCAAAAAAACCTTCATGTTTTTAAACGTTTTACTTTAAACCTCTGGTTTTGAAAAGTTTTGCAAAAACACCACAGAATCAAAATCACTAGTGGTTTTAGTATTTTTGTGAGTGGTTTTGGTGTTGTATGAGTAATTTTAATTTTAGGAAATTTCCGAATCTCCAAATTAAAATATATAGAATTTCAAAATCACTCATACAACATCAAATCACTCACAAAAAATACCAAAACGATTAGTGGTTTTGATTTTGGTGGTGGTTTTGCAAAACTATTCAAAACCGGGGGTTTAAAGTGAAACGTTTGAAAAAATAGGGTTGTTTTGGAAATAACATTTTTCCAAAATACCCCTGAATTTTTACAATTTACAGATTTTGTGAACTACAGTCACAGTCTGTGAATGGTCTATGGAGTAAAAAATAAAATTTAGTTTTGCAAATTTTTCAAAAGAGACCTACAATTGTATACGAAACTTTTTATGGCCTAAAAAAAATTCTCATTTCTAATCTAGTCCATGACCACATCTGAAATTTGGAACGATCTTAAAAATAAATTTTGATTCCCTATAATATCATTTTAGGTTGAGTCCCTTATATTTAAAAATTAAAATCATTTAAAAATGTGCAACATTGAAATATTTAAAGATAACCAATCTAATCAATAAAATGGCGATAAATAATAATTTAAAAACTAAAATAAATAGAGTTGGAATAGACTTCTGTCTTCGGACGGTATCATGTTTTAAACATTCATGCGATGGAGTGAGATTATAATAGAGTGCCAAGTATTTCCGATCTAGGAGAGAGAGATTTGGGCGTGTAGTTGTCCAGACAAAAGAATAACTAAGATGGCTCAATAAAAGCAAGCTCATATGTGGGTTGACATCCAAAACTCATATCTTGATAATAGACCCAATTCATGTAGCATTAAACCCTGCCCTAGTAGACCCATGCATGGAGTTTGGGGCGCCACATTGAGATATACATTTGCTTGACAATAAAATTCTTTGACTAACAACACGATCACACCATCATATGCGTATACTATATCATAGAAGGACTTGTGTGGGAATTAAAATGGGCAATTGATTTGTTAACTAGGATTAAGTTAAGATGATTCTAAGTTTTGATTTTCCTTTCATCACAGTTGGATATATACAGTAAAGTGAAACTTCTGTGTATTATTTAAGTTGATACGTGTTTTGATCTGACGCTATGGGCACAAGTAAGGTACGACTAAAAAAAATCTAGTCATAAATAGAAATAAAATTGATTAATATTGTTCCTTGGTGTTAGGATTATGACGAGAATTCAGGTATATTCTGGTATCCAGAATTGGTTTGGTAATTTGGAAAAGACTCGAAGACTATTTTGAAAGTGTCATGTTTGATTAGGAATGGTATTTTCTAAAGTAGATTCTAATTAGGAAAGAGATCTTTGAGAATCCTAAATAGGAAAAGATTTTCTTAATGGTTTAGGATTACTTTGTGACTAAGTAATCTAATACTATAAATATGATGCTTGTATCTATTGTTAGATATCTTTAGAGAATAATGTAGATCTAGTTGGTTAGGTTTAGGAGGTGCCCCATGGGGGCATGGGAACCATCGAAACCATGGAGATCTTGAGTTCTAGAATCGAGTCCTGTTATCCTGTGAGAGCCATATGAGGAGAGCTTGTATGTGAGACTGTAACCAATGTAATTGGATTGGGGAGTGAGAGAGGGGTATTCTAGTTGTAATTGTTGTTTTATTGTTACATAGTGAATTAGTCTCTCGTCATCCTGACGACTATGGTTTTTTCCCATTTTAGATTTCCACGTAAAAACCTTATGTCTTATTTTCTATCTCTATTTCTTATCTTGTGTATGTTGTTTTACTTTGTGGTTACCAATGCTCGTCTCCGCTGCAATGAATCACCGATTTATTCAACAAGTGGTATCAGAGCTAACCGTGTTTTCCCAATACTCGGCAATGGCGCCAAAAATTTGACGGGTGTCGAATTCGTCAATATTTAATTAACCTGCAAACACAATAAAATTGTAGCAAACAGGATCGATCCACATACGACAATTAACAAATGTAATTGTAATGACCAAATCAAATTAAATGGGGGTTTTGAGAATATGCGAATATTTAAACTAAAACTAAATCAAAGATTAAAACCCAATTATAATTGAACATCCATCTAATTGGATTAAGTGTTGATCATCGAAACTAAAAATATCTACGCCGTTTAATAGTCACAGTTATAGTTATTGACAACGTGCCTAATAACCAATCATCTCCTTAATAGACTAACCAGGTACAACCCTTTGAATCAATCACTGATCTAATGTATACCGCATTAAGAACTAGAAAATACACGTGACCACAACCAATTGAATCTGTACGACAGTTCTTGAATTATAATTATGCAATCTAAACACTACCTAGGTCAAATCAACTACGATTTATTTGACATGCAATGTGTTAATCCTAATTAATCAATCAATTGCGCACTTAATTAACCAATTAGAATAACATATGCATTTAACCATGCCCATAGAGAATACATAAATATTAAACAACATAGCACATAAAAAAATTCTCACAACACAAATAATTAAATACGACTTAGCTGGGTGAGGTTCGTTTAGCTCCTCGTGGGCGTGGCGAACATCATTGGCTCAAAATAAATTGATCGTGCAAGAGAATAAAAAATTACGAGTGTTTATTCAATCTCAATCAAAAGCTAAAAGTAAGGAGGAACCCCCTTTACCATAGTTCTCTGCGTATTTAAATACCCCAGATAGAAGTCTGAAGAAACTAAAAACGACCTCCTAAAATCTCTAAAATAAAAATCTTAATCTTTTAGATTTTCAATTCAAATTTGAGAAATTAAAACAAAATGAGCCTGATAAAATTCCATTGACTTGATCTTCTTTGAATAATTTTGGCAACTTCTGCTTCAAGTCCCCAAAACTCTTCATTATCACCCAATTACCTCCAAACTGTCAATAATTATAAAAATAGGGTAAATTAATAATAAATCTTCAATAAAGTCCAAAAAATAATAAATTACATAATGCATAAATAATGTCAATTGCATGCTCAATCAACTACCGTTGAGCTTCTACTTTTCATGGTTAATTGAACTCAGATATTGATTATTTCTTGTGTTGTATGTTAATAATATCTTCTATACATTATTTTAGTTGAACTACTATTGAGCTTCTACCTTTTATAGCGTGCTGCAAAAGAAAACTATGAAGAACCTACCTAAGTAGAGATGTTTATTGAAACTAGGAAGGTTGAAGGCAAAGCTAATTCTGTAATGACACAAGAGACCATTGTAAGTTTTCTATGTTCAATATATGTTATTTCCAAATTAGCATTAATTAATTCGTTATGTAAGTAATATGCACATAATTCACTGCCTCTTTTTATAGGAAAAAGCTCGAATCCTAGACTAAGGAGAGAAAAACACATGATGAGGCATTTGTAGAGGTTTTTGGGAAGGAGCATCTAAGCAGAGTGCGATGTGTTGGAAGAATGTTAACATCATTACTTAAGAAGAAAAATGAGGAAATACACACTTTGACAGCGAAGCATGACAGAGGTGGCTACATTTAGGGAGAAACAAGAAGAAATGAAAGAGAAACAAAGAAAGCCTGAAGAGATGAAAATGGAAATAGAAGAGAGACTGAGGCAGTAACAACTCCAAATGAAGGAACTACTGGCACAACAAAATCCTAATCTTAACTTACAATGCTTATATGAGTTAATGCAGCCCTTGACTCCATGCAGTGCGAATAGCGGGCACCGTTCCTCTATTGCTGAAGTTAATACAATAACTGGTCAGGTACATTATAAAAAAATTGCATTTTCTCACAAAAATGAAACTGTATATTATTTAGATACATGTGAAGTATGCACAGAATAATGATTGTTGTTAAATTTATAATGCCTTAATGATTTATCTCTGGATGATCTAATTCAAGTTATGAATTATGAAATGACATGTTAATATATGTTTATATCCATGGTTATTATGGTTGATTTTTTACTTTTAATTTTATCACTGTAGGTAAATGATGATGCTGATTAGGATGGACAAGGAAATGATGCTGCATAAGTGGAGAAATGATGTTGTAGAATCTTACCTTTTCACTATTTTTAGTTTTTTCAAATACCTATTTAGTTTTGCTTCTAGAAATATACTCAAATTTGTGCGAAAAACAAAGAACTGGTTTTATTTTGTATAATCTATGAATGGTTGTATTAGGATCTTTTATAACTTAGATTAATATCTTTTAATTATAGGCTTCTATCAAATTTTTTTATTACTGCCAAATTTCATTATTTTTTGTATAACGGAACACATTGCTTCTTTTTATAAATAGATTTGCACATCATCGATTCCATTTTCACTAAATATAGAATTCAATATGGGAATTGTTTTACCATCGTTTCCTAAATTAAAATGGGAACCATTATCCAAAAGAACTCATTACAGGAATGGTTTTACACCATTACCAAATTTAAAAAATTGAACCATTCCTAACAAGAATTAAAATGGGAACGATTTTACACTGTTACTGAATTAAAAAAAATAAAATAGTTCCCAAAAGAATTAAAATGGGAACGGTTTTACCACCAATTCATGAATTTAAAGGGTAACGGTTATGGAATCGTTTTGCATTCAAAATAAAACCGGTCACAAACCGTTCGTAATGATAGATATAAATGTACTGGATTCCACAAAACCATACTTAATTTTAAAAAACTAGATAACATACTCGCGGAAGCACGATGTTTTAAAATTTTTATTTTATTATTTTATATACAAATAATATTATAATATTAATTTAAAAAATAATTTAACAAAAATAATAATAAATACTTGGTGAAAAATATATCAAAAATATCAATGGGAATATATGATATTCCACATTTTCAATTTATTAGAATAATAAATTATGTGATAGTTGAAGATATACAATAAAAAGGATTTTTAATTACAAATGGCATTTAAGTAAATAATCTTTAAATTGAACCTATTTATTAAAGACAATGTATATTGGTAATTACTAATGGCATATAAGTAAATAATTTAAAGATTGAACCCATTTTATAAGAGTGAATAGTAGAATTCTAAGCATGCCACATCAGCATACTTTGAAATTCTTATATATAGATAAATAGATTAACCATTTTGTAAGAGCTATTAATATCCATTATCAAATGATGTTAGTTTAAGTGTTCTTAAAAGGCTAAATTAATGAGAACGGTTTGACGAAACTATTCTATATACCATCATAAACTGTTCCCTAAACTTAAGGAAACGTATACGGAATGATTGAATATGCGTTCAGGATCTTATTAAAACCATTACTAATTGTTATAAGAACAATTTTACCACAGTTCCTAATAGGTAATTTTCTACTAATGCCAAGGTTGAACTCGAGAGTTTTGGCTAAGCTCGATATCCAGTTAGGAGCTCGACAACTTTGTCATAAGTTGCAACTTGAGAGCTCCTACCAAGCATTGTCATAAGTTGCAACTTGAGAGCTCCTACCAAGCATTTTCAGAGCTAGGAGCTCGACAACTAGGTAAAAATTGTACAAGAGAGCTTTCTACAAAACTTTTACCAAATTAGTTGATGAGCTGTCAAATAAGGTTTTTAAAGCATTTATCTTAGATCATTAGGGTGGTATGATCCATATAAGGCTACATGATTAATATATATATATATATATATATCAATATTACGAACATTATTAAGCCATCTTTTATTCATTCATTCATGTTCAACACAATATAAATCAAAGTCAAATTCAAAATTATAATACAAAACCAAAAGTCATAATCAATTAACATTTTCACATAGGTTTTTAAGTAATCAGCCTTCATACTAACTCCTACAGAGAAAATGGGATGATAGATCAAAACTGTCGAAAAGAGCTAATGCTCATTATAAGTCTGAAGACCAAATCCATGGAAACCGGTTAAATTCTCTTTTGGAATAGATAAACACATCTTTGGATTCCTTATAAAATGGAGCCGAATGTCGGTGATGTCGTAGCTGGGACATGGAATGTACGAGCTAGATAAGTGGATGACCCGTCCTTTTTCTCCTTTTTCTTTTTCTTTTTCTCACAAATTATGTATAAATACAAATGGATATAAGATTTTCATGGTACATCCACGGATTAATATATATATATATATATATATATATATATATAAATTGATAGTAAATTGGAAATATATATATAAATTGATAGTAAATTGGATTCCAATTAGATTCAAGTAGTTGCTCCATTTAATGATCAAAATTGATAAAATCTATAACCCAGATAGGTTGCTAAGGAAAGTTCTAGAAACACAGGCTAGTTGCTGAAGCTTTTTAAATATGCAAACTAGTGTTTTGATTTGATTGTAAAATGTTGGAAAAGTTCACTCTTATGGGTCCAGCACGTGAGCCTAAAGATGGGCTCAGTGTAATTATGGGCCTTGTTGCAATTTCAACCAAACAGAAAGCAGAGCACGTGCATGCATGCCCCTCACAATTTATTTCTCCATGAGAGTTGGAGTCTGTCTCATCTTTCACCATAATTCCTTGCATTAGCAAAAGCTGACACTTAATTTTATTTAAAATTGCATAATGTTGAGTGCTGTGACCTATGGTTACCTGTCATTCTCATGCTTATTATATGTGAAAATTGATTTGTTTGTGATAAAAGTTCGAAATTTATTAAAGGGTTGATCATTCATTACCCTTCATTTCTACTTCATCCTTAAGTGGCTTTTCTTAAAGAAAAGAGAAGGAAAAATATATACATCTAATCAGTAATGACTTTAATTATACAAATATAAAAAATGTATCAAGTTAAGAATCAGGAGAGAGCTAAAAGGATTTGATAAGAAGGAATCATAATTATTTTTTTCTAAATTATAAAATATTATACCGATTTATATATGTAACTTGATAATATAATATATATATATATATATATATATATATATGGTTTACCCATTTATTAAATGGATTGGAAAAGGTCAAAGTTGCTTTTACAATCCACGTCTTCCAAAATAAAATTTTACAATTTGAAAAAAATTATTGCATGGATGAAGTCAAAGTCGGTTTTACAATCAAAGTCAAGGAGTAATATAATGGGTTACAAACTCTTCCTAATAAATTAAGAAAATTAATATTAGTCTGATAATCTTTTATTTTGGACGACCGTTCATCTTTTAACACTTCTCACAAATTTGAAAATTAACTTAGAATTTCAGTTTTGGATGGAAGGAAAATGAATAAATGGCTAGACAACAAATTTACGACCTGATCTTCAATGAAATATGATTTATATATAGATTTTCATACAAAACTAGATTACTTTTTAGAGGAATTTCTAAATCTTATTTTAGAGTGAAGAATCTATATATGTATACAATAATATATACATGCACTACAACAAAGTACACGTATAGTAACAAAATTTATAGCAACAATGAATATTTTGTCGCGATGATCTATAGCGATGAAATATATTATTCCTCGGTAAAAGTGTGGTAATCCAATATCATGATCACAATACTATTATAGCGACTAAATTAATGATGCAGTAACAAAATTATATAGTTGAAAAATGAATATGTTATTACAACTATTATATTTTGTTGTAATAGACAATTTATAGAAAGCAGATGATAATTTTGTTGTAAATTAATGAATATATTATTACAATGATTTGATTTAATCGAAATAGATAATCTATTGGAAGAAAATAATAAATTTGTCACAATAAAAATTTAATTTCTTTTTTATTTCATAATATATAAATAAATAAATTTTATATAATATATATGTATATATTTGCATTGAACAAATAATTGGTTGATTAAAAAAAAAGAAAAACTTAACTAGTTATTTTAATTCCAATTCATAATAAATAAATAAATAAATTTAGTTAGATAACAACAATGACAAATTATAATTTACCGTCAATTAAAAATTCATCTTAACTTAGTAGGAAATTGTAAGTTTTTTTCTTTCTAAAAAGACGTGTAATTAATACCACCCTTGGAAATTGAAACAAAATAGTGCTAGTTTCTATAGGAATTAAATTTTATTTTTTATACAATTAATGACATAATTTATTAATAGAAAAATAAAAATTTCCTTGTGAATAAAAATATATTATTATACTATATTTAGCAACAAATAATTTTCTTCACAATAGTAATTCAAATTTTGATTTAGTAATTCAAATTTGAAAAATAACAATCACAAAAGTTGCTATATTTATTTAGGAGAAAAATTTTATTATTATTAGTATATTTGTTATTGGCCAAAATATCAACGAATTGCTTCCAAAATAATAAAATATCAATAAATATTTGTGGGCACTAATGGATTTTGATTTGTTTTCTAATAAAATTTTTAAAAAGAAATTTGAATAGTCAAAGATAATTCAAATCATTTTTTTCTCCAAAAATAATTCTGTATATATCTTTCTATACTCTTCTTATTTCTTTCTCGCAAATTAGATTAATTTATGTTGAAACCTCTCAATGTTCTATTGACAAAAAATTGAAGGAGACAATTGTTGTTCTTGGAAAAATAATAACCGGTAAGTTTTTTTTTTTTTTTTTACTTAAATTATTATAAGTTCATGTGTATCTTTTTATGCTTACATTTATTATGGAATGGTAATTGTTTTGAACAATTTTGTTAGGAATCATGGATAAAAGTTGGATGCGATTACGAAATAGATTATCTAAGGAATATATGGACGATGTCAAAACGTTTATGGATGCTGCAAAACAATGTGTTGATGAAAATAACTGTGTTCGATGTCCTTGTCGAGATTGTCAGAATGCTTATTTCAACCGATATGGGTCGTACAAGCCCACTTACTTCAATATGGGATTGCTGTGACATATGATAGATGGATTTTTCAATATGCTTATTTCAACCGATATGGGTCGTACAAGCCCACTTACTTCAATATGGGATTGCTGTGACATATGATAGATGGATTTTTCATAGAGAAGAATCTACATTTGTTTAAACGAGAGGGTCTAATGATATTGAATCTCATACAACTGTTGAAGATAAAACACAAGAAAAAGAAGATCATCATGATGAGGTATGTGATTACATATTTGATGTAATGAGGTCAATTAGAAGTGATGATAATTCACCACAAATAGAAATTGAGAATGATACACAACCTACTCATGATAATGCAAATAAGGAACCTTTTAGTGCATTATTAGATGCAGCAGGAAAAGAATTGTTTCATGGGTCTAGGATGTCATCATTGAATTTCGTAGTGAAATTGATGCACATAAAAGTTTTGAACAAATGGAGCAATAAATCGGTTGATATGTTACTTGAGTTATTGAAGGATGCATGTCCTGAAGATGCCAATATACCATCCTCTACATATGATGCAAAGCGCATGTTGCGAGACCTAGGCTTAGGATATGAAACTATTCATGCATGCAAATATGATTGTGCATTATTTTGGAAAGAGTATGCATCACATGTTACATGTCCTCATTGCAATGAACCTAGATATAAGTATGATAATGGAAAGAAAAAAGTGCCCCAAAAAGTTTTGAGATACTTTCCATTAACACCTAGATTGCAAAGATTATTTCTATCTAGACATATGGCAGAAGATATGATTTGGCACCAAGAAAAACGAGTTGCTATTGAAGGTGTTTTAAGGCATCCTGCAGATGGTCAAGCATGGAAAGATTTTGATAAACTATTTCCATCATTTTCCCAAGATCCACGAAATGTGAGGTTAGGTTTAGTAACATATGGATTTAATCCATTTGGAAATATGCATAATTCTTATAGTTTATGGCCTGTTATTTTGGTTCCAGATAATTTGCCTCCATGAAAATGTATGAAAGAAGCCTTCATGATGATGACTTTGTTGATTCCTGGACCACAAGCACCAGGTAAAGATATAGATGTTTATTTACGACCCTTGATTGATGAATTGAAAGAATTATGGGGACATGGAGTTCAGACTTACGATGCATTTTCAGATCAATGTTTTCAATTACGTGCCGCCATAATGTGGACCATTAATGACTTTTCGGCATATGGTAATTTATCTGGTTGGAGCACAAAGGGCTATATGGTCCTGTATGCAATAAAGATACGGATTCCTTATAGTTGAGAAATAAGATTTGTTACATGGGACACCGTAGATATTTGCCTTTAAATCATTCATGGAGGAAAAGTAAACAACATAATGGCAGACAAGAGATGAGACATGCACCTAAAGAATATTCAGGGGAAGATATTTTGAAACAATTTGAACATGTTAGAAGCATAAATTCTGGGAAACATCCTCAAAATGTTGATCGAAAAAGAAAACGCACCATTGATGAGCTTAATTGGACTAAGAAAAGCATATTCTTTGAATTAGAATATTGGTCCAAACTAAAAATTCGTCACATTTTAGATGTTATGCATATAGAGAAAAATATATACGATAATATTGTGGGACTTTATTGAACATCGAAGGAAAGACAAAAGATACTGTGAAAGCAAGACTTGACTTGAGTGATATGAACATAAGAAAGGAGTTACATTTACAGTAGAGACAAAAAGGTGTTTTTAAGCCACCTGTTGTTTATACATTATCTTTACAAGAAAGAAGAGATTTTTGTCACTTTTTGAAGTCTGTGAAGTTTCCAGACGGGTATGCATCTAATATTTCTAGATGTGCTAATACAAATGATGAAAAGATAGTGGGTTTGAAAAGTCATGATTATCATGTTCTATTACAGCGTTTCCTCCCAATTGGTATTAGTCCATATCTGCGAAAAGATGTTTGCTCGGCTATATTGCAACTTTGTGATTTTCCGACAAATATGTGCTAGGACATTACATATGGAAGATTTGGAAAACATGGAAAAAGGAATTGGGTTAATCCTAAGTAAGCTTGAGCGTATTTTTCCACCTGCATTCTTTGATGTAATGGTTCATTTAGCTGTCCACTTACCGAAAGAGGCAATATATGCTGGTCCTGTGAGTTTCAGATGGATGTATCCAATCGAAAGGTAATTAGTTATTTTATATGATTTTATGATATTAATATAAAATTGTGATAATAAAAATAACACCTATAAATTTATTCAAAGGATTTTAGGAAGATATAAGACATATGTGAACAACAAAGCTTGACTTGAAGGATCCATTGCTGAAGCTTACATTGTTTCTGAGTCGCTAACATTTTGTTCATTATATTTCCAATCAATCGAAACTCGATTTAATCGAACAAATAGAAACTATGATGGAGGACCAAGAAAAGAAAATATCTCTATTTTTTCACAACAATCACATCCATTTGGGGGAGTAGAGATAAAAGAGTTAACTCAAAAGGAGATTGATATAGCTAATTGGTATGTGTTAAATAACTGTGAAGAAGTTCAACCATTTATCGAGTAAGTAAATTATATTATTTAAAGCTCACACCTGTTTATATATTTATTGTTATAAAAAATTTAATTATTGATAACAATAATTTTTAATATGTAGGCAACATATGAAGAAGCTTCAAGAAGAAAACACTTCTGACGTGAATACTAGGCAACAACAACTATTCCTTAAATGGTTTAAGTCTCAGGTGAGAGATTATACAATTTTATAATCAAATAATAATTAGTATATTAGTATTTTGAAATATACTAATAAATGCATTTGATGTCCTAGATGGTACAACTACGGGAAAATGAATATAGTGAAACTAATGATGAGTTATATTCATTATCATGTGGTCCTGATTATAGAGTTCATTGTTATCCGGGTTGTAATGTAAATGGTGTAAGATTTCTCATTAAAAGCCGAGATGATAATCGAATAACTCAAAATAGTGGTGTGATGGTGCCTGGAGAACATGATAATGATGAGGTTACATTTTATGGTGTCATAGTTTCCATCATGGAGTTGGTTTATTTGTTTGGTCATCGAGTAGTTTTATTCAAGTGCAAATGGTATGACACTAATCCAAAGAAGAGAAGAATTCAAGAGAATTATCATATCACTTCAATTAGTGTAACTCATACATGGTATGAAGAAGATCCGTTTTATCATTGCTACACAAGCACAACAAGTTTTCTATATAAATGACACATTATTGGGAGATGGTTGGCAGATACTTGTAGTTGTGCATCAAAGAGAGATATGGGATTTACAAGAAAAAGATGCGGATGATAAAGAAAATGAAGTAGCCTTACAACAGAACGAGTCATTAGAAACAACTCTATCAATACATCAAGAAGATATTGAGCAACAATCTTTTCACCGAGATGACGTTGAGGAAGAACTCAATGAAGCCATTCACTTTCAGAATGTTTTCAATATACCTGCGGAGAGTAGACTCGATGAAGACACCAGAGATGAACCTATTGAAGAATATATCTCTGAGAATGAAGCTGAAATGGAAATTGAAGTCAGTGATGATGAAGATGATTAACTCCATCTCATACCATTTGGGCTTATTTTTTCCCTAGTGAAAGTATTTGCAAACCATGACCATTTAATTAAATGGCTGTTGAAAAAGATATTTGGTTGAATTTTGTAATGCTTTTATATCCAGCAATGACACCATCCTTTCATGCTAATTCAAAACATAAAATCACTTGACAAACAAAAAATAATAATAAATAAATAAATACTATTTAGAGAAGACTAATGTCACACTAACCTTGCACAAAATAGTTAATTACAGGAGCATCACTATCTCTATTCCTGCTCTCTCCAATTCACCAAAACTAGTAAGTGCGGCCACTGAGTTTTCTCCTCCTCCATTGTACAACATAAATAAAGTGGGAGAAGTTTCAATTAGCCTCCATATTTCAAACACGGCCATGTATGGCCCAACCATGAAAAAATTTTGACCATAATAAAGAGGTTATGAAATTGAAATATACACAAAATTATACCTGCTTTTCAAGAAAATAAATCAATGAATTTTTATGTATATATGATAAAAGAAAAGAGGAAAACCCATACCCTCCTCCATCGTACTTCTTGGCAATTCAGGGAGCTCGAAATGAAGTGATTTCCAGCAGCTTGAGCAGCAAGAATGATTACTACTAATATAGAATTACTATGCACTAACATATTCACTAACCTAAACAAGAACACAGTAACCAACCATCAATATTATTGTTTGTATTTACCAGAACAATTAAAAATATACACAAATAATAATCCACATAATTCTTTCATTGAACACATAACACAAAATATCTATCAAAGAGAATAAAGAATTCACCACTCTGTCAAAGAGAGTAAAAATTCACCACTCTACCACATAAATAATCAAATTGACTATGAGTCTAAACCATGAACCAGTACTCATAAAGAAAACAGTGGATGGAGCAGTTAAACTCCATCAGAGATTTCTAAAACTAATTCCCAGCATAAATTTCATAGAAAGACTAAATTTCTTCTAAAAATTCAACAATAATTAATTAAAACTGAACAAATCATATACTAACTGCTTCAAAGCCAACTATCAGATGCAAGGAGGTTAGTAACGGCTTGGAGTTGATAACTAATGGCGCGACTGCGCAGACTCGGATCGATGGTGACAAAACAATGGGCGAAAGAGTTTGATGGGAAAGCGTCGGCTTGCACTAGAGAGTCGGATGAAAGAGGTCCAGTGACTGATGGCAGTTCAGAACTGCGGGATTTAATGCCGGAAGAGATCGGGTGGCGGCTGGGATCATCAAAGCAAAACGTCAGTAGTTGGTCAGCTTGCGAAGAACCGCCTGATGTCGACGATGTTGTTGGGGCGAGGTTGACTGTTGGATGAGGTGCGAGATAGTCAGAATGAGAGCTTGAAGCCTCCAAAAATTGCGCCGGGCGCGGAGGAGCGACAACGGCAAGTTGGGTCTTGATGATGAGTTTGGAAGGGTCGCCTTGGAGAGCCGCCACCGGAGGAAGGAGGTCCGGTGGTCAAAGGATGCCGCGAGCGTCGGCGGCGAGAGGAGACACAACGTCCCTGGGCGCGCGGGCGCGCGTGCGGTAGCGTGAAGACGTCGGGTGAAACATCGTTGGCGGGGCTTGGCTCGGGCAACGTCGAGGTGATCCCGATGGCTAAGGAGACGTGAGTAGTGGAGTGCATTTCAATGAGCAAGTCTGCGATTTAGACACCTCGATCTGCCGGAATAAAATATCTTTTTTCAGACGGGTTGGGGCTTATTTCAAGTTGGACAAAAAAATTTCACGGGTGCTTTGCATAAATGAGCTTTAAATTAAAAACATTAAATTTTTAGCCTAACATTAATTTTTCTTCAAAAATAAACAAATCAAACAAGTTTTTACATCCAATAGACCAAATTGACGATAATGCCCTTTTTTATTAAAAAATGAATTAAAATAATTTTATTAACTCTTAATAAGTGTGTACAGTCTCATATGCCCTTATATTTAAATATTTGAACTCAAATCATGTATTCACAAAATGACCCCGTCAAATTAAAAAATAGTCCCCACCAATGTAAACAATTAAAAAATAAAATTATTCCCAAATTGAAAAAATCCTAAGTTTGCATGAAACTCGAAAAGTTACAAACCATGAATTTCTTCCACCAAATTCAATGAATCCTAATCATAATTGCAGAATTCTTTCCGGAAAATAACTCAAAAATCTTTTTCAATTGCTCTTAAAAGGTATGTTTCTTTAACTATTAGGGTTTTAGACATAGTAGAGATTGTATTGTGTTGTGTAGCACTTAATTACATACTATATGCCTGATTTTTATTAGTTTAGGATCCATATTTATAGATTGGTTGTTATTTGGAACACAATTTGTGTATAAGTGTGGGATTCGTTGAATTTTTGATAGGGGATTTTTTTTTTGCTGGTGCTTCCCGGTCTCGACACCGGGAAACAATTCAAAAATCAGTTTCCTTCCCGATCCTATACACCAGGAAGCCTTAAGATGCTTCCATGTTTCTATAACGGGAAACAGACTAGTTTTTGTACTGCTTCCCGGTGTAGTGATCCGGAAACCACTGGGTAGTTTATTTTTTAATTTTGATTTCATATTTTATTGAATAATTTTAATGTTTGTTTCATTTATCCAGGCATGACAATTAAAAATATTCTGGTAAAGTTCAAGGTAGAATGAATTGATAGTGAATATAATGGTGCTGAAAATGTTTGTTTTGCTGCTTGATACGAATATTTCTTATTCCCATTAGTAGAGAAACTATATGCAAAACTGAAGATACTATCTACTTTGCATTTGAACGTACATGTGGTGTCATCAAATTCTACGAGACCGCGATATCAAGTTACAAACGATGAAGATTTTAATTTTGTGAAGGAGAATCATGGAGATCACATATATTTATTTGTTGATACTGTCATGAAAGATACGGAACATAATGTACAAATAAATGGGAGAATTGATCACATATATGGTGACATATATAATATAGATATTGTCATTGCTACAACGGAAAATCATCGACCTTTTTTTTTTTAAATTTTTGATTGGAGGTCATAAATCAATTTCCAGATCATCAACTTATTGCAGGGGCACTGAACATCCATATTTTTGAAATTGAATTTGCAATTTTTTTAGTAGAAGGAAACATGTTTCTTGGTCATGAACACCTGGAAGCAGGACGTTTTTTTGCTTGTTTCCAGGTGTTCATGTCCTGGAAGCTGTTATACATAGCTTCCATGTCATGAACACCTGGAAATAGGCAAAAACAGCCTCCTGTTTCCAGGTATCCATGACCTGGAAGCATGTTTTCTTCCAATAAAAATCAACTACTATTAGTTTAAAAATAGAGGAATAATTAGTGGGGCCTAGTAAATATTATGGGGCTGATTTTCCACTATTTTTAACGATTGAACTATCCACTATATGAAATCCTATCGAAAATATGCTCCGATCAAGGGACGCGGGTTGGTTCGGAGTTATGAAAACCATCCATTTAGCATGCTTGCAACATTGGGAACAATGATAGACAACATTTTAATCGCATATCGAAAATCGATAAACATGACGTTTCCTAGGCGTACGCAGGGGTATACTTTCTAAAATAAGTAACCAACACATTACCAACGGTCTCACAAAACTTACTTATGGAAATTAATTGATTGCAAGGTCACTAAATACTTATTTCATGATTTTTGAAAATGAATTTGCAATTTTTAAGTGCACAAAAACATGCTTCCAGGTCTTGTACACCTGGAAGCATGAGGCATTTTTGCCTGTTTCCAGATGTTCATGACCTAGAAGCTTAATTACATAGCTTCCAGGTCACGAACACCTGGAAACAGGCAAAAATGTCTCCTGCTTCCAGGTGTCCAACTTCTGGAAGCATGTTTTCTTGTCCTAAAATTCAATCATTAATAGTTTAAAATTAGATAAATAATTAATGAGGTCTATTAAATATAATGGGGGTGATTTTCCAATTTGCTTGAACAATTGAACTATCCACTACATGAAATCGTATAAAAAATATGACCCGATCAAGGGGCGGGGATGGATTCGGAGTTGTCAAAACCATCCATTTACCATTATTACAACTCATGAACAACATTAGATAACATTTTCATCGCATATTGAAATTCGATTAACATGATGTTACCGAGTCCTATGTAGGAGTATAATTTCTAGGATAAGTAACCAACACATTACCAACTGTCTCACAAAACTTACTTATGAAAACTAATTGTTTGAAATGTTAGTAAATACTTATTTTATGATTTTTGAAAATGAATTTGTAATTTTTAAGTGGACAAAAATATGTTTCCAGGTCTTGTGCACCTGGAAGTAAGAGGCATTTTTGCCTGTTTCCAGGTGTTCATGACCCGGAAGCTTACATAGCTTCCGGGTCATGAACACCTGGAAACAGGCAAAAATGCCTCTTTCTTCCAGGTGTCCAACATCTGGAAGTATTTTTTCTTGTCCTAAAATTCAATTATTAATAGTTTAAAGTTAGAGAAATAATTAATGGGGTTTATTAAATATTATGGGGATGATTTTCCAATTTACTTGAACGATTGGATTATCCACTATATGAAATCGTATCGAAAATGTGACTCGATCAATGGTTGGGGTGGACTCAGAGTTGTTAAAACCAACCATTTATCATTATTACAATATCATGAACAATATTAGATAACATTTTCATCTCATATTGAAATTCGATTAACATGATTTACCGAGTCCTATGTAGGAGTATACTTTTTAGTCCTATGTAGGAGTATACTTTTTAGAATAAGTAATCAACACATTCCCGACGGTCTTGCAACTTACTTATGGTAACTAAATGATTGAAGTATTACTATGTACCTAAATTATGATTTTTGAAAATCAATTTGCAATTTTTAAATGGACGGAAACATGCTTCCAGGTCATGCACACCTGGAAGAAGTAGGCATTTTTGCCTGTTTCCAGGTCCTTGTGACCTGGAAGTTATGTAGTCAAGCTTCCAGGTCATGGAGACCTGGAAACAGGCAAAAAAGCCTACTACTTCCAGGTCTTCATGACTTGGAAGCATGTTTTTTGTTCTCTTTTTTCAACTTATAATATTGTATCAGCAAGAGAGTATGTAGTGAGATCTAATAATTATTGTGGGGCTGATTTTCAACTCCGTTTGAACGATTGAATTGCGAACTCTATATGTTCGTATGGAAAACGTGCACCGATCGAGGGACGGGGGATCCATTCGGACTTGTTAAAAACATCCATTTGTCAATATTACAACATCATGGACAACATTAGATAATATTTTTGCGCTATTGAAAATTGAATAACATACTGTTTTCTAGTGCTACGTAGGAGTATACTTACTAGCATAAGTAGCCAACACATTCCCAACGGTCTAATAAAACTTACTTATGGTAACTAAATGATTGAAGTATTACTAAGTACCTAAATTATGATTTTTGAAAATCAATTTACAATTTTTAAGTGGATGGAAACATGATTTTAGGTCATGCACACCTGGAAGCAGTAGGCATTTTTGCCTGTTTCCAGGTCCTCGTGACCTGAAAACAGGCAAAAATGCGTACTGCTTCTAGGTTTACAATACCTCAAAGCATGTTTCTTGTTCTCTTTTTTCAATTGTTCATAATTTTAATTGTTGGAACACCTGGAAACAGGCAAAAATGCGTACTGCTTCTAGGTTTACAATACCTCAAAGCATGTTTCTTGTTCTCTTTTTTCAATTGTTCATAATTTTAATTGTTGGAAATATTTAATGGAATCTATGATTTGAATTTTAGCCATTTACAAATACATGCTCCTGTTTCCAGGCCATCATGACCAGGAATTAGGAGCATGTTTTATCTACTTCCCGGTCTCTTGAGCTGGAAACTGTGGAAATTAGCTTCCAGGTTTTAATCCCGGGAAGTAGGCCAAAATACTCCAGTTTTCCGGTTGGCTTGACCTGGAAGCTAATAAATTGAATTGTTAGACATATTTTCCTTCCCTATTCATGACCTGAAAGATCCTGCTTTACACATCAACAACATACTACCAAAATAAATGACAAATAAATTTTTTAGAAAAAAACTCATATAAAATATTTTACAAAATGTTATTAGTTTGGTGTACATCTTATTTAACCATCCTTTGATGACAAATCCTGACCTCCCTTAACCTTTATCGAACACCCGTAAATAGCATATGAACTTCATTGTCACTTCCATCTTCGTTTTCACCTACATTGGATTAAAATGAGGAGTTAGAGAAGCAATAATTCGATAAAAAAAAGGCAAAAAACCAAAGGAATTATGTGACAGGTGCTTTCAGGTCATCAGCACCTGGAAGCAGTTGATAATTTCAGTTGTTTCCAGGTCCTAGGGACCTGGAAGCACCTGATTCACTATTCAGGTGTTTCCAGGTCACCATCACCTGGAAGCAGTTGATAATTTCAACTATTTCCAGGTCACCAGGACCTGGAAGCACCTGATTCACTATCCAGGTGCTTCCAGGTCTCAAGGACCTGGAAGCAGTTGTAATTTTCAACTGCTTCCTGGTGCAAAGGACCTGGAAGTACCTGAATAATGACTCATAATTTCTCGCTTCCCAGTCCTTAACACCGGGAAGCATACTAAACAAATTAAATAGCGCACAACAAATTCACCAATCAACCAAACACAACAAACCAAACAAAATACGTACCAATAAATCAAACCAAACAAAACCTACAAATAAACCTTTACTCAGACTGAACAAAACAACAAAACCGAATGTATCATTTTCATAAAAATTAAACCAGAAATATGAACTTCAGCAACCAAATACCCATAATTAAAGCCCTAACAGCTTAATCACCAGAACTCTACCTTCAAACCAACAAAAACTAACCTATTTTGGCTTCCTCGTCGTCGTCAGTGGGATAGGTGACTTCTTTATCGCCTCTGAAATGTTCCTCTGCTTATCCACTAACTTTCCGGCAACGATAGGCTGAGCGGTGGAGCCACTTGCGGTTGTCTTCTTCTTCGGAATGCTCTTCCTCGCCATAGAATCAATCGAATGTTTGAATGAGGGAGAATCCAAACTTAGCTAGCCAGAGACTATAAGCAAAGGTGAATTTAATATGGGTCTTCTTCGAAGATTGAAGAAACAACAGAGGATAGTGTGAAGGTGAATCTGATTTTGAGAGATACAGATGACAAATTCAACTTTCAATCGATTTTAGGTTTGAGTTCAAATGTTTGGGGTTCAACGGTCGAGTGAGGAAGTGGAGACGTTTAGGGTATTTTTGGTATTTTATTAACTTTATTTTTATAATTTTAATTTTATTTAAACATTTAATTCATTTTTATTCATTAGGATATTTTTGTCCATTTGGTTCAATACTAGTAATTTTTTTTTAATGAAATATTTAATTTTAAAAGAATTGTATTGGTGGGCCAAAACAAATTTTTATTTTAATTTTTGGTCTAAAAATGAGAATTTTCACAAATTTCACGAAGTTGCTAAAGCTTCTTGAAGTAAGCACTTTATAGGGTGAAATCATAATGTACTACAGTTGTCATTCTTGATAATGCTGCGAGAAAAAAATTATGACTATGTTTTAATATAAACAATTTATCAAATTTCTATGCAGAATTTATTAATTTATTTATTTTTAACAATTAAAAATATTTATTAAATTAAAATTATAGTAATACGTAATTTAGAAGTTTATTTATTTTTAATTTTATTTAAAATTATATTTTTATTAATTATAGATTTCAAACTACATCTATATCTAAAAAATTAACTTTAAATTGTTTGAATATGTAATTGTATTAATTGGAGTATGTTTGGTTTAATAGGAGATAATCAAAATTATTTATGTTTTATGTCTAATTCCACTCTTGTTCAATCTCTACCTATTTAGAAGGTTTGAGCCCATTTGGAAGAGCTACCAACTAGGATAAAAGTCAAAACTAAAAGTTTTGATTACAAACAAGAATGGAGGAGGAGAAGAAAAGAGAAGAATAATGACTTTAATTGGTCCAGAGAGTGAAGGTGACAATGGTAACCAACTCAAACTTTTTTAGGTGTTTAGTTTGATTTTTGCAAACAAACACTAAAATTTGCTCTGGCTTAGTACCAACTAATCACCTTAACCATTAAGTTGCCCTTATCTTAGCCTACAAGTTATCCTCCTACCTAAGTAGATAGGTTTCTCCTGGTTGAATTTAAGGGAATCCCAGCTTTATGTTAAATAATGCCACATTTCTTGAAAAGGTAAGTTAGTCATTTCTAGCCATATTCCTCAAGTGTTGGAATATTCTGGGCAAGCACCACACTAAAGCATAATCAAGCTTTTAATCACTACTCTAGTGTAGATTGAAGCCTCAACTTAGAAAAGCCCTACACAAATGATCTTCCCTCAAACAATAATATATACTCTAACCATTTACAAATAATTAGGGAAGGAATGGGTAGGTTGGGCCAAACAAAACCAACTAAAAAAAAAAAAAAATTTGAATTAAAAAATTAGAGATCTGAACTAACTAAATAATGGTATAAAAATGAAAGGAAATCAATTTTATGGTATAAAAATGAAACCAAATAAATTTTATTTTAGTTCGAATTGGTTCAAAACAAATATATATATATTTTGTAAATAAGTTCAAAAGTATTTTTATTTAATCCAATTACTAGTTTGAAATAATAATTTTTAAACTACCTCGTATAATTAAATTCAAATTGATAAAAAAAATAATTAAATTGAGAATTATTTAATTATATTCAAATTCGAATTAACTAAAATGCTATATTTACATATCATAAGTCCGTAGAGTAATAAATTTTTTTTTAAAAAAATGTATAATTATTTATGAATAAATTTACAATCCAAAAAATATTGAATAAAATTAATATCTAAAGAAAATAAAAAAGGGGATAAATTCATTATTAAATGAAATTAAGAAATCTTTTTAAAATAAAAAAAATAAGAAAAAACTAAATTAGAGTAAGATTACATTGATAAGGTAAGCGCATTAATCTAAATTTGAAAATTACGAAAAAAAAAAAGTGAATTGTAAATATTGGCGCATTAATCTAAATTTGGGAATTTTCAAAAAAAAATTTGAATTGAAAGTATGGGCGCGTTAATCTAAATTTGAAAATTATAAAAAAAGAAAAAAATAACTTAAATTTAGAGTCATTAGTGACTCGAGGGCAACAATAATAACTCCCGCTAAAATAAATTTTATTTGTTCCGCCGCTCTTTCACACCTATACTTCTATTCTTTTCTCTTTATAAATTTTCAATTCCACATGTTCATCATATGAAAAAAGAAAAGGAAGAAGATTTGGTAGACTCTTCAGCAAATACAAACTACAGGTATGTTTAATTTCTTTTAGTTTTCTTCAAAAAAAAATTTTTATTTAAACTACTTACTTTATTTTATTGGTTTTAAACTATAATATATTCATTCTTTTCCTTTTGTTGATTTGTACATATAAATATATCTGTCTATCATATTTTTTTTTGGATAGTCAATATATGCTCTTTCTTGATTTTCTTGAGTAATTAAAATGAATTGCGTGTTTTGTATTTAGATTTATGAGACTCTGAGTTGACCAAAAATTGTTTATTTATTTTATTTCATTTTTTATGTTAATAAATGGGTTTAGGTATCGTTCAAATGACTAAATTGAAGTTTCGGAAATATTTTATAATGTAACTTTTGATTCAAAACCACATGTACATCGTATTGTAGTTTATCTGTAATATAATATTAAATTAATGTTATATGTGTATATAAACAATGGTTAAAAACCTTTTGATGTAATATTTAAACATATTAATATTGATTAAATGTTTTTATTTTTTTTTCTTTCCTCACTAGATGGCTCCAGGACATTTTAAATGCAAGCATGTGTCCATCTCAACTCTCACTCGGTCATTGCCTGTTATTACAAGATCAAAAGTTAGTATTCAGAGTTCACAGCCTACAACAATCAATTCTAACTCACCATTAGCAAGTGATAATAATCAAAATGTATCATTGCCAAGACAAGAATCACTTGAAAGGGAATCTCAGCCTACTGCTCCTATGCCTACTTTGGAAACTATAGTTGTCAACACCAATCACGTAACAATTGAGTCATCGCAATTAAGTCCACAAAGTATGCAAGTCTCTTTTAAGATTGTCGTGAAATATTTTATTTTTATTCTTTAATTAAAAATTAAATGTGATAGCTGCTGGACCTCCTAAAAGAAAACGTGGAGAAGGTAGAGGGAAAAATACAGATGCAATAGTGGAAGCTTATGGGAAAATACCTATAACTATTTCACCACAAACATGTAGGGTGGTTGGAAGACAACAGAGTAGTTGGTTTACACGTGAAATAAGTTATATTGTCAGAAAGTTTGCGCCTCTTAAATACAAAGGATGGAAAAAAGTTCCGGATGCTGAGAAAAATATAATGTATGAACGACTTTTGGTAAAATTTTTTTAATTAAATTCTATTTTATTTATATTTAATTACTATTTTATTTTGAATATCGAACAAAACTAATCTTTATATCTTTATAGGCCAAGTTTGAGGTTGATTTGTCACTTAGTCATGTATGTGCCTACTTAAATAAAACTTGTAGCCACGAGTATACAGATTTACGAAGCAAAATGAACATTCATTACAAGAAGTTTTCTTCTAACGAATAAGCCAAGAACAATCCTTATAAGAGTGTACGTCCAACTGATTGGGAATGGCTATGTGATAATATATTCTCTTAAACATGGTATAAGGTATGATAATATACTTAAAAATAAATTCTTGGTTATTAATTGAAACTTCATTTTCAAATTACACTCAATTTTTATACTTTTCAATCTTTGGTTTTATGTTTAGAAAAAGTGTAAGACAAATTCTGAAAATAGAGAAAATCTTACCTTCACTCATTGTGGAGGAACAAGGTCATTTGTCAACTACCTAAAAGAGGATTCTAGTTTAGGTGATATTGAATTATTCAAAATCACTCATTACCGTAAGAAAGAAAAAGCTTGGGTGAACGAAGATGCTAAAAAATATATATGTAAGTGTAAGATTTCTTTAGATTTATTTATATCTTGTTATAATTTTCATATTTATGAAATATAATGTGTAGGATGAATTGATTAGAAGAAAGGAGGAAGAAGATAAAAAACCTGAAGAAGAGCGTACGACTGAAAGAGAATTGTCTATTGATGTGCGTGAAAAAGCTAGTAGTTACATTAAAGGTTTGGGTTTTGGCCCCAGGCCTATTTCTATGCGTGTAGCTACGACTGAAGAAATAACAAGGATGCAAAATGTAATAGAAACATAAAAGGCAGAAATAGCAAGTCAAAATGAGAAGATAGTGGCACAAGAGGCTAAAAATGCATCAATGGACAATCGAATGGCTGAGATAGAAAATGCAATCCGACGATTTTTAGCTCAACAACTTCCGAGTGAAGTAATGTGATATTATTTTTAAGTGGTTTTCTTTATTACCATAACTAAGAATGATAAATTATAATTTTTATTTTATTATTATTTGCTAGATATTTTTATTAGATAGATCTATTCTATTTTATAGTAAATTTGATTACTCATTATATTATATTGTTAATTTAGTTTTAATAATGATTTGATATTAATTTATCATAATTAATTTTGTATTTAGCAAGAATTTTACCACCTATAATGACAAGATATATTTTTCTCATTAGGATGACCTACAACATCAATTTTGGTTGCTATATAATAATTAGTGGGACAATATAAATTAATCACAATAAAATTTTTATACTGACCATTTAATATTAGTTGCTATTTAATTTTTTCAAGGATTAAAATTTTGTTGCAATACAAAGCTTGTTACCGAGTATTTTTATTGCTATAATGTAAAAATTGTGGTGGTCATTTCCTTACTACATCGTTTGTATAGGTATGAAAATATTTGTCACTATAAGAAAGTAATAGCAATAGTTACTTTTGCAGCAATATATTACATATTGAAACAAATATTTTGGTCACTATTAATGTCATATAGTGACAAAATAAATTTAGTCATAATTTGATATGTTGTTAACTTCAAAATACTTAATTTCTATAGGCGTCTTATAGGCGCAAATTATAATTTTGATCGCAAAATTGTATAAGTTATTTCCTTGCTATAGATTAGTTATAAACACAAATCAATATTTTCATTGCTATAAGTCTATTGCGACGCATCTAATGCAACGAATTTTGTGACGATATTAAATCCTTACTATATTGAAATAACAACAAAAACAATTCTATAGTGACAATTATTTTTTATTGTAATTTCTTAATTTTGTTGTAGTGATGATTGAATTGTTATCCTAAGAAATTGTGGATATTCATATTGAATAATCAAGTTCACACCAAAGATGGTGTTTAACCCATAACCTTTGTGATACTGGAAGCAATAATGCTTTCATATATAAGAATGCGATTGTGAGATTCTTTTCGAATTTAAATTAATTTGAAATTTTTTTCAAAATGTAACAAATAACCTGGTAAAAAAATAAGTAGATTTGAACATACAAAAGCAATCAAACACAAAAAATCAACACTTTACGTGGTTTACTTCAAAGGAGTCTAATTCACGGGACCTCAACTTCAACTGAGAGAGAGATGACACTATAATCAGATCACAAAGATTAGAAAAACAATCATAGAGTCATTACACAAAGATCTCAAACGAAACACAAAGAAAAACTTAGAAACCCTAACAGAGTAGGAGGGAAAAGAAGCAAAACAACAGAGTTTCTCTCTCTAAGTCTGCTGAAAGAAGAAAAACACTTTTAAATATGTAGGTTAAGGCTGCAACCAGGTATCTAAATCACAAAGGCGGATCTTGTTCGAGTTGGGTCAAGGGCGCAGATCAGAAGTAGCAGCAAGTGAATCTAGTGAAGAGGCCCAAGCCAAGCCCACCCGAGACAAAATAATACAACTTAATAACATGATACGAACATATAGAATAAAATATTACAACAAAACTTCCCCTAATGTTACATTCTACATAAACTCAAAACTAGTCTTAACTCTTCATTTTAATCTTAGTGCCTCCAATTCTCTCTTTAATATCACAAAGTGTGCATCATTGGTCCATTTCCTCTTGATTTACACCCGGCAGATGTGAAGAAAGTTCTTGCAATACAAGAACTTCTTCAATGACATTACCTTGGTGCCTATATTAGAGGGGTTTTTATTTGTTGGTACCTTTTCAACCTGCAAAACACCATTTAAAACATTTAGTCTTATGAAATGGTATTTGACCCCTATATGCTTAGTCCTTTCATGATAAACAGGGTTCCTACTAATATGGTAGGCTCCCTAGCTATTAGTAAAGATTGTAGCTTTAGGGTCAAGTAACTTAATTTCCTGAAGAAGCCCCTGAATCCAGAGCCATTCTTTTATCCCTTCAGTTAGTGCAATATACTAAGATTCAGTGGTACTCAAAGCCACATCAAATTGCAATTTGGATCTCCTGGAAACACAATTACCACACATGGTGAACACATAAGTAGTAATAGAGCATTTAAATTCAATATCCTTAGCAAAATCAGAGTTAGTAAAGCCAACAATATTCACAATATCATAATGCTTACCATACTCTAAATCATATTCAACGGTGCCTTTAATATACCTGAATAAACCTTTAATGACATTCTAATGTTTAAGCCTAGGTTTCATTATGCACTTGCTAAGTATGCTTATTGAATAAGTTAAATCTGGTCTTGTACAGACCATAGCATACATAATGCTACCTATAGCTTTAGAATACGGAATGTTATGTAAAATCTGATCATCATCACAGAATTTTCTATCAAGTCTATGACTAGCAAAAATAGGCAAATTATTCGGTTTGGCATCACTCATATTGAAGGTATTAAGAATCTTATATAAATAATTTTTCTAATCAAGACACAACAAATTATTACCTCTATTTTGAGTGATAGACATGCCAAGGTTTTGGGGGCTTCCCCCAAATCCTTCATGTCAAATTCTTAGTTCAATTTACATTTTACAGATGATAGATGCTGTAGTTTAATGCTCATTAACAAAATGTCATCAACATAAAGCAACATAAATACTGGTGAGTTATCAACAGACTTGTAATACAAGCAAGCATCATACATACTCCTTTTAAAGCCCATTTTACCAACATATTCATTAAACCTTTCATTCCATTGATGGGGTGATTGTTTCAAACCATATAGGGACCTTTTAAGGAGACACACCTTGACACTAGGCTTGACAAACCTTTCGGGCTAGTCCATGTAGATCTCCCTGTCAAGAAAGCGATGAAGGCTTTTTTGACATCCATTTGTTCTAGTTCCCAATTAAAATAAGCACAAGAGACAACATGATTCTAACAGTGATATATCTAACCACGGGAGATAACACCTCTGAAAAATCAACCCCTGCCCTTTGGGTAAAACCCTTGGCAACCAATCTTGCCTTAAAACGACCTGAATCAGAAGCTGGTAAATTCTCCTTAATCTTGTAAATCCACTTACAGACCACTAATTTCTTATGATTCGGTTTATTTACCAGTTCCCATGTATGATTCTTAATTAAAGAAGCTATTTCATCATCCATAACCTTTTTCCACATGGTAGCATTTGGACAACTATTAATATCTTGATAGGAATTAGGAATAAATTCTGATTCAGTCTGCGAATTTAAAGCATAGATCACAAGATTTATATCAACAAAATCATCATATTTGGATGGCATCCTAGTAGTCTTCCTAGGTCTATCCCTACTTAAGAGATAATCATCCAAATTATGTTCATGATATGTTTCATTTACATTCTCAACAGATTGATTTTCAGGATTCTCATTAGGATCAGTTTCAGTTGTTTGAACAGGATGATCAGACTCAATTTCAGTGTCAAATTCACTAACTCTAAGGTTATCAGGCTCAGTATTTGACACATCAGGCTTAACATCAGGCTCGAGATCCTCAGGTCCTATAGGCTTGATCTCAAAACTAGAGGCTAATCCACGGGACCTCAACTTCAATTGATAGAGAGATGACACTATAATCAGATCACGAAGACTAGAACAACAATCATATAGTCATTACACAAAAATCTCAAACAAAACACAAAAAATACTTAGAAACCCTAGCAGAGCAGAAGGGAGAAAAAACAAACAACTAAGCTTCACTCTCTAAGTCTGTTGAAAGGAGAAAACTACGTTTAAATAGATAGGTTAAGGCTGTAATCAGGTATCCAATCACAAAGGCGTGGATCTTGTTTGGGTTGGATCAAAGGCACATATTAGAAGAAACAGCAGCAAGTGGATCAAGTGAAGAGGCCGAAGCCAAGCCCACTAGAGACAAAATAATACAACTCAACAACATGATACAAACATATAGAATGGAACATTACAACATAACCAATTACGTAAGTTTGATTCGATCACTTTTCATTGCACAATAGAATAAGCATGAAATTTAGGAACTGATGGATGATGGAGAGAAATTCATTTAGACAATGCATAAACTATGACAACTTGGTTACTGAAAATGCCACATCAATCCTCCATAGACTAAGATATCTTGATCCACCAACTAGTTAACGGTATGAAGTAGCATCAAGTGGCTTAACTAGAGGAAAAGACTTGACTCGAGTAGAATCCCCTTCTATAGGAGTAGTAATATCCATATTACCTTCATATAAGCTAGATTAAAAGTTTGCAAAATAATCACGTTGGAATAAAAAAAGATACATCTTAAATTTTTATGAATATTGGTGTCGAAAAGGAGACGAAATGGTGGGCAGTAAGAGCTGTAATTAAATGAGCCACAAAATGATAATTATTCTTTGTTAATATTAAATCATCAAAATATGTTAAGAAGTAACTACAAATAGAAATTTGGTAAAATACAAAATACAAAGAGTGAATGATAGATTATGTAATTCTCCAAACCCATAATCCAAAATAAAATATCATAAAGTTCGGTACCATGTCCAAGAAGCTTTTTTAAGACCATTGATAATTATGATCGAATTACAAATATGTATAGGCTTGACAAAGTCAATAATGTAAAAATGCATGGTTCATGTTGATGAGGCAATAACTAATAATTAGTATCAATTAGGGTGAGAATAATCCAAATTGACACCAATTTGATGAATGAGCCGAATATATTTCCAAATTCAAACTTTTAGTCTTAAACTTTTTAACACTCAATCGAGTCATCATTCGCATATCAATACTTAATCTTTTGTTTATAAGTTACAAAATAAAATTAATTTTTAAAAAAATCAATTAAAAAAATAGTTTTAAGAAAATTTCTTTTCCCGTTCCTAATTATCTGAACTACATATAGAAATTTTTAAAAAATTAATTTATAAATTAAAAATAAATTTAAAATTTTAAAAATATATTTCAATAAATATTATGAACCTCTTTTTATTTTTAAATGATATTGAATTGAGCAATTATAAGAATAAATACTATCATTGGATCTAGAGGTTGATAATACTTGATGATAAAAAGCATTACTTCCACTATTAGGAGTGGTGGAGACATTCGAAGTGGATAACTTTTTTCTTTATAAAATATTAAAAAATATAAAATAAAAATTTAAAAATTTTAGTTCTGTATTTTTCCTCCACAGATATACTATTCCAAATTTTCAATAGTTGTTCTCAAATGTAATTTACATCCGTGAATGCTAAATAACTTCAGTAAAATATTTCATCTAAAATTAAATTATATATTTATTTTAATAATATAAATATATCATCCGCGAATAATTATTTTAATAATTATTTTTAATAATGATATAAAAGTAAAAACAAAATTTTCAAAAATTTATTATTTAAAATTTTTTATACCATCAACTTTCAACTTTAGATCATTCATTTTAATTTCAATTTGTTTTATTTAAATCGATCAATCATGAACTAGGTTGAGGGAAAAAAAACAAACGATTTATTTCGCTATCAGTTTTCATTTTTATATGATGTCGCTGTTTGTCCTCCGAATAAAAAAAAGGAAGAGAAACATGATTAGCATCGAGCAAAAGGGAAATAGATACGTTAATTAATTTTTTCCCTTTAATTCTTGGTGAAAGTTGTTAATCTGCTTACGTGTCACCGACTATCAGGTTGACTTTGAACAATGTGTTGTACGCAACTAGCTACAGCTGCCGTCCGATCAACTCTCATCACATCAAACGTGTGATGCACACATACACGTAAGCTCATTGAATGCTTACACGTGGTTGCCTCCATTTTACACTTGACTGTTTGGTTCGGAAGCAACCTGATTCAAATCATAATAAACACATACATGAGTATTTTGATTTTATCAAAAAAATAAAAAATTATAAATATAATTTCGAATATTTCACATAATTGGAAAAAATGGTAATCTGATATGAATGTAGTGAGGGTGAGGTGGCAAGAATTTGAAAGAGAGGAGGAGTAGAGATATATATGTGGTATTGGTTTTTGCAGGCCAACCCTAACAGATGGACGTGTGTTAGTTAAGCTGTGACCACTAAACACAAACCCAATTCAGAACCAATCAATCATTCAATCTCACGATTCTCCAATTCCAGAGAGAAACCACCTTCCTCCGAACCCTAATTTTGCCCTCATCGTATCCATGGCGGCACAGGCACAGACCACCGCCAAACCCACCATCTCCAGAAGCTCCTCCACCAACAACACCCAGAGCCCTCTTCTCGGTCGATATGAGATCGGAAAACTACTTGGCCATGGAAGCTTCGCCAAAGTCTACCATGCCAGGAACGTCAAAACAGGGGAGAGTGTAGCGATCAAAGTGATAGACAAAGAAAAGATCATGAAAGGCGGTTTAATTGCGCACATCAAACGAGAGATCTCCATCCTTCGTAGAGTCCGTCATCCCAACATTGTTCAGCTTTTCGAAGTCATGGCCACCAAGTCGAAGATCTATTTCGTTATGGAGTTCGTACGTGGTGGTGAGCTCTTTAACAAAGTCGCTAAAGGAAGATTGAAAGAAGATCTTGCCAGAAAGTACTTCCAGCAGCTTATTTCAGCTGTTGCTTTTTGTCATGCTCGTGGTGTTTACCATCGAGACTTGAAACCTGAGAATTTGTTGCTTGACGAGAATGGAAACCTCAAGGTGTCGGATTTTGGACTCAGTGCTGTCTCTGATCAGATACGTCAAGACGGTTTGTTTCACACCTTTTGTGGGACGCCGGCTTATGTTGCTCCGGAGGTGTTGGCTAGAAAAGGGTATGATGCTGCCAAGGTAGATATTTGGTCATGTGGGGTCATTTTGTTTGTGTTAATGGCTGGGTATTTACCTTTTCAGGATCAGAATATCATGGTTATGTACAAGAAGATTTATAAGGGTGATTTTAGGTGCCCTAGATGGTTTACTCCTGAACTCACTAAGCTTTTGACTCGCGTTCTTGATACTAATCCTGATACCAGACTCACTATTCCTGGGATAATGGAGTTCAGGTGGTTTAAGAAGGGTTTCAAGCATATTAAATTTTATATTGAGGATGATAAAGTTTGCAACGTTGAGGATATTGACCAGCCGGATGATGAGTCGTTATCTGATCACTCTTTGTCCGAGTCTGAAAATGAAGTTGAAACTAGGAGGAAGTTTGCGACTTTGCCTAGACCTGCTAGTTTGAATGCATTCGATCTTATATCATTTTCACCTGGATTTGATTTATCCGGGTTGTTTGAGGAGGGTGGAGATGGGGCAAGGTTTGTATCTGGTGAGCCTGTTTCAAAGATTATATCAAAGTTGGAGGAGATAGCTAAAGTGGTGAGTTTTACTGTGAGGAAGAAGGATTGCAGGGTGAGTATGGAGGGCTCAAGAGAAGGTGTGAAGGGTCCGTTAACGATTGCTGCCGAAATATTTGAATTGACACCTAAGTTGGTAGTCTTGGAGGTGAAGAAGAAAGGAGGCGATCGAGGAGAGTATGAAGATTTCTGTAACAAGGAGTTGAAACCTGGTTTGCAGAATTTGATGCTGGAACAACCGGGATCATCTGCCACTACTGCTGCCGCAGCTGCCATGGCTGTTGCTTCTGAATATTTGCCTTCAGATACTGAATAGAAAGAGGAAAAAGAGAATGGGGTATGCTTTTTCTCTATCTCTTTTTGCCTTGTGGAGACCCTTTTGTATGGTATATATCGACCTTTTACTGGAATATCTTTAATTTTTGTTGCTACGTAGATGAACCCTAGTTGCTCTCTTTCTATATATATATATAAATATTGTAATGTTCTGTTCTTGTGTTGAGAAGACTAGATTAGAATACAGAATAGAATATAGTGTGATCTTTTGTTTTGTGTTGTTTAAATCATAAGTTTTATATTACTTACTATTGCTAATTGAGGAAAAATGCAGGATTGTAAATTTTTCTCTCTATCATGAGTGGCAGACTATCTTGTGGTTACTATGATATAACATCATCTGCCCTAATGGATTTTATGCTACTGTAAGTTGATACTCACAAAATTCTTGTGCAAATATCACTAGAGATTATAGAGTATGTCTCATCTGAAATTATATCACCTTTATCGTTAGTTTGGAAGTAACCTTTCCATAATTGTTTAGAAATTATAGCAAAACCGAAAGTTATAAATAAGCAGGTTAATTTTTAGATGGAAAATAAGATAGCTAGCTTGAGTTTAGATGATAAATGATGCTCATTTTATTTGAGTGGTTGTGTAGTATGAAGATCAGCTGGATAATGGTTTGAGGTAGGTTATGCTGAGAGGTTAATTAGAGATACAAGAATGGTAGCATTTGGACAAATGCGAGTTGAAATTTATTAACCATGAGGTCCTTAGTTGAAAACCATGGGTAATATCTCATTATAAATAGATTATAATAGAAATGTTAGTAATTTGGTGCGTGCAATGGAATTTTGCATGCGGATCAGATGTTCGTTTTATATGAAATTAGTATTCTGGTCACGAATACCTAAAGTATTAATTTTAATCTTACTCTCCATATGGTCCTGTGGTAATTTTTGATTGAATGTGACTTAAATTAATTGTCTTAGCTTGAATTGTGTCTATTATTCACCTTTTATAACATAAGTTGGAATGATGTAGTGAATCCATTAGACAATACATAGTGACCTGCTGTTTGAAGTCTGTTTAATCATTTTGATGAAATTGTCATTCAGGGGAGGAAATCTCTGCATACTGTGAGAGTCATATAAATGGGCAAAAGAGTGCAAAGGAAAACTTTGCATTTTCACTTGTATTCATATAGATGGACTATAAATGTGAGTTATATATATTTCAGGTTTTAAATAGTAGCAGTTGGTTGTTGTATATCTATAAATCTTTTCCATTTTTAATTTTTCATTATCTTGTAGATTTGCCCCAAGACAAGCTGAATTTTGTTCTGGTGTTTCTCATTCTTCTATCTTTGTCTCATCATTTTATCTTTGAACTACTTTATCTGAGTAGGAAATAATATAAACTAACAGTGTACTCTGCTTCCCTTCAGGTAATATACTGACATAATTATATTAAAATTCTAAATCATGCTATTATTGAGTTACATAAGAGACAGTGACTTATTAGATATTGTTAATCAACTATAGTAGAAAACTGGATCTTAGTTTTTTAGGAGTGTATGATCAAAGCAGAAAATTCTGATTTATGGTTATTTATTGATCTTGCAATCTGTTGTCTCTCAACTATACAATGTAAACTCTCAGATGTAATGATCTCCCATAAATATTTGGAACAAATGATACAAGATTTTGTTTCAAATTTATTTTAGAAGTACATGAGTCTCTCACATGTATTTGTTATCTTTCTAATTTGTTTGAAAAGTATGACTCTGTTGCATGTGTTTTGTCTATCTATTTGATGCTTAACTTCTCCCAACCATATGTTATGTAGTTATGTGTCCTTGTTAATGTTA
The DNA here is from genome assembly GCA_031304145.1 of Cardiospermum halicacabum. Taxonomy (NCBI): domain Eukaryota; kingdom Viridiplantae; phylum Streptophyta; class Magnoliopsida; order Sapindales; family Sapindaceae; genus Cardiospermum; species Cardiospermum halicacabum. The sequence continues at coordinate 20,193,030 of CM062395.1, forward strand.
ACACATTTGTTGGATATGGAATTCTCCCTATATAAAACATTGCGCACATTTTGCACGTATTACTGCATTAATACATTGTTTCATCTTTAATAGCATAGAAAGAAACAAATTTTAAGTTCGGGAAGGGATATTATTCAGGGTCCTACTACCCAAATTTAGGAAGTTTAAGAGAAGGTAATGTGTTTCCAACCCTACCATACATGATGAGTTTTTCTGGGAATATACCAATTTCAAACAAACAGCCACACTAACCAGAATAGCAATATGAAATGATTGTCTGACTTGTTGTTTGTTCAATCTGGGAATTTACTAGATCTGTAGTACTGTATGCATGCATAGGTAAATGATCAAGTTTCACATTAGAAAGAATTTTGAGTAATGTGTATTGTTGCTTGATATCCATGTAGATAATAAACAGTCATGCTCACCTAAGTAGTTAAGTCATGCTTAGTTGAGTTTTGGATTTCCTTTTCTTCAATCACTGTACTTAATAATCCAGTTTATGGGTTTTAGGTGAACTGTCAATATGTCTTGGTATATATTGGACCACGTTGCAGTTTTGGTTAATGCTTTTGTTATGTATCATTTTCTTTCTTAATTGTATGGTTTTGGTACATTCATGGTCTTAAAGGAAGATAGATAGATGAGAGATTAGTGAATGGTCTCTGTAACTGATAAAAATCTATATTGTTAAGTATGGTTGTGACCTGAAGAGAGACTGATGAACAATGTATAAATGAAGTGAAAAAATCATGCCTGTAAAATGTGGATCTCAAAGTATGAAAAGATTTTGTGATATTGATTTCTTCCACGTTCTCTTCACATAAAATTTGTTTGTTATTGCTTATCTTATCTATAGCAAAATTAAAATCTAATAAGATGTATGAACCCTGACAATGACTAGTTTTGGTGGATTTTTGTTGCTGGTTTCTCTCTAGCAGTCGTGATCATTCTCTCATTTCTTGTTTCATTCAGTAACCAATGAATAAGCCGGTAGGCAGAGGACTGCATGCAGTAGATACAAAGTACCTTTTATTTTATTTAGATAGTGAGTTTTATAAGTTTTATTTCATGTATATTTAGTTTTAACTAAATATTTATTAATTTTAATAAAATAAAAATGAATTAATTTTGAATTATTAAAAAAGTCAATTGAATAAAATTTTATTTATAGTGATTGTTTTTTAATTTTTTTATCCCGCTTTATGCAAATATATTTATGAATTTGGATAGATATAAAATTCAATCATTAAAGCTTATACTATCTACATATAAAAATATAAAAATGTAGAGCAAATATTCTGAATTGTTTTTTAACTGTACATAACTATAACCATGTATTATGTAAATTTTTTAGCTCAAACCTTACCCAACGGTAACTGAACTACCAAAATTATAGTCACAGCAAAGCACATAGCACAAGTTTTAATTTGATTAGCATACATCTTATAGCTGTGCAAATGCTTTGTCCAATTCAAAGTTCTATCAGCAGTAACTATTACCCAGAATAGTTACCACTTTCTCCTTTGAAGATCATCATTAGAACCTCAATAATTGCATATTATGTTCCAACATTAAACTTTTTTTCAAAAAGGAAAAATGGTAGTATAGATAAGTTTCTTTTTACAAGTAATTCTAGAATCAGACAACACGAGAGAAAACATTGCAATTGTACAAGATTAATGTGTAAGAGGTACAATAAAACAAAACTAGAAGTAGTATCAAGCTATATGTGATTTATCAATGCTGACATCCTTCCCATGTCCATATTATGTCCTTGAGAGATGTCTTTAAATCCTTATTACAGAACTCCTTATATTCCATTGAGTCTCCTGAAGCTTTCTTCAATTCCACTATATGAAACTCAGGTGTTACTTCAAAAATCTCAGCGTCAACAGCAAGCTGACCTTTTCTTCCTTCTACGTTCTGCTGTAGTTTAAGTACTCCATCATTCTTCCCAAAATTAAGAGACTCAGTTGCTGCGATCTCTTGGAATTTCGACACAATGGCTGAAGCTGGCTTTGTTGTGGTAAAGCGCGTGCCTACTCTATAATTCAAATCATCTTCAAACAATCCTGATAGATCAAAACCTTGCGAGAGGGATATGATATCAAAGGCATTGAAAAAAGATGGTTTAACAGGACTAGATGTTATATTTGTTTGGCTATTGAAAGCGCTATGAATATCTTTGATCATCTTGTGCCTTTCGTGACCTTGAGGAGATTGAGGCAATTCGACACGTTTGAATCCTTTCTTGAACCAAACATTATCCATCAATTTGTCCATTGTGATTCTTGTGCTTGGATTAGGATCAAGGATTCTGGAAAGAAGCTTCCGAACCTCAGATGGGAACCAGCTCGGACATTTGAACTCTGCTTTCGAGATTTTTCTATACATTTGCATTAGATTCGAATCATAAAACGGTAAATAACCTGCAAGAAGAACAAATAGAACAACCCCACATGACCAAATATCAGCTCTATCACCATCATAGCCTTTTTTGTTTATCACTTCCGGCGCAACATAAGCAGGAGTACCACATGTTGTGTGCAAAAGTCCATCAGACCTTATAGATTCTTGCAAAGCGCTCAAACCGAAATCAGTGATTTTCAAGTTACCATCTTCATCAACAAGGAGATTCTCAGGCTTCAAGTCTCTATGATAAACACCTCTGCTATGACAAAAATCAACAGCACCAACCAATTGCTGGAAATAATTCCTGGCAACATCTTCCTTCAATTTCCCATTTGAAACCTTATTGAAAAGCTCACCACCCTTGACATACTCCATCACAAAGTAAATCTTTGTCTTGCTCGCCATAACCTCATAAAGCTGCACAACATTTGGATGTCTAACGAGTCGCATAACCGATATCTCCCTCTTGATTTGATCAATCAAACCACCTCTTAATATCTTGTCTTTGTTAATAATTTTGATTGCAACACTTTCTCCTGATTTGAGATTTCTAGCGTGGTATACCTTGGCGAAAGTCCCTTGTCCAAGCAACCTTCCTATCTCATACTTTTGCATTAGTATGGATCCATTTTTATCCATTTTGAACACAAATTGATCTACCTTGCCCTAATGGGCAGGGTTAGAGAAAATCTCTTCAAGGTCCTCAAGCACTGTCTCTAGAGGTTTAGTTTAATGTTTTTGCAGGAATGGTATGCAAAAAATAGTAAAAAATTTGGTTTCCTTATAAGGAATGGACATTATTGGCTATATAAGCTGATATCATGGATCTTGTTAAGAAAAATCAAAAGGCTATCATTTTTTTCCGCATTTGTATTAACAAACAATATGGTTTTTGTCTTTATCAACAATACATTGGACCATAACTCTAACTTGTATATAATATGGTCGTGTTATTCCATGTGACACATGCATGATAATATGGACGGTGGGTTGGTGGTCTCCGATCGGCCTCCTCAGGCCCACAA